>CM029270.1:15536152-15556961 GCA_016920895.1 Vaccinium myrtillus | reverse complement strand
AGAAGAACCAACCCTTGAGAGGTGCGGCGAATAAAAGAGCAGAGTCATGAGTGCTAGGTTGAAAACCAATCTGTAAAACCACATCATGAAAACGGGAATACCAAGTCCGAGGGGACTGTTTAAGACCATACAAAGCGCGGCGGAGATGACAAACAAGACCAGGAGCGTGAGAGAATCCTGGAGGGGGACGCATATATACTTCCTCAGAGAGATAACCATTGAGGAATGCATTTTTAACATCCAATTGAAAGAGAGGCCATTGAGAGACATCGGCAACAGAGATCAACATGCGAACCGATGTCATTTTGGCGACAAGTGCAAAAGGTTTCCTCATAATCAATACCATATTCCTGTGAAAAGCCCTTGGCAACTAATCGGGCTTTGTAGCGTTCCAAAGAACCATCAGAATGAGTCTTGACTTTGAAGACCCATTTGTAGCCAATAACATTCTTACCATCGGGAAGAGGAACTAAATCCCAAGTGTGAGTACTATCAAGGGCAGTGAGCTCATCATGCATCGCAGTTACCCAGTTTGGATCATTACAAGCTTCTTTGTAGGACCGGGGTTCAAAATAGGTATGGAGGCGAGATAAGAAGGAGCAATATGACGAAGAGAAGCAAGTGTTAGTAAAACAAAGTCTTACCGGAGGACGATGATCACGTGAAAGATACCAGCGTTCAGGCGGATCAGAGTCTTCCGAAGCGGATGGAGGGTGAGGAGTTGGATAAGGAAGATGAACATAGTGGTGGGGAAAAGGAGGAATAGGGTGAGAAGACACTGAAGGAACATTGGAGACATCTGACAGGTCTAGAGTACGAACACACCCTTCCACAGGAACTTGCAAGGGGAAGGGATCAATATGCATAAGATCCTCTTTGGCAACAGGGGCTTGATGAGGTGGAAGGGAGAAGTATGGTAATCGCTCAAGAAAAGTAACATGGCGAGACACATGCAATTTTTGAGTGACAGGATCATAACAACGATATCCCTTTTGCTGAATGCCATAACCTAAGAATACGCATAAGACACATCGAGTACTTAGCTTTGTCCGGTCCTTAGTTGCACGAAGCGGGGGAGGGGCGGGAGCGGAGGCGGGGGCGGGGGCGGGGGCGCGGGAGCGGAGGTACCTAGAAGCTCCCGAGGTTGGGAGCGCCGATGTATATATATTTTTTATAATGCAAAATTAATGTTTCAAAATTTTTTCTGGAGCTGAATTAATGTTTCTGGGACTGAATTAACGCGCAAAAGTAATATTTGTGGAATTGAATTTGAGAATAATCTTATTAGTTTAATGGCAGAATACAGTGGTACCCATTTTCCTATTTTAATAATGCAAAGTACGGTACAGCTGTATGTTAGTAATAAAGAAGTACCATGCATCATTTAATAGAGAGCCAGTCAACGCAGGGGGCTGCCAAATGTTGTCCCACGTGGGAACATCTCAGCCTTTCTGCCCCTTTTTTCTCTTTCCTGGTGATTTTTCCCAGACACAACATGGGGGACCACCCCTTTATTCCTTTTCTTTTGGTTCCCCACCCACATAGGAAACATAAAACTAACACGAATCTCTTCGTCTCTTCTTCTTCTTCTTCTTCTTCTTCTTCTTCTTCTTCTTCTTCTTCTTCTTCTTCTTCTTCTTATTACCAGATCTGAAAAATATTCGAACCAGAAGCTCCCATCTCCCTGAGGAGCGCGATCCCGTCTCAATGGGAACACGTTCCCGTCGCGTTTCTTAGTGAGAAACGCCGAATCGCGTTTCTCGGCCGGGAGCGGCTTCAAAACTGGCGTTTCCTGCAACTAAGGTCCGGTCCTTCTTAGGGAGAAGAACGAAACAAGTGGAGCCAAATACACGAAGAAGGGAATAGTTGGGAATGGTGCCATAAAGTCTTTCATAGGGAGTGGAACCAGACAACAAAGGGGTAGGCATCCGATTAAGGAGATAGGCTGTTGTAAGTACAGCTTCTCCCCAAAACACGGCGGGCACAGAAGAAGATAGAAGAAGAGACCGTGCAGTGTTAAGGAGATGACGATATTTGCGTTCAGCACGACCGTTCTGAGACGGAGTGTCAGTACAAGCGGATTGGTGAATAGTCCCGTGTGTGGCTAAAAATTCAGTGAATTCACCCAGAGAGTATTCACCGCCAAGATCAGAGCGAAGAATTTTGATTTCTGTAGAAAACTGGGTGTGAACCATGGAATGAAAAGTGCGATAAGTTTGGTAAAAATCAGATTTATGTGCCAATAAGTAAACCCATGTGAATCTAATAAAATCATCAACAAATGACACATAGTACCGTGAACCACCTTTGGTTGCTATAGGGGAAGGTCCCCACAAGTCAGTATGAACAAGCTCAAATGGAGAAGTAGAACCAGAAGTGCTTTTATTAAAAGGTAAAACAGACATTTTTGCAAATTTACAACCACTGCATTCAGAAATATCACTAATAGAAGTGTTCCCTAAATGACCAAATTTAACTAAAACTTTTAAACGTTCACTAGATAAGTGACCTAGTCTAGAATGCCAAAGATAAAAAAGAGAGGACTGCTGATCTAATCTAAAAGAAGACATGACAGTGATCGTAGACTCAATAGGAACATGGAGCTCCTCTAACACATAGAGATCACCAACCCTACGCCCGGTCCCAATCTGCTTCTTGGACATCCGATCCTGCACAATACAACCAGAAGAAGAGAACACAACATCAAAACCAGAATCAGATAATTGAATTATGGAAAGAAGACTAAGGGATAACTGGGGAACATAAAACACATTAGGTATAGAGAGAAACGAAGAGGTGGTGGGGAGAATAGAACCAATAAAGACAACATGCATAGGGGATCCATTTGCAGTGGAAATACTAATAGGGGAAGTGGGAGAGACACAATGACTGAGTAATGACAAAACAGGGGTCATATGATGGGAACATCCAGAATAAAAAATCCATGTGATGGGTGAGATACCTGAGGTAAAGGAACCAAGCAAACCTGACTGGTTTGTGGTCATAGCAAAAGCTTGTGAATGATATGGCTGGGTAGCCAAAGATGTCTGATACTGCTGAAACTGCTGAAACTGATCAAACAAGGGAGAAGGAAGGACCCCATCAAGGGTAGCAAAGGCCGCTGGAGGACGGGAGACCTACTGATACTGTTGTGATGGCCGAGAGGATTGCGGAGACTACTGGGGTGGCCGAGAGGAGGAGGATGACTTAGATCGAGAACTGTGACCTGTCATCTGTAATAATTTGGGACAAGAGTGCTTCCAATGTCCCTTCTGACGACAGAAACTGCACTCATCTGTAGCAACACGAGGCTTAGGCTTGCCTGTAACCTGAATCAAGTGAGAAGCAGGAGTAGGCAACAGAGGGCTATTAGACTGTGAAGCAACAAGTACTGTCGGAGAAGAAGATGCAGTAGAGACCACCCTGGGCCTAGTTTCCTCAGCAATAAGTTCATGGACTGCACCGTCAATAGTTGGGCGGGGAGAGCGATGAAGCATAGCCCCACGTAGAGGCTCGAATTGGTCACGAAGAGCCATAAGGAACTGGACCAGACGACGCCTCTCACGATACTCTATAAGGACAGGGGAATGCAATTCTTCGGGTTCCATTAAGGTTAACTGATCCCAATACTATGTCATCTCATTGTAAAAGTCCTGAATAGATTTACCATGTTGCTTAGCATCACGAATGGAGCTCTCAAGTTCATACTCCTTCGCAAAATCTGAATGGAGATACATGCCCTGCAAATAATCCCAAACTTCCTTTGCCGTATCATACTTAGAAAAATTCATACCAATGGTGGGTTCCACAGAATTATGAAACCACGTAAGAACCCTCGCATTCTCCAGTTCCCATTTTGCAAAGGTTGTGACATACTTTGCATGATTGGGTTCATCTAACTTCACCACAGTAGGTTGACCAATAGACCCTGTTACATAGCCCCACATACCTCTTCCAACAATAAAATTTTTCATGACCTTTGACCAATATGAGTAGTTAACACCATTTAATCGTACACTAATAGCAGTAAACGATTTATCATCCGACATGTTGATCAAATATGAGAAGTATCACCCAATCAATAACAATAAAGAGAAAGATAGAGAGAAGTACCACAGAACAACTTAAAGCTTCAACAGACGAGTTAAGAAATCCAACAGGGGGCATCAATACTCAACTGTGCACAATAGAGCAGAGTCTTCATTCAAAGAACTCCACCAGAACTGCAAGAGCAAGATCAGAACTGCAATACGAGTTCTACAATCCACCAGAACTGCAATACGAAGGTCTGAGCAGCGTCGCCCGGTGGCCGAAAAAGGCTTTCCGGTGATCGTCGAGAGCAGAGAGGTGCTCATCAGATGTCAGAAGTACTCGATCTGTCAGCGTGAAGCACTAACGACGCTGACTTTGCTAATCGATAGTTAGAGAATGCTTCGTGGAGATCGTCGGTGGCTGGAAAGTGGCCGTTGGTGGTCGTTGGTGGTCGTCGATGGTCAGAGGTTGCTTTGTGGTGGTCGTCGGTGGCTGGGTGGTGCTCGTCGGTGGTCAGAAGCTGCTGGGTGGTGCTCGTTGGTGGTCTACGGTTGCAACAGGGGTAGATTTCGAAGGTGGGTTTCAACAGAGAGAAGACGGCGATGGAGGAAGAGGTCATTAGTTGGTATTAGCCCCAAGGAGAGGGCTCTGATACCATGAAAGATATGCAAAGGTGAGAGACGAAAAAATAACGTTATGTATTATTCCATTGGAAGAGATAATTACAATGAAAAGATAAACGGCTTATATAGAGAAAAGCCTTCCTAACCCTAATTATCATAAAGAAACCCTAATTAACGTAAATACTAAACTACCATTAACAAGATTAGAAAATAACAAAGGAGACTGCCGCCTATATTTATTCACAGAAACACCTTTTCATCCCTTTTAAATCTTCTAGTCAATAGAGAAATAAGGTTCAGCTTGTTTAGCAATTCAGTGGTAAAAAATGAAGGAAAGGTGAAAACTTTTACCATTTTACGTGTTTGATAGGCTAGAGAAGGATGAAAAGTTTTACAAGCTGCTGGTTTTGCAAGCCTTTTGTTTAATTCCTTCTCTCTCACTGTACTCTCTAATTATTTGGAGATGTTTTGGGGTAGAGCACTGGTTTTCTGTCAGGTTGGATTAGTTAGCGTTTTTCAACTTGCTGTTCTTTGAAGATTATTTTTTTTGTCCGTTTAGGGGTGGAGAAGCTGTATTTTTTGGTTGAAGTTGTAAAATTATGGCTTGGGTTTGGACTAAAACAGATTTTGATCATCGTTCTTTTTGCCAGGAGTGAAATAAGTTGTGTTAATGACTTAGGGGGAGTTTCCCAATGGATTATTTGATTTTATCATCTTCGATTTTATCATCATCTTTTACGAATGGATAAAAGGAAGGTGATTTTATCACACTAGATTTTATCACACTATATTATCCACAACTATTATCATACTAGATTTTATCTATTGGGAAAACAAGGTGATTTTATCACCCCCCCATAAAACACCAACTAAAATCAAATTTCTCATTTTATCTCATAAAATCCATTGGGAAACTCCCCCTTAAGGTGCAGTTTGATAGCAACAGAATGGTAGAAAATGATGACAAGGGGAAAATATTCACTTTTCACGTCTTTGATTAGATATAGAATGACAATATTTATTTATCATATCCCGATAATTCTAATTCATTACGGGGCATTTTGCAGGTAATAACCAAAAGTCTCTTTTGGCTGCACAGGTAAAAGAGAAATAAACTCGTCTTGTTTTTTATTTTCCTGCTCTGAAATTTGAATTTATGAATTGCTTAGACTTTTGGGCATACCTGTAGACAGAAGATTTGCGTAGAGTGATGGACATGCTATCTTTAAGGGAACACCATGCACGGACCCTACTTATCTATTACCACTGGGATATGGAGAAGTTGTTTTCAGTGCTTGTGGAGAAGGGGGAAGCTTGCTTGTTTGCCAAAGCAGGTCTCACTGTGGATGGAAATCATGATCCTGATTCACAACCTCCTCCTACCGTAATGTGCAACATCTGCATGGAGGACGTATGTGGTACTGAGGCCACTACAATGGATTGCGGCCATAGCTTTTGCAACAACTGTTAAGTTTTTCTCTTTGGTCTGCTTGTTTCCTTCATTTCTTGCATATTACTGAGATTTTACGAAGTTTCAAAAACGTCAGACTACTGCCTAATACGTTATTTTCTGTTAATGTAGCCAAAGGATTTGTGTATATTAAATGATTGCTTAATGGAGTTAGTTATTATGATGGGGTAATACCGTAACGGAGTTAGTTATCAGGCCTATACTCCTGCGTCTCTTCTATGTCCCCTCCTTTTTTGTTTTGGTTTAACGGAGTTGTTTTTATTATCAATGGGTTAATAATATGTTTGGTTATCTGTTTTCTTGTTGTTTCATGGCATGGAATCTTGGAAACATGCTTCATTATCATCCTGGACATATCAATACATTTTGGGTTTCCACTTACATGCTATTTTCCTTGCTTTTAGGTTGGACTGGCCATTTTGTTGTGAAGATAAATGAGGGCCAGAGTAAGCGTATTCGGTGCATGGCACACAAATGCTATGCTATTTGTGATGAAGCTATTGTTAGAAATCTTGTCAGCAAAACGCAACCTGATTTAGCTGAAAAGTTTGATCGTATTCTTCTTGAGTCCTATATTGAGGATAATAAAATGGTAAAGTGGTGCCCGAGTACTCCTCATTGTGGGAGTGCATTACGTGTTGAAGAGGATGAATTATGCGAGGTTGAATGTTCATGTGGTTTACAGTTTTGTTTCAGCTGTGTAGCTGAAGCACACTCACCCTGTTCATGTTTGATGTGGGAGCTATGGACCAAGAAGTGCCTCGATGCAAATGTTGACTGGATTGCAGTTCATACAGTGCCTTGTCCGAAATGTCACCAAGCTGTGGATAAGAATGGTGGCTGCAACCATATGAGTTGCATCTGTGGGGCATATTTTTGGTGAGACTTGTTTCTACTTATGCCTGTTTTATTGTGCAAGTGAGTTTTATCTTTGTAAAATATCTGCTAAGAACCTTGTGTTTTTTCCACAGTTTATTTCTTTATTACAATGCATTTATGCATTGTTTCATTAAGTTATCTATATTAAACAGCAAGTGTGTGTTTAGGGAGAAAGCTATTGTACATGTAGCACTAAAGGAATGTTAATCTAGAGTGTATTACAGGAATGTTTTGGTAGTCGTAGACTTATCTTCTTGTCTTAAGAGGTGGAACTGCCCTGTGCTATGGTACTGCTATTGTTGTTTTGGTGTAGCACTGTATGGGTGTGTATGGTATAAAAGTGAAGTTATGTATATGTATGGTTATATACGAACTTTATGGTTCATGTAAGAATGTGTTGCACATTTTTATGGTTTGATTTCTTACGGAATTTTTTTGGTTCGTTTGTTACTTCTCTTTATGTTATAAGCCTATTAGTTACGTAATGTTTGGTTCCTCACGCACAACATGCTCACTCGTAGCACCTGCCGCGTGCAGGCCAGGGACGTAGACCCTACCCATCTCTGGTATCCGCTTTGATACCATTTTAAATGATCTTGGGTAGAAGTCAACCCCAAAAGCTAGCTTATGAAGGGAGGGTGCCCTAACGCTAATATCCTTCATATTACTTTGGTACCCAGGCGATGTGGGACCTCGCTTCACATACCCCTGAAGTGACATTTTTTATATGATTAGGATTTGGAGTCGAGGACCAAAATACTAGATGAGTTGAATTACCTTTCTGTTGTGATCAGAAAGAAACAGTCTCTTCACTTGGATAAGGGCATAAGAGTCTATGCCCGGACAATCATTCTACAACCACAAACACTTACACAAACCCACTTACATTCCCATTGGGACCCACACACACTACAGCTCCAGTGTGTGTGGAGCCCACACACTTATGTTGAGTATTTGTGCATTTGATTGTGTAAGTAGTTTGTGGTTGTAACAAACTTTGGGCCAACACACTATAGCTCTACTGTGTGTGGGGCCCACACACTTATATGAGTGTGTGTGCATTTGATTGTGTAAGTAGTTTGTGATTTTAGAATTTTCCATGCCCGAAATGCATAGTTGGATGTTCCAAGCATATCTTTTCATACGAATTTACCATGAACTATTCATAGAACTCATACACTGAAATGCCTCAGGCACCTTAAAAATAACAGTTATCCTAGAAGTTGATTCAATTCTTGGACTGAATCCGTGAATAGCTAATACATGTCTCAGATACCCACATATTGGGATTCTAACGCCAATCGATTTAGATTCCCACTAGTATTGCTTATAGGTAAGGACGTAGATATCCTTTACAAGCATACCGAAGAGCTTTGTTTTTTTTTGGTACTTGAGCAGAATACGGATGGGATTGAGAAGATTTTCTTAAGCTGTATTGTATGCTCATAAATGATATCATGATAATTTGTGGGAGAGAAAATTCTGTCTGGTTGCAGTTTCTTTCTTGGTCTAAATGGTTTGTCACCCATTCTGATTTCAGTCTGTGAACTCGGCATCCTTATTATGATTTTTGTCTTACATGTTATGTAGTTGGCTTTGTGGTGAGGACCTCAATCGTAATCACACCGGTAACAGTTGTGGTTGCTATAAAGAAGATCGTAAAAAGAAGACCAATCTTGCAAAGCGTGACCTCGAACGTTACAAGCATTATCATAGTCACTACAAAGCTCACACAGATTCCTTTAACCACGAATCTAAGCTGAAGAAGACCCTAAAAAAGGAGGTCATAAACTTGGAAAAGAAGGATTTGTCAATTAGAGATTTCAGTTGGGTCAGAAATGGTCTTTACAGGCTCTTGAGATCAAGAAGGGTGCTTTCTTATTCGTATCCATTCGCATTTATGATGTTTGGTGATGACTTGTTCAAGGATGAGATGACCACAAAAGAGAGGGAAATAAAGCAACATTTATTCGAAGATCAGCAACAACAATTTGAGGCACATGTTGAGAAGCTATCCAGTTTTATGTATGAACGATTTGATCAGATTGCCGAAGATAAGGTTATGGAGATAAGGAGGCAAGTCATTAATCTCTCAATGATCACCGATAACCTTTGCAGGAAAATGTGAGTGTCCCTGTTGCAAAGCCCCAAAAAGTTTTTAAGATTCTACATATGCTTGAGCCTTCTAACTTTTGCATAACTCCTGCAGGTATGAATGCATTGAGAATGATTTATTGGGTTCTCTCCAATTTGGTATTCACAACATAGCTCCATACCATTCAAAAGGGATCGAGAAGGCTACCAAACTTTCCGTCTGCAACCCTAATGTCAATGACACACATAAACATCATTCTTCAAATAATCACACAAATGGTACACACTTTAAGGCTTTTTTTTTTTTTTAGCAAATATGCATTTCCTTTGAACTTAATTTTCCACTTCTTGGATATAATTGCAATACATTATAGATGAAGAGAATTCTGAAAATTGGGAAAGTGTATTCAATACTATCAGGAGGTGTTATGCCTCGAATATTCTTATTGGTAGTTCATTGTCATTATCTCGAGGACTATCTGTTGTTTTCAACGCCGATGCATCTTTAATTAATTCACTAAAGAACTACTTTTTGGTTTGCTTGGGTAAACCTCCTCAACCAATTTTCTTCATCTATGAGTGTCTCCCCTTTACCCTCTATTTGGAACTTGTGAAAGTGAACAAAGAGGAGAAAATAATTGAGAAGGTAAGAGTGAGTAAAATTTTACTGTGCTCAATGCTTTGTTTTGCTATTTTATCTTCTCTTGCTTCTCAAACCAAACAACGTAACGTAATGGTTTTTTTTTATTTTTAATTTCCCCTTTTCTTTCCTTCCTTTGTATATGTTCCGGACAAACCCGTAATTTTCCGTGTATGCTGTTGATTTGATGTTTATTGTTTCTCATCTTCATAACATCTTCATTTTGGTTTGTAGCCGTTTGGTGGGCTTTTTTCATTTATTGATGGAACAAATGGACTATGACATGTTTTGTATGGTGCAACTTTATAGGGTCCTTCCCATTTGAGCCAAGTTTGCCCACCTTCATTCTTGCTGTTTTTACCTTTCTTAGGACGGGGTACCCAGTTCAGAATCTAGAATCTCCTTGGCCTGATTTGAGTTGTATGGTACTTTACCATCTTCTGCTGATACACGACAGCTTTGGCGGACTCTTCTAGTAATGAGCGCTCATCCTAAGAACATGGAAATACGAGCACTCATTACTTCTTCGGCATTCATGTTCTTTTGGGCTCTGAACATTAGTTGAGTTGTGGTATGTGGAGGTTCTTGACAGGCGGAGAATAGGAACTCTCCAGGCTAGATTTGCTGATATATCGTACAAGGCTGGCCTTCACATACTGGTGCCAGCCAATGACCCTCTGATACCTAAGTCGGGCGTTGTTGTAGGTAGATGGTGTGGAAAGTACTCAACCAATTACTTAATAGTTAGCAAGAATTCATAGGGTGTTGAAAGCAAGAATTCTGAATTTCAATGAATGTTGAAAGCGAGAAGTTTGATCGCTCGTATCTTGTTTAGGCACACAAACATATCTATGGATTTACATATATTTAAATATCTCGTATCTAGTTTTTTTGTGATGTTTCCCCTAACGCACTTAGTTTGTTTGTAGATGCAACGGAATCCGATCTACCTCACTCTGGGAGTTCAGATAAAAGGGATTGCTTCTCACGTAAGTGTGGTGGAAAGCGTAAGTTGGCAGTGGCGTGATGGACCTCAACTTCCAACGGTCCCTCATTTAGGTTGATGATGATTGAAGGATATAAGTGTACGGCCAATTCTATTTGCAACCGTGGAATAGCTAAATTCAACCCACTAACATTTAATCAATGGTAGACAAAAATACCCTTGCGTAAAAAGACTTTTTTGTCCTTAAATGAGTGGGATGCATATAGCACAAACCAACCAAAACACAACCACACAATTATCTACAACCCTCATCTTATCTTCCCCATTTTCATCCATCTGCCCAGGAAAAAAAAACGTGTTCTTCTTCTTCCTCCATGTTCTTCTTCCTCCATACCTAGGGCCAACTCACCCACCATTATCATCTTCTCTTCTTCTACACCTCTCACCTCAAACCCTAAAATACATTCACTCCCCTTTCCCTCCCTCAATGGAGAACCCAATGTAGTAATCAATGGAAGGTTCTTCCCCTTCCATTGACCCATTACTCTCATATTTTGAAATGGAAGAACACCAATGAGGTCGAATTTTTTATTTCAAACGGTACGGAGGTCGGCAAGGAAATTTATGGGAAGAAAATGATGCTTTGAGAGGCAAAAGCACCACAGAGATAAGACCCAGATTTTAATTTTTTCGTTTTTGATCGTCCGTTATTCGGATACCCAGTATTGAAATTTAACAATGTGTTCGGATTTTAAAGTTTAAAAGATGTACCTTAATTCGGATTTTAAAACATGAATGATATTGTTTGAAACTAGTAGATTTAATTTCCGCCGTATGCTTCATTTTTTTAATCCGAATTTGTTTTAAATATTCATAAATTAAAATGTGAACTTTTTCAATTACTTCAAGTTTAAAAATCCGAATAGGGGAAAACATGGGATGTGTAGATTTACATCAATTATTTATGTCCGGAATGTAGTAAAGAATTCAACTTTTAAAATTTGAATTTGTAACATGTGTTCAATTATTAAAATTTGAATTTTTAATGTTGGTTGGTGTTTCCCACTGATGATGCCTTAAAAGAGTGGATAAAAAGTACCCGTAAACTACACTGTTATGTCACTATCCTCGAAGCAGTAGTCCTTGTTGGTTGATATGTTAACAACTCTTGCTAAACCTACACAAATCCTAAGTTCCATTAAACATGGTTTTTAGGGGGGGCCATGATTTGGGTAGGTGGCCTGGCAAGCGGAGACGGAAAAAGACGGACAACGTTACTGATGGTGGTGCCAAGACTAGTCAAAGCCCTGCTCGAATGAAGCGCAAACGGATAAGAGCCATTGAAGACAGTTGCAGTGATCCTTATACCTTTCGTGCCCCTCAGTGTCGCGCTACTTGTTGATATTTTCTTTCTTGGCTCCTAACCTTGTCTTGCAAGTTTGCGTGTGTGCGCGGCGTTGAGGGATAGTTCTAGATGTAGTTAGGATTCGAGATATGGTGTTTTCTTGGTCTTGGCCTGTTTGTTGTTTGGGTCTTGGTTCTGTCTTTCTTTGTTTTGGTTGATGTTTGTTGGCCTGTATGCGCTGTACTTTATTTGATTTCAATGATATATATTATATGTTTTGGTTTGCTCAAAAAAAAAAAAAAAGAAGATCCTAGCAATGCACCACAATTAAAACCATCTACAATGTACGAGCGAAGCAAAGGATATTTGTACTTGTTGGTTTTGTAGATCATCACGCGGCTCCACGTACTATTTCATATTTTGATTTATGTCTAATGTGTTTCATTTCAAGTTTTAAGTTCTAAATTATTCGTTAAGATTCAATTCTTAACATTTGAACACTGGAGTGTAATTCATATTTTGAAAATTTAAATCGTTGTAAGGTAATTGGCACTCTATTCAATTCTTGATCAAGTTTGGAAGTGGTTTGGTAACAAAAATTCACGCAATTAGGCAATGGCCAACTTTGACAATTCGGACAACAACGCTTTATTGGTAACAAAAGTTCATGCAACTAAGAGTTTTTCCTACCAATTTCACCACAAAACAACAAAAAAGTCATAAGCCCAAAAATTACAAATGAAAATCATATAGAACTTGGTTCATTGGTAGCCTTGTCTAATCTAGTCTAATAACTAAGCAACTTTTCATGAGAAATTATTTCGCTCATTGAATCTGGTCGATCCACAGTGGCCCATAAGTATTTGCTGGAGTTCAAATATTATCTATCTCGTGCGGAAGTCATTCCTGAATTTGGTCAGGTTCTGAGTGAACTTGTCCCTATTCTTCGTCTCTAGGCTCCGAGTAATGTCTGCCATAAGTTGGTCAAAACACAATTGAAGACGCTGTTGTTGATCCACCGGCTGCAATAAGTAATAGCAAGAAACATGAATGCATTAGAACAATCTGATCAAGTTGTAGATTATGAAATCTGGAATCAGGAAGTTAGTAAAAGCAGTGGCTTCTTTAAGTATTTGAAACCACTTGTATGTTTTTTCCATCAAACATAATGGGTGGTTTAAACCCTGTAATTGGGTGACGTCAACTATGTTGGCAAAGGTCTTCCTCAAAATTAATTCTTGGAAAATAAGTACTATAACCTAAAGAAACATGGACACGTCTGCCTAAGAAACATGGACATGTCTGCCGGGCTATCCGACACGCGTCAGACACAGAAACGACACGCCACTCTACTCTCCGGACACAGGCCGGACACACCTAAATATGTGCATGCCTTTCTAAGTTTGTTTAGTCTGAGATGTTGGGGGCATCTGGTCTGGGGACATGAATCTACTACAACAGTTCCATCAGTGCATCACTGATGCTTTGGATTTTGAATGAAGGAAGCAAGTTGTGAGCACTATGGTAACGAGTAGTAAGAAAGCCTCTTTTTCAGTGACAGCAGCATTTTATCAAATAAGCTTGCAAAATCCCAAAAAAGAAAGACGTAAACAATGCCTAAGGCCTAGGCCAATACAAGACTCATCCAAGGTACATCAACTTATTCTTCCACGAGGGCTCTCAGTCAAATATAGATAAACATAAAACTTACTTCAGCTATATACTTAGAATCTATTTTGCCTCTTATAGATCCTCCTCAACACACTGGAATCGATCACACCATTAGGTGACAACAGAAAGGGGAAAGATTCGAAAGAATGTCAATTCTAATTTAGGTAAACAAAAAGTATTTCACAACTGCAGAAGTACCATAAAGCCATAAGCCAACTAAGGTCAAGACAAGACCCTCCAATTGAACCGAGAACACAATCATGGGCAAGTTGTTCAAACTAAGAGTACTCTAGTAGTTACTCACCACTTGCCAGAGTAACAGCTCCTACAGCTTTCAAAAAGCCAAAGACACTATAGGGGAATATCTCAGTGAAAATCCACCACCCAAAATCCACAATTAGCAATGACACATTGGCACATTGCTGCTCAATATAAAGTGGCCTCACAGGATTGTTTTCCTCTCCTTTACTGGATAAAGCATGAAAGCGAGAAAAATTATAGACTAGTTTATAATGAAAGAATTGTTCCCATGTAGCAAATGTTGTTACCAAGCCAGGTTGTTCAACAATACACTTGCAGTTTTATTAGTAAACAACCAAAAAAAAAAAAAAATGACACTAGAGGCAACCTGAGCAAATAACCACAGGAATCCATCTGTACAGCATCAGATCTCAAATTGGTACCCAGGCAACCTAAAAACAAAGAATTGGTGGGAAATCAACAATTCAATATGTTACCTGAGATTTTGATGAAGTTGGATGCACACTCTTTTTGGATCATTTAACACCTCCTTGTTGGCTGGGTAAGTCAGCAAGAATGCTATCTACCGACCACAGAACAAACGACTGAAGTGCCTCAGACGATCGCTGGTTGATCTAGTCAACGGATGTCTTATAAGTTATAAACAGCTTCAGAAATATGAGTAACAGGGCCTTTCTCTGGCGCTTGGGATAGGTGACCTTTTGCCAGCCGTGGTTGTTGGTGGTGGTGGCATTGGCGATCTCGTCGTCTTCGACGTGATTGGATTCGAACTCTGCCATGGTGTTTGGAATTGAGGGGGGAGAGCGAGAGACCTTGCGCCTAGAGAGAGGGGTGGTAGAGGAGAGAGATGGAGAGACGATTGGGGAAAAAGAGATTTCACAGTGGTCATGGCAGGAGACTATGGCAGAAGACGATGGAGAGAGACAGACAGACGACGCGAAGAAAGAGAGAGATGGGTTTTGGGTTTTTTTTTTTTAGGGTTTAGATTAATAGGAGGGGTAATTTGGGTAGTAATTAAATGTTATGAAAGAGAGAGATATAGAGGGATAGATTGGGAAAGTTTTGGAAATTTGTTGTTTGTATTTATCAAAAAATGGGTTAAAAGATAGTAATTTTCAAAATGAGTTTTTAGTGGGTTGAATTTAGCTTTTCCATGGTTGCGAATAGAATTGGTCTGCCTAAGTGTACAAAACTCAAGTCTGATGCCTGGTCTCTGAAATAACCATTTGCCGAGGAAAACTGAATTGGATAGTCGAAAAATCTCCGCTTAATTTCTCCTTGGATCGATAGTCCATCTTTTTTAGATTTGAATTGTTCCTGTTATTAGTATTTAGAAATATTATTTTGTAGATAACTATTTGGGCTTTATCAATTTGTATAAATTTGCGAATATTTATTGATTGAAAGACATTATCTATGCAAAATCTGTTGGAGGGTGGAACGTCGAATATGAGCATGGTTATAACTTCTGGCTACTATAAGATCCGATTACATGAGGTCAAGTCGTTGAACTCAAATTGTACTCGGCCAGACTGTTATGTTTGCAATGAGTTTTGTATAATGTCTTGCAAGTATAATATTCGATTACACGAGGTCAAGTCATTGAACTCGGGTCGTCTACATCGACAAACAGGCCGGTTGCTTTTTCCAGAATTTTCCATAGCGTCTGGCAATTATATGATATGTTTACTTGTGTTCATGTCATTGAACTCGGGTTGTGCTCGGGTCGTATGACTAATTGGATTTTACACAATTAGTAATATGGGATATCGACTTGGATCTTGCACTTGAGGAATCGACTTGGATCTTGCACTCAGTGGCGTGTAGCCAGAAAATCATAGCAGTGTAGGCACAACTTTTGTTGTGTAAAAAGATCTAGTATATTTTGTAAGAATCTAACATGCATGTCTTGATTTTCATTCGACTTTTGTTCAAGAGACCTGTATTTTATGATAATATAGTAAATATAATTCCGTAAACACTTAATAGTTTTGAGACAAAAATTCAGTTAATTTAATCTTTGTTTCTGAGTAATTAGTTATTTAGTGATCCCGAGGCATCGTCACTACTCTAACATCCTTCTCCATCATTTTGTTGTTACCAACTTTGATTTCTCGACGAGGAAGTGTTGCACGTGATTGTTGGATTACCGTGTGGTGTAATTGACTGGGTTTGACTTCTTTGACTTGAAGTGTGTCGTTCAAAAATGTCTCCCGGGCATTTCTTTTCATCATCGCGGATTTAAAACGTGCGTGTGGACTGAAAATTGGGGTGTCTACACCCCATACTATTTAATCCCTCCAAAATTAATACGTCATCCAAACAGGCCTAAGTTTCCAAGACTCATTCAAATGTCATTTCCTGGCTATTTCTTCTAGTTGATTTTTTGGTAAATTCATTGGGTAAGAGCGTTTAATAGTGTAAAAATCTGTGCCCTAACATAGATCCAAATAAGACATCAGGTGTACCGGTACTAATGTTTTAGTCCAAAAGAATGAAAACCTGGAATTTAATGGAAATGGCTCTATGATCTTGCGTCCAGATGAAGAAGTTACAAAAACTATCCCAGTACCGTCTTCCATATGGCTCACGATTGACGATCCAGGTGAAAGAATTATTTGAAGCATGTACATATAAGCTCGACCACGTTGTAGCAATTATAGGTACATGCTTCGAGTAATGATTTCACCTCAATCGTCAAGATTAGAGCAGTAAATGAGCCAAATCGAGTCGAGTTTTAGAATGTTCAGGTTCGTTCATTAAGTTTTTAAACAAACTCAAGCCAAGCTCAAACTCAACGAAAATTTGACGAGCCAAGCTCAAGGAATTTGCCTAGGTTTGAGTCAAACTCGAACTTCTTCATGAGCCTTAACAAGTAAAAAATATTAGATCTTTATGCTCTCATACAAGTCTAAAACTCAAAATAAATTTTGTATTTTGTACATAATAAGTCCATACATATATAAAATCATAAAAACATATTAAAATTTAAGTTTATAATCCTTTTATAAGTTTATACATGTACAAAATATAAAATTTTCATTATGTATATGTGAAAGTTTATACATATTCAAGGTTATACTCCCTCCGTTCCTATTTGTTTGTCCCCCACTCTCTTTCTTGCCTTTTTTCAAATAAAAAAATTAAGTGCTTCCATGTATCATTTTTCAAATTTTTTCGCACCGAATTAAAGTACACGATGAGTACTTTAATTCGGTGTAAAAAAATTTAAAAAATGATACACGAAAACACTTTATATTTTTTATTTGAAAAGTGGCACGACTTTTCATAGTGGACAAACAAATAGGAATGGAGGGAGTATATGGAATTCTTATCAGATATACATGTATATTCTATGTTCGCGAGCCTAATCAAGCCGAATATTGTTAAGTTCATGTTCGGCTCATATATTAAACAAGCCTAAAATTGAGATTAGATTCAGTTCGTTTATTACCTGAATCGAACTCGAACGAGCCTTTACCGAGTCGAGCCTCGAATAATTCACGAACGATTCGGTTCATTTACAGCCCTAGTCGAGATGAATAGCAAAAGAGCTAAATTGAAGAAATGAAGACGCATGCATTTTTACCGTAATAAAAGGAAAGAAAAGCACGACGCATGCATTTTTAGAGGTAATTAAATAATCATCTTTTTTTTGGGCATCAAGTAAGCTTTCATCCCACCCACTTTTTCGGGTTATGTTTTCATCCCTGTAGTGTGTGAATTACCTTTCTTACCCTTTTATGGCGTGAATTTTTCTTTGGCTCTACTTGCTATATGTTTAAAGTGGGGCCTTCCAAAAGCTATATATAAGTGATGGGGGCACAAAGCAAGGACTAGTAGGGACCATGAAAAGTTTTTCCAAAATGGTCCAGGAAAGAGAAATCAATGGTCGAGATGCACAATCATGTGAATTCTAACCATTGATTTCTCTTTCCTAGATCATCCCGAGGAAACTTTTCATGTTCCTTAACATTTTTGCTAAAGGAGGCCCTTCACCTGCCTAAGTGTTTAGCCGGCCCTTCCCTTTGAGGTGCACCCAGTTTCTGTTTTTGTTTCAAATTGTAACTACATCCTCTCTATTGGGACAGATATATCCTCTCCATTTAAGTCATTAAACTTAACTAAAAGACTCGCTCTTATTGTATGCATTCAATCTTTTAAAACAAAAATGAAATTCTCTCTATTTTCCCAAAAAAAAAAAATGAAAATTGAGTAGTAAAATTTAACCTACTTTGTCATTTAATTCCCACATCTAACTTTATATCTTGAATTAAATGGATTTCAAAGTGAATTACTAGGAGAATTCAATGCCACATGCCTAAGATTACTAAATTACCCTTTGGTACCATGTATCTAGTCCAATCTTTGATTTTAATTGATTTTGACGTTATAGCACCATGTATAGACTCTTCTTTCACCCTCGCTTGCATTGACTTTGTAATTTGTGTCCTCTCTTTCTCACTCTGCATACATGAATGTAGTATATCACATGTAAAAACAATGAACGTCTCGTCATCGATTTGATGTGTGAAGATGATAAATTATGAGTTTCGTAATCAAAGATTGACATCTCATAATACCAGTTCATGTGACACTTTGCCACAGGGGTTGAGGACTGGATACTTCAGCTTCAGGTCAACGGCGGTTATGGTGGTGTTAACGGTGTCAATTCTTGTACTGCCGCTAGTATTGCCGCCACTTCCTCCGCCTCCATCGATGCTTCTAATTATTCCGATCATAATCATGGCCCTCTTGGTAATCTCGGCCCTTTCCTCCCCTTCTTTAGTACCCAATGTTGCAGCTCGTACTAACCTTTAGCAATTGGGCCCCTCTATTGGGCCTTATATATAGTGGACGTTAGAATTAGAGGATTTATTACCCAGATAGCATAAATTAAGAAACCCTTTAAGGCTTTAACCCATATCAAACAGGCGTTAACAAAAATACAATATCAGATTAGCATGCACGGAGTCCATAAGATTCAATGCATGCATATTATGAGTGTTTTCAAATGGGATATGAATCGTTAATTTTTTATTTTATCAATCGTATCGGAATACGTAAGTATGGCATGTCGGAAGATAATGAAAGAATAATGAGAATGATAGTAATATACGTGAGTTAGTTTTTAAATTTTACTATTGCACATTATAGAAGTTAACATAACAAGAATGATTAATCTACCTAGACTGATCAGTTGTTTAATTTTTGTTAGTTCTGCGTTAAATTTTTTGGATTATTTTGTATTCCTACGAGATGAGTCTAAGACGTCACACCCTACCAAAATGAATAAGATTAGACTAATTTGTAACTAGTGAATTTTCCAAAAATTTCAATCATATATTTTGACTTCTTACATCTCCATCGACAAAATTTTAACTAGAAGGACTTTATAAAAACTAAATAAAATTAATTAATTAATTAAAATACAGATACTCCCTTCGTCCGAATTTTTTAGTCCATTTTTTTAATTCGTGTCACTTTTCAAATGATTATATCTTATAATTTATAATGTTTTACGTAATTTTAAAAATATTATCTTATAAAACTACTCAAAATACTATTAAACAAGATCTATATCGGACATATAATTACTTACTCTCTCCGTCCCTTTTTAAATGTAGACATTTCCATTTTGGGTTGTCCCTAAATAAGTGTGTGGTTTGAAAAGTTAATGGCTAAAAGTTTGTACAATTATTATTTTGCCCTTTGAAAAGTTAGTGAGTAAAGAGTTAATGGGTAAAAGTGGAGGATAATTTTGGAAAGTATGGGTAAAAGTTGATGTGAAAAGTGTAAAGTGGAGGGAAAAGTTGATGTGAAATGTGTAATGATGATGTTTCTTTAATAAGTTGGATTTACGAAGTAACACATTTAAAAAGGGACGGAGGGAGTATTAATTTAAAGATAGAGTCCCGATCTAATCCGGGAATCCCGGATCCGGGACTCCACCTTCCCGATATTTGTTTGAAAATCCGAGCCGTCCAATGTGTTCAAAATGTGTTTTCAAGGGTCCACGCGGGAAATCTTCAAAAAAAAAATACCAGGTAGGGCTTGATCCGAGCAGTTTTTCGCAAAATTGTAAATATACAGTTTTTGCGAAAAACTGCTTAGATCAAGCCCTTCCCGGTATTTTTTTTTGAAGATTTCTCGCGCGTGTAAACACTGCAAACACACGGCTCGGATTTTCCAAAAACAATTTTTAAAAGCATCAAAACATCAAAAAACCTCTCATCCGGGATCCTTGATAGGATAATTGCCGTTTAAAGATATTACCAATATTTTATCCTGTTGTAATAAAATGAGTGACAAACAAATTTTGGATAGAGGGAGTAAGCAAAAAGGGTACCTAATTTAAGCCTCGTGGAGTACTTTTTGGGAGAGAATGGGGGTGGGTTTTGTTTTGGTTTGATTTGGTGGTGGCCAGTACTGGTGGTTGCCTACCGAAATCAGAAGGAAACTGACTGCTTAATTACTGGTAAACCCCACGAAAATAAAGTTTGAAAGCGACAGAGTAGTCCTCATGCATGCATTGTGTCGATGTGGAAAATTTTAAAAATTATTTGGCGGTGTTGGGTCCTGCCAAGCAATACATCAACACGCTTATATAGCAAACATTTTTATTTTATTTTTACTAATTAAATGAATGAATCATATAAAGATATAACATTTTTTGATTTGACGGTGTTTACTAATTAAATGATAATGACGATTTTTAAAAGCCGTAGTTAAACATTTAATAGGACAACTGCCATGATGGGGGTGGGTGAGTGATTATTCCATTTTATTTTTAATGAGTAATAAAGTCTTTAACTCCTTATCTCCCATATCTTTAAAGTAATAATTA
>CM029270.1:15517063-15535152 GCA_016920895.1 Vaccinium myrtillus | reverse complement strand
AATATATATTATAAGATAAAAGGGAAACAGAGTGGATTGGATTCAGGTTTGGTAGGAAATCTCATGCGTAAGTATGTGTGTTAGTCATTCCTTCAAACATCTAAGGTATGTCATTTATTTGAGTTTCGTTTGAATATTTTGCTTCAGGAGAGAAAAATCATCATCCTTGGAAGTTGGAATTTTTCGTTTCATATATATATATATATATATATTTATATAGTGGAGAGAGAGAGGACCTTGAAAACACCTTTTGAACACATTAGTTGTAGATTTTCCTACTGGGCATGTGTATGCTCACTCATTCTATTTCAGGTGTTCATGACCAAGGTGTGTCGCATGGAATGTAGTGGTGCATTGCCAGAGGTCTAGAAAGTATGTATTGATGTGTGATATGTATAAAATACTAATACATTACGACTTGTCGCTTGGAAAATCTCTTTATCTTATGAAGCCATGACATAGCAAGGTTTATATGTTAAAATATTGAGTTTTAATTATGTAAAATGGTATTATTTTATATGTTAAAAATTGAAGGCGTGACAGTTTTCATCTCGATTTTACTAGAAACGATCACGTTTTTTTGCTTTCTTGTGAGCGAGATAGAAAATGAAACATCCCGGCTAAAAAACGTGATGTTTATGATTTTTTTTAGTAGTGTAGTAGTTACCAAAAAATTAAAAGAATCAAGCATAAAGCAAGTTAAAAGGTAAAATATTTTTCTCCTTTTTGAAGGATGAAAAGCGAAAAACTTAGGCGTTCGACTCAAGTGACTTTTTGACTTTTTGGTTTTACCTGAGGTGACTTTTTGACTCTACCCCCAATAGTGAAAAAGTCCCCTAGGGAGAGTTTAAGATTTATATGATAGAAAAACAAATAGTACCAAACTCTTCAATTATTAATCGAGAGTGGAAGGGCTCCATTCTTCAGCCGCCTGGGCCAAGTCGTTGAAGTGGATCGCCGAGGCAACACCCTCGTCTTACACCCGAGGCGTGCTTTATCCCGAGATCAGCAAAATAGACTCGTCGTATAGCCGAGGCGTGCTTTATCCGTCAGAGGCCATGGCATGACAAGTCTCTTGTCCTTGTCACCAGGCAATCGCTGGAAACATGACCCGAAGATGGAAACATAACAAGGCAATACCGAAGCTAGTGTCCCGAACTGGCAAGATGACATCCATGCTAGCCTTCGGTATTGCACTTGAAACATGCGGCATAAAATCTAGTTCAGGACAAATCATTCGATCGGAACTCAGAAGCTTGAAGATGATTTCAAGAAGGTCAACTTCTGGCACCTTGGAAGAGCCCGCAACGCCCACGCTGACGCGCTTGCTGATCTTGGCTTGGCATGTTCCAAGATCGGGGGCTCCCGGACAGTCATCCTGGAAAAATCACCTGACGAGTGCTAGCTTACCAATGTCCAATCAGTGAAAAAACACCCGACGGACGGTTGACACCGAGCAATCCCTTGAAAAATGACTTGACTGGTGACAAGACATTGCATGACATGTGCTTGTCACCAGGCTAGGCAAGACATGGCACGACATGTGCTTGTCACTTATTAACACTCCCTCCGTCTCTTTTTAAGTGTTTAACTTTCCATTTTGGGTTGTCCCTAAATAAGTGTGTGGTTTGAAAAGTTAATGGGTAAAAGTTTGTACAATTAACATTTTGCCCTTTTGAAAAGTAAGTGGGTAAAGAGTTAATGGGTAAAAGTGAAAGACAATTTTGGAAAGTAGATGTAAAAGTTGATGTGAAAAGTGTAAAGTGGAGGAAAAAGTTTATGTGAAAGGTGTAATGATGATGTTTTTTTAATAAGTTGGATTTACGAAATAACACATTTAAAAAGGGACGGAGGGAGTAATTTTTAAAATTTGATATGAGCTAGAAAGATTTAATGGAAATGACTACAATACACACCTATTAAAGGTGTGTACCGTATACATAATTGTATGGTCCAGATTGTGTCACCTCATTGGCAATCGTAACATTTTTTAGTTTTTCATAACTTTTCCATAATATGATTCGTAATATTTTCTATAATTTGTAATATTTTGGTGTCTCGTAACTTTTATAAAAAAAAAAATTTATAACTTTTATAAAAAAATCATAACTTTTGTAGGGACAAATAAGAGGTGTGTATTGTAGCATTTTCCAAATTTTTTAAATATATGTGAAGAATGTGATTTGACTCGAAAAACATAAAAATCTCAAAATCTCAAAAAAATCAAATAACCCGGTCAGTGGACCGACGCTTAAAGTTAGCCCAAACAACTTCATTTTTAGCAAAAAAATTAGTACAGTATTTATCATAAAACCCTAAGCCGGGTCCCCAATAAATTTACAGGTTTGGGCAAAGCCGTACCAAACTCCTGGTTTAGCATTGATTGAGCCAAGATACGTGAAGAGAGAGAGAGGGTGAGAGAGAGTGAGAGACTCCAAGTATTTGGCGATGGAGGATTGTACAGGTAATGAAGACGGTAATTACCTCTCCGACCGGGACTTCTTCGACGGACTCGACAAATCTGATCTCTACTCGGGAACTTCTAAGGCCTCCTTTGGGTGAATTGAAAAAACTGGTTTTTTGGTGGTTTTGGTTTTGTCCTTATTCAATTTTTTTTTGCATTTGTTAGTTTTCGGTCGATTTGTTGTGGTTTCTTGGCTCCTCTCTACGAGAGAAATCTAAAAAGTATAAAATTATTAGTCAAACTTAAAGTTTTGTGAATAAAGACGAAAAATAAACCACAATGGTTTTTTTACCCAAAGGAGGCCTAAGGGTCCTTCCTCCTGTAAGGTACTTCATGCAAAGTTTTTTTTTTGGGGGTAAATTTTCCATGCAAAGCTGCAGACCTTAATTTTCCAACTTCGTACACATGCATGCCAGTTTTTGTTTCGATCACCGGCTCTTATGGTTGAAAATGCTGTTGGTTTTGCAATCATGTCGTTTATTTTACATTCTCTCCAAGACCCACTATTTATTTCTGTCTTGTCAGTTTTTTTTTTTTTTCCCCCTTTTGCCAATATTAATTTTACGTATATGTCAGTGGGATTAGTGGCATAAGCAAGTTAACAACAATCAGAACGGACTCGACGTCACTCCATTAGAGCCGGCCCTGAGCTAAGGCTGAAAAGGCGGTGGACTTGAGCCCCACAAATTTGGCCCAAAGTTAGGCCCCAAATAGGTATACATAGATATGTCATAGTATATATTTAATTAGCACTTTTATTCCCAACGAGGTAGCTGACCAAGTTGTAAGTTTAAGTCTAGCTATCCAACAGGTTAATAGGTTCAAGGTTCAATTCTTACCCCAAGTAGTTTATCTTTTCATTTTTCATATATATAATTTTGTTTTCCTTTTGAGGTTTATTTCTATTTTTGTCACAAGAACTAGGGCCCCGGTTTTACAAGTTCGACTTAGGCCCCTGAAAATTTAAGGGCCGGCCCTCCTTGCCATAGACTCGACCTCCGTACAACCAGATGGCCCAACAGCCACATCTCTCTTGTAAGTATAAGGTTTTCTGTTGTAGCAACAGGGGTTCACTCGTTTGGTATGATAGATTTGAGTAGTTAGGGTTTGTTAATCTGTTATTTTTTTGGTAATTTGAAAAGAAAAAATAAAACCACGACAGGATTAAAGGGGCATACCCCAGAATGACAAACAAACAGTCCAAACTAAAGGTTTAGGAATTCAAAAGAATTAAACCATTTGGGTTTTTTTTTTCTCTGTCTTTATTCAAAAAAAAATTTGCATTTGTTAGTTTTAAGTCGATTTTTTGTGAATTACTGGTTCATCATGACGAGAAGAATGTAAAAAGTCATAAATCATTATAAAAAAATTTAAAAAGTTTACTAAAGGCAAAAACAATCCTTTTTTTTTTTTGGGATTATTAGATTATTTTTGTCCTCATTCACAAAAATTTAATTGTAGTTGACAATTTTTTTCTCTTTAGATTCCTCTCGTCAAGATGAACCTGTAATCTACAAAACAAAACAAAATTTGATGCAAAATTGACAAATGCAAATTTTTTTGAATAAAGACAAAAAAAATTAAAGACAAATTCTTCAAATTTTTTTGGTTTACTTCTACGGATTTTGCCAAAGCAAAAAAAAAAAAAAGGGTTTATTTTGCCAAAGCACCCCTTAATCTTGTTACTATCTGAAGAGTGATGGTTTTTTTTTTAGTTTCAGGGATTTTTTGGTTTACTTCTACAGATTTTGTGAGTTTTTCAGTGGTAATTTGTGGTTATGATTGTGGAAAAAGACCCTTTCCAACAGGGTTTTTCCTGCGCCGTGCAGATAGTTCAATGTTCGGGCATGTGAATTTTGACCCATCAGGTCAAGGGTCAGCCCTTACAAGTTACAACCCTTTTTCCTTTCCCCAGCCATAAATTGGGGGAAAAGGTTATGACCCCTTTATTTTTTGCCAAGAAGATGAAATACATTTCTTGGATAATTGAACGGGGTGACAAAACTTGAAGTCAGGAGCGGCTTATGTCTCTAGTCAAGGGCCTAGCACATGGACGTGCTGTCCAGTTAGAGCGTCTGTGTCTCTAGTGGTTGAAAAAGCTGCTGGTTTTACCTAGCTTCTTGTTTTAAGTTGTTCCATTACTTAGTGTTTTATTTTTAAATCTGATGAATTGAAGCTATTTTATTGTGGGAACATGGTTTTTGTTGGATTAGTTAGTTTTGTTTCCTGGTGTTGTTGGAAGATTTATTTTGATATATTTAGGGATTGGCATAGCGGTAGTTTTTTGGATATGGATATGAAAGAATTGTTATGGTTTAAGAAGCATTTTTTTTTTATCGGCAATAAAAAAGTTTTATTAAGGAAACTTGACAAGGGTACATCAAGTCGGGGAAAGGGGAAGGGGAATCTGACAAAAAGTTGGATACTCAAAACACCCAAAAGACAATTGAAGCCCAACAACAATAAAACTCAAAAAAGCCCTAAAACATCTGTTAGCAGGTGAAGTCAACACAAGCATGATTCTTTCGACCAAGCAGATGGTTACGATCATGGGTTACTAGATCCACATCTACACGTGGGGCCAACACCCGACACCGTCTTTCAAACATACACACATGGATTTGCAACCTCAAATCAGGGCCAACCACCACGCACCGGTGGTGACCAAAACAGCCGCCTTCGTCAACAGACGACCTTCCCGGAGCACACCCATATCCGATCTTGGACAAGACCAACCGAAACACAGCACCTCAAGCGGCATTAACCTTGCTGAGTTCTGATTCGCTTGTACTCGATCTTCGACAAGTTGAGCAACAATCGATGCATGCAGCCTACCATATCATAGAAAGGCGCCGGAGCTGAGAAAGAGGAGGATCAACAAACCACACCGCCGCAAACCCCACAAGTTGACCGGACCCAGAGTGGCCACCAAGAACTAACCATTCGGACCTCATAAACAGCCTGGAAAACCAACAACTGAGATCCCACCAACGCCGCCCCATGTCACCAAAACACCCTCGTCACCGAACTGCAGCCAGATCTGCAAAAAGAGAAAAAAGATAAAAATAAAAAATAAAATAAAAACGAAAAGGAGGAGAGAGCAGAAAGGGTGGGAAAGAAGAACAGAGTAAAGAAGAAACGGAGGGGAAGAAGAAATGAGAGAGAGAGAGAGAGAGAGAGAGAGAGGGGGGGCAGGAGCCGGCACCCGGCACATTGAAACACCTTTTAAATCTTCTAGTCAATAGAGAAATAAGGTTCGTTTAGCAATTCAATGGTAAAAAATGAAGGGATGGTGAAAACTTTTACCATTTTACGTGTTTGATAAGCTAGAGAAGGATGAAAAGTTTTACAAGCTGCTGGTTTTGTAAGCCTTTTGTTTAATTCCTTCTCTCTCACTGTACTCTCTAATTATTTGGAGATGTTTTGGGGTAGAGCACTGGTTTTCTGTCAGGTTGGATTAGTTAGCGTTTTTCAGCTTGCTATTCTTTGAAGATTATTTTTTTTGTCCGTTTAGGGGTTGAGTGATAGGAGAAGCTGTATTTTTTGGTTGAAGTTGTAAAAGTATGGCTTGGGTTTTGGACTAAAACAGATTTTGACCATCGTTCTTTTTGCCGGGAGTGAAATAAGTTTTGTTAATGACTTAAGGTGCAGTTTGATAGCAACAGAATGGTAGAAAATGATGACAAGGGGAAAATATTCACTTTTCACGCCTTTGATTAGATATAGAATGACAATATTTAATTATCATATCCCGATAATTCTAATTCATTACGGGGCATTTTGCAGGTAATAACCAAAGAGTCTCTTTTGGCTGCACAGGTAAAAGAGAAATAAACTCGTCTTGTTTTTTGTTTTCCTGCTCTGAAATTTGAATTTATGAATTGCTTAGACTTTTGGTTATTGGGCATACCTGTAGACAGAAGATTTGCGTAGAGTGATGGACATGCTATCTTTAAGGGAACACCATGCACGGACCTTACTTATCTATTACCGCTGGGATATGGAGAAGTTGTTTTCAGTGCTTGTGGAGAAGGGGGAAGCTTGCTTGTTTGCCAAAACAGGTCTCACTGTGGATGCAAATCATGATCCTGATTCACAACCTCCTCCTACCGTAATGTGCAACATCTGCATGGAGGACGCACGTGGTACTGAGGCCACTACAATGGATTGCGGCCATAGCTTTTGCAACAACTGTTAAGTTTTTCTCTTTGGTCTGCTTGTTTCCTTCATCTTTTGCATATTACTGAGATTTTATGAAGTTTCGAAAACGTCAGACTACAGCCTAATACGTCATTTTCTGTTAATGTAGCCAAAGGATTTGTTTATATTAAATGATTGCTTAATGGAGTTAGTTATTATGATGGGGTAATGCCGTAACGGAGTTAGTTATCAGGCCTATACTCCTGCGGCTCTTCTATGTCCCCCCTTTTTGTTTTGGTTTAACGGAGTTGTTTTTATTATCAATGGGTTAATAATATGTTTGGTTATCTGTTTTCCTGTTGTTTCATGGCATGGAATCTTGGAAACATGCTTCATTATCATCCTGGACATATCAATACATTTAGGGTTTCCACTTACATGTTATTTTCCTTGCTTTTAGGTTGGACTGGCCATTTTGTTGTGAAGATAAATGGCACACAAATGCTATGCTATTTGGTGCATGGCACACAAATGCTATGCTATTTGTGATGAAGCTATTGTTAGAAATCTTGTCAGCAAAACGCATCCTGATTTAGCTGAAAAGTTTGATCGTATTCTTCTTGAGTCCTATATTGAGGATAATAAAATGGTAAAGTGGTGCCCGAGTACTCCTCATTGTGGGAATGCAATACGTGTTGAAGAGGATGAATTATGCGAGGTTGAATGTTCATGTGGTTTACAGTTCTGTTTCAGCTGTTTAGCTGAAGCACACTCACCCTGTTCATGTTTGATGTGGGAGCTATGGACCAAGAAGTGCCTTGATGCAAATGTTGATTGGATTGCAGTTCATACAGTGCCTTGTCCGAAATGTCACAAAGTTGTGGATAAGAATGGTGGCTGCAACCATATGAGTTGCATCTGTGGGGCATATTTTTGGTGAGACTTGTTTCTACTTATGCCTGTTTTATTATGCAAGTGAGTTTTATCTTTGTAAAATATCTGCTAAGAACCTTGTGTTTTTTCCACAGTTTATTTCTTTATTACAATGCATTTATGCATTGTTTTATTAAGTTATCTATATTAAACAGCAAGTGTGTGTTTAGTGAGAAAGCTATTGTACATGTAGGCAGCACTAAAGGAATGTTAATCTAGAGTGTATTTCTTTTTTTTGATCGGCAAAAGTAAATTTATTAGGGAAACTTGACAAGGGTACATCAAGTAGGGGGAAGGGGAAGGGATACCAACCAAGGTTGGCTCACCTTAGGGACAAAGCCCAAACACCTGAGGGCCTGAAAAGCCCGGATATAACAATACAACACAAACCCAGCGGGCCACAGCCCAAACACCTAAGGGCCTTCCATGCCCGAGTAAAACAATACAAAGCATAAAACCCAACAGGCCCAAATGACCAGATACAGCAAATAAGCCCAAATACAGAAAACCCTAAACCTAAACCCAAGTTGCTGAGAATCTTCACCCCGCCGCCGCCGCACCGCCAGTGGCAACCACCATCAGACAGGGCCAACCCCACCACCGGACTATCTCCACCGGCAACCACCACGCTGCCCCCAGCCACACCACCCAGGAGGATAGACCGGAACCCGACACCACCTCCTGTCACGGATGCTCACCCTAGCCGTTAAGCGAAACCAAGGTGCCCAGCATTACACCCCGGCGGGAGAAACATCGGCCAGCATCACTCAAGCCGTTAGGCTAAAACATCAGAAAAACCCAGGAGAAAATCCGAACGGTGGATACACCGGAGTAAAATGCTGACCGAGATGAGGCAACCAGACAGACAAACGGCGAGGAGGAGAAGATACAGAGCACTCTCAGGGTAGGGGGTCAGAAAAAAGAGAAGGGAGAAGACAATGAGAAGCCGAAAGCCATACCGAACGTCAATCCCGTCGCCAACGCAAGACCCCTATTCCAATCGCCAAGTACCAGCAAATCGGCACCCATAAACGATCAGGAGCACTCGAGAAGTCGAGATCCATAACCCCCGGAACCACAGCCACCAGCAGCCGACGCCTCCGCCTCCGCCTGAAACTTTGCCGATCATTTTTGTATAAGAGAAGTATGGATATGTCACAGAAGAGGAAAGAAGATGAAGGAAATATGGGGGGGAGAGAAAGAGAGATAGAAGGGAGAGAGAGAGAGAGAGAGAGAGGGGGGGGGGGGGGGGGCGGTGGCGCCGCCCCCCCAAACCGAAGCCCGGAGAAGGAGTTTTTGGTAGTCATAGACTTATCTTCTTGTCTTAAGAGGTGGAACTGCCCTGTGCTATGGTACTGCTATTGTTGTTTTGGTGTAGCACTGTATGGGTGTGTATGGTATAAAAGTGAAGTTATGTATATGTATGGTTATATACGAACTTTATGGTTCATGTAAGAATGTGTTGCACATTTTTATGGTTTGATTTCTTACGTAATTTTTTGGTTCGTTTGTTACTTCTCTTTATGTTATAAGCCTATTAGTTACGTAATGTTTTGGTTCCTCACGCGCAACATGCTCACTCGCAGCACCTGCTGCGTGCAGGCCAGGGACGCACATCCTACCCATCTCTGGTATCCGCTTTGATACCATTTTAAATGATCTTGGGTAGAAGTCAATCCCAAAAACTAGCTTATGAAGGGAGGGTACCCTAATGCTAATATCCTTCATATTACTCTGGTAGCCAGGCGATGTGTGACCTCGCTTCACATACCCCTAAAGTGACATTTTTTATATGATTAGGATGTGGAGTCAAGGACCAAAATACTAGATGAGTTGAATTACCTTTCTGTTGTGATCAGAAAGAAACAGTCTCTGCACTTGGATAAGGGCATAAGAGTCTATGCCCGAACAATCATTCTACAACCACAAACACTTACATTCCCATTGGGGCCCACACACACTCCAACTCCAGTGTGTGTGGAACCCACACACTTATGTTGAGTGTTTGTGCATTTGATTGTGTAAGTAGTTTGTGGTTGTAACCAACTTTGGGCCAACACACTATAGCTCCAGTGTGTGCATTTGATTGTGTAAGTAGTGTGTGATTTTAGAATTTTCCATGCCCGAAATGCATAGTTGGATGTTCCAAGCATATTTTTTCATACGAATTTACCATGAACTATTCATAGATCTCATCTGAAATGTCTCAAGCACCTTAAAAATAACAGTTATCCTAGAAGTTGATTCAAATGTCGAAATGAATAAATTTATTTTGCCGTTTTCCCTTGTCCTTCAAATGGAAATTAGATGAATCCAACCTTCAACCGCAACCCAAACTCGTACCCGAATCCAAGGAAGATAGATCATGAGTTCTTGGACTGAATCCGTGAATAGCTGATACATGTCTCAGATACCCACATATTGGGATTCTAACACCAATCGATGTAGATTCCCACTAGTATTGCTTATAGGTAAGGACGTAGATATCCTTTACATGCATACCGAAGAGCTTTGTTTTTTTTTGGTACTTGAGCAGAATACGGATGGGATTGAGAAGATTTTCTTAAGCTGTATTATATGCTCATAAATGATATCATGATAATTTGTGGGAGAGAAAATTCTGTCTGGTTGCAGTTTCTTTTTGTCACCCATTCTGATTTCAGTCTGTGAACTTGGGCATCCTTATTATGATTTTTGTCTTACATGTTATGTACTTGGCTTTGTGGTGAGGACCTCAATCGTAATCACACCGGTAACAGTTGTGGTCGCTATAAAGAAGATCGTAAAACGAAGACCAATCTTGCAAAGCGTGACCTCGAACGTTACAAGCATTATCATAGTCACTACAAAGCTCACATAGATTCCTTTAACCACGAATCTAAGCTGAAGGAGACCCTAAAAAAGGAGGATTTGTCAATTAGAGATTTCAGTTGGGTCAGAAATGGTCTTTACAGGCTCTTGAGATCAAGAAGGGTGCTTTCTTATTCGTATCCATTCGCATTTATGATGTTTGGTGATGACTTGTTCAAGGATGAGATGACCACGAAAGAGAGGGAAATAAAGCAACATTTATTCGAGGATCAGCAGCAGCAATTTGAGGCACATGTTGAGAAGCTATCCAGTTTTATGTATCAACGATTTGATCAGATTGCCGAAGATAAGGTTATGGAGATAAGGAGGCAAGTCATTAATCTCTCAATGATCACCGATAACCTTTGCAGGAAAATGTGAGTGTCGCTGTTGCAAAGCCCCAAACAGTTTTTAAGATTCTTGATATGCTTGAGCCTTCTAACTTCTGCATAACTCCTGCAGGTATGAATGCATTGAGAATGATTTATTGAGTTCTCTCCAATTTGGTATTCACAACATAGCTCCATACCATTCAAAAGGGATCGAGAAGGCTACCAAACTTTCCGTCTGCAACCCTAACGTCAATGACACACAGAAACATCATTCTTCAAATAATCACACAAATGGTCCACACTTTAAGTCTTTTTTTTTCTAGCAAGTATGCATTTCCTTTGAACTTAATTTTCCACTTCTTGGATATAATTGCAATACATTATAGATGAAGAGAATTCTGAAAATTGGGAAAGTGTATTCAATACTATCAGGAGGTGTTATGCCTCGAATATTCTTATTGGTAGTTCATTGTCATTATCTCGAGGACTATCTGTTGTTTTCAACGCCGATGCATCTTTAATTATTTCACTAAAAAACTACTTTTTGGTTTGCTTGGGTAAACCTCCTCAACCAATTTTCTTCATCTATGAGTGTCTCCCCTTTACACTCTATTTGGAACTTGTGAAAGTGAACAAAGAGGAGAAAATAATTGAGAAGGTAAGAGTGAGTAAAATTTTACTGTGCTCAATGCTTTGTTTTGCTATTTTATCTTCTCTTGCTTATCAAACCAAACAACGTAACGTAATGGATTTTTTTTTTAATTTCCCCTTTTCTTTCCTTCCTTTGTACATGTTCCAGACAAACCCGTAATTTTCCGTGTATGCTGTTGATTTGATGTTTATTGTTTCTCATCTTCATTACATCTTCATTTTGGTTTGTAGCCGTTTTGTGGGTTTTTTTCGTTTATTGATGGAACAAATGGACTATGACATGTTTTGTATGGTGCAACTTTATAGGGTCCTTCCCATTTGAGCCAAGTTTGCCCACCTTCATTCTTGCTGTTTTTACCTTTCTTAGGACGGGGTACCCAGTTCAGAATCTAGAATCTCCTGAGCCTGATTTGAGTGGCATGGTACTTTACCATCTTCTGCTGATACATGGCAGCTTTGGCGGACTCTTCTAGTAATGAGCGCTCATCCTAAGAACATGGAAATACGAGCACTCATTACTTCTTCGGCATTCATGTTCTTTTGGGCTCTGAACATTAGTTGAGTTGTGGTATGTGGAGGTTCTTGACAGGCGGAGAATAGGAACTCGCCAGGCTAGATTTGCTGATATATTGTACAAGGCTGGCCTTCACATACTGGTGCCAGCCAATGACCCTCTGATACCTAAGTCGGGTCGTTGTTGTAGGTAGATGGTGTGGAAAGTACTCAAGCAATTACTTAACAGTTACCAAGAATTCATAGGGTGTGCATTGGTAAGAATTCTGAATTTCAATGAATGTTGAAAGCGAGAAGTTTGATCGCTCGTATCTTGTTTAGGCACACAGACATATCTATGGATTTACATATATTTAAATATCTCGTATCTAGTTTTTTTGTGTTGTTTCCCCTAACGCACTCAGTTTGTTTGTAGATGCAACGGAATCCGATCTACCTCACTCTGGGAGTTCAGATAAAAGGGATTGCTTGTCACGTAAGTGTGGTAGAAAGCGTAAGTTGGCAATGGCGTGATGGACCTCAACTTCCAACGGTCCCTCATTTAGGTTGATGATGATTGAAGGATATAAGTGTACAGAACGTAAGTCTGATGCCTGGTCTCTGAAATAACCATTTGCCGAGGAAAACTGAATTGGTTAGTCGAAAAATCTCCGCTTAATTTTTCCTTGGATCGATAGTCCATCTTTTTGAGATTTGAATTGTTCCTGTTATTAGTATTTAGAAATATTATTTTGTAGATAACTATTTGGGCTTTATCTATTTGTATAAATTTGCGAATATTTATTGATTGAAAGACATTATCTATGCAAAATCTGTTGGAGGGTGGAACGTCGAATATGAGCATGGTTATAACTTCTGGCTACTATAAGATCCGATTACATGAGGTCAAGTCGTTGAACTCAAATTGTACTCGGCCAGACTGTTATGTTTGCAATGAGTTTTGTATAATGTCTTGCAAGTATAATATTCGATTACACGAGGTCAAGTCATTGAACTCGGGTCGTCTAGATCGACAAACAGGCCGGTTGTTTTTTCCAGAATTTTCCATAGCGTCTGGCAATTATATGATATGTTTACTTGTGTTCATGTCATTGAACTCGGGTTGTGCTCGGGTCGTATGACTAATTGGATTTTACACAATTAGTAATATGGGATATCGACTTGGATCTTGCACTTGAGGAATCGACTTGGATCTTGCACTCAGTGGCGTGTAGCCAGAAAATCATAGCAGTGTAGGCACAACTTTTGTTGTGTAAAAAGATCTAGTATATTTTGTAAGAATCTAACATGCATGTCTTGATTTTCATTCGACTTTTGTTCAAGAGACCTGTATTTTATGATAATATAGTAAATATAATTCCGTAAACACTTAATAGTTTTGAGACAAAAATTCAGTTAATTTAATCTTTGTTTCTGAGTAATTAGTTATTTAGTGATCCCGAGGCATCGTCACTACTCTAACATCCTTCTCCATCATTTTGTTGTTACCAACTTTGATTTCTCGACGAGGAAGTGTTGCACGTGATTGTTGGAGTACCGTGTGGTGTAATTGACTGGGTTTGACTTCTTTGACTTGAAGTGTGTCGTTCAAAAATGTCTCCCGGGCATTTCTTTTCATCATCGCGGATTTAAAACATACTATTTAATCCCTCCAAAATTAATACGTCATCCAAACAGGCCTAAGTTTCCAAGACTCATTCAAATGTCATTTCCTGGCTATTTCTTCTAGTTGATTTTTTGGTAAATTCATTGGGTAAGAGCGTTTAAAAGTATAAAAATCTGTGCCCTAACATAGATCCAAATAAGACATCAGGTGTACCGGTACTAATGTTTTAGTCCAAAAGAATGAAAACCTGGAATTTAATGGAAATGGCTCTATGATCTTGCGTCCAGATGAAGAAGTTACAAAAACTATCCCAGTACCGTCTTCCATATGGCTCACGATTGACGATCCAGGTGAAAGAATTATTTGAAGCATGTACATATAAGCTCGACCACGTTGTAGCAATTATAGGTACATGCTTCGAGTAATGATTTCACCTCAATCGTCAAGATTAGAGCAGTAAATGAGCCAAATCGAGTCGAGTTTTAGAATGTTCAGGTTCGTTCATTAAGTTTTTAAACAAACTCAAGCCAAGCTCAAACTCAACGAAAATTTGACGAGCCAAGCTCAAGGAATTTGCCTAGGTTTGAGTCAAACTCGAACTTCTTCATGAGCCTTAACAAGTAAAAAATATTAGATCTTTATGCTCTCATACAAGTCTAAAACTCAAAATAAATTTTGTATTTTGTACATAATAAGTCCATACATATATAAAATCATAAAAACATATTAAAATTTAAGTTTATAATCCTTTTATAAGTTTATACATGTACAAAATATAAAATTTTCATTATGTATATGTGAAAGTTTATACATATTCAAGGTTATACTCCCTCCGTTTCCTATTTGTTTGTCCCCCACTCTCTCTTTGCCTTTTTTCAAATAAAATTAAGTGTTTTTTTCATTTTTCAAATTTTTTCGCACCGAATTAAAGTACACGATGAGTACTTTAATTCGGTGTAAAAAAATTTAAAAAATGATACACGAAAACACTTTATATTTTTTATTTGAAAAGTGGCACGACTTTTCATAGTGGACAAACAAATAGGAATGGAGGGAGTATATGGAATTCTTATCAGATATACATGTATATTCTATGTTCGCGAGCCTAATCAAGCCGAATATTGTTAAGTTCATGTTCGGCTCATATATTAAACAAGCCTAAAATTGAGATTAGATTCAGTTCGTTTATTACCTGAATCGAACTCGAACGAGCCTTTACCGAGTCGAGCCTCGAATAATTCACGAACGATTCGGTTCATTTACAGCCCTAGTCGAGATGAATAGCAAAAGAGCTAAATTGAAGAAATGAAGACGCATGCATTTTTACCGTAATAAAAGGAAAGAAAAGCACGACGCATGCATTTTTAGAGGTAATTAAATAATCATCTTTTTTGGGCATCAAGTAAGCTTTCATCCCACCCACTTTTTCGGTTATGTTTTCATCCCTGTAGTGTGTGAATTACCTTTATTACCCTTTTATGGCGTGAATTTTTCTTTGGCTCTACTTGCTATATGTTTAAAGTGGGGCCTTCCAAAAGCTATATATAAGTGATGGGGCACAAAGCAAAGACTAGTAAGGAATCGAAAAGCTCCAAAATTGGCCCAGAAAGAAATCAAATTGGAGATGCACAATCATGTGAATTCTAACCATTGATTTCTCTTTCCTAGATCATCCCGAGGAAACTTTTCATGTTCCTTAACATTTTTGCTAAAGGAGGCCCTTCACCTGCCTAAGTGTTTAGCCGGCCCTTCCCTTTGAGGTGCACCCAGTTTCTGTTTTTGTTTCAAATTGTAACTACATCCTCTCTATTGGGACAGATATATCCTCTCCATTTAAGTCATTAAACTTAACTAAAAGACTCGCTCTTATTGTATGCATTCAATCTTTTAAAACAAAAATGAAATTCTCTCTATTTTCCCAAAAAAAAAAAATGAAAATTGAGTAGTAAAATTTAACCTACTTTGTCATTTAATTCCCACATCTAACTTTATATCTTGAATTAAAGGGATTTCAAAGTGAATTACTAGGAGAATTCAATGCCACATGCCTAAGATTACTAAATTACCCTTTGGTACCATGTATCTAGTCCAATCTTTGATTTTAATTGATTTTGACGTTATAGCACCATGTATAGACTCTTCTTTCACCCTCGCTTGCATTGACTTTGTAATTTGTGTCCTCTCTTTCTCACTCTGCATACATGAATGTAGTATATCACATGTAAAAACAATGAACGTCTCGTCATCGATTTGATGTGTGAAGATGATAAATTATGAGTTTCGTAATCAAAGATTGACATCTCATAACACCAGTTCATGTGACACTTTGCCACAGGGGTTGAGGACTGGATACTTCAGCTTCAGGTCAACGGCGGTTATGGTGGTGTTAACGGTGTCAATTCTTGTACTGCCGCTAGTATTGCCGCCACTTCCTCCGCCTCCATCGATGCTTCTAATTATTCCGATCATAATCATGGCCCTCTTGGTAATCTCGGCCCTTTCCTCCCCTTCTTTAGTACCCAATGTTGCAGCTCGTACTAACCTTTAGCAATTGGGCCCCTCTATTGGGCCTTATATATAGTGGACGTTAGAATTAGAGGATTTATTACCCAGATAGCATAAATTAAGAAACCCTTTAAGGCTTTAACCCATATCAAACAGGCGTTAACAAAAATACAATATCAGATTAGCATGCACGGAGTCCATAAGATTCAATGCATGCATATTATGAGTGTTTTCAAATGGGATATGAATCGTTAATTTTTTATTTTATCAATCGTATCGGAATACGTAAGTATGGCATGTCGGAAGATAATGAAAGAATAATGAGAATGATAGTAATATACGTGAGTTAGTTTTTAAATTTTACTATTGCACATTATAGAAGTTAACATAACAAGAATGATTAATCTACCTAGACTGATCAGTTGTTTAATTTTTGTTAGTTCTGCGTTAAATTTTTTGGATTATTTTGTATTCCTACGAGATGAGTCTAAGACGTCACACCCTACCAAAATGAATAAGATTAGACTAATTTGTAACTAGTGAATTTTCCAAAAATTTCAATCATATATTTTGACTTCTTACATCTCCATCGACAAAATTTTAACTAGAAGGACTTTATAAAAACTAAATAAAATTAATTAATTAATTAAAATACAGATACTCCCTTCGTCCGAATTTTTTAGTCCATTTTTTTAATTCGTGTCACTTTTCAAATGATTATATCTTATAATTTATAATGTTTTACGTAATTTTAAAAATATTATCTTATAAAACTACTCAAAATACTATTAAACAAGATCTATATCGGACATATAATTACTTACTCTCTCCGTCCCTTTTTAAATGTAGACATTTCCATTTTGGTACATCCCTCTAAATAAGTGTGTTTTGAAAAGTTAATGGCTAAAAGTTTGTACAATTATTATTTTGCCCTTTGAAAAGTTAGTGAGTAAAGAGTTAATGGGTAAAAGTGGAGGATAATTTTGAAAGTATGGGTAAAAGTTGATGTGAAAAGTGTAAAGTGGAGGAAAAGTTGATGTAAAAATGTAATGGTAATGATGTTTCTTTAATAAGTTGGATTTACTAAGTAAATAACACATTTAAAAAGGGATTTTAGGGGAGTATTAATTTAAAGATAGAGTCCTCTGAATCCCGGATCCGGACTCCACCTTCCCGATATTTGTTTGAAAATCCGAGTAGTCAATGTGTTCAAAATGTGTTTTCAAGGGTCCACGCGAAATCTTCAAAAAAAAATACTGCGGGCATCCGAGCGCTTTTCGCAAAATTGTAAATATACGCTTTTTTGCGAAAATCAGACTCCTTCCTAGATTTTTTTGAAGTGGCCCTTGAAAACACCTTTTGAACACATTGGACGGCTCGGATTTTCCAAAAACAATTTTTAAAAGCATCAAAACATCAAAAAACCTCTCATCCGGGATCCTTGATAGGATAATTGCCGTTTAAAGATATTACCAATATTTTATCCTGTTGTAATAAAATGAGTGACAAACAAATTTTGGATAGAGGGAGTAAGCAAAAAGGGTACCTAATTTAAGCCTCGTGGAGTACTTTTTGGGAGAGAATGGGGGTGGGTTTTGTTTTGGTTTGATTTGGTGGTGGCCAGTACTGGTGGTTGCCTACCGAAATCAGAAGGAAACTGACTGCTTAATTACTGGTAAACCCCACGAAAATAAAGTTTGAAAGCGACAGAGTAGTCCTCATGCATGCATTGTGTCGATGTGGAAAATTTTAAAAATTATTTGGGGTCCTGCCAAGCAATACATCAACACGCTTATATAGCAAACATTTTTATTTTTTTTGTAGGGATCAGTACTAATTAAATGAATGAATCATATAAAGATATATGTGATGGATGAAGGTGTTGAGATACATATGACGGTGCTTGTTAATGAGTCAGTGATAATGACGTATTTTTAAAAGCCGTAGTTAAACATTTAATAGGACAACTGCCATGATGGGGGTGGGTGAGTGATTATTCCATGGTCTTGGTTACCGCCACAACGTGCCCCAACTCCCTTATCTGCCATATATCTGCAAAAGCCAGTACGAGATAGAAAGAATTAGTAATAATTAC
>CM029270.1:15476092-15516063 GCA_016920895.1 Vaccinium myrtillus | reverse complement strand
ACCATAAATCTCTTATGTGTTCTCCATCATTATCTGTTTCCCATCCCCCATTCCCCATACTTGCTCACGGTTGAATTACATACATTTCATACGATCCCACAAGAGTCAAGTAAAGATCGGTCTTCGAACCGGGCGAGGGGGGTGCCATAAAACTCTTCCCCTCTCGTAACTGAGCTCCCGAACCTAAGATAGTATGGTGATGATGGGCCAGTATCTAAACCTTATCCAAAAGATGAGGCACGAGTCAATCGAGTTCGGTTCCTCGGGGACAATCCGCTAAAACCCGGGTGGCGACTCCGAATCGATGAGAAATCTCCGGAGGGGCGTCCATACTATCTAAGCGTGCCATTTGCATTAATAGAATTTTTGAACGCCGCCTCGATCAGAAAAACTGCTTCAGCCAACCATTTTCTCCTCCGAGTACGTGTAGTGAGAACATACACGACATTCAATGTCATGAGCATGAAGTGCATCCTCTTTTGCCAACGCCTGAAATTCCCGCCATCAAACTTGTCCAATTTCACGAAGTCTTGTGTCAATTGTTGCAAAGACCTTGATATTGACGCCATTCCGTAATATTTTTTTCGATTGTTGGTGCAATTCCGGGAGTCTTCAAAGAAATCAGAACGCCTTGATGATGGAACCAGTTGAAACTTGTTTCGAGGCACGTTACTGAGTCACTTTCCGAAAACAGTATTCGTCTCTACCGTTTGGTGTGCACCGGGTTGATAGCGAATCTGTTCGAGGATACAACGAAGCCCGATCAATCAAATGATCTTCCGCATGCGCCTGCACAAACGAGGACAGACAGAATACCGAGTCGAATTTGTGATCAAATGAACCAAGGATTTGTTAACATCGTTTCTGCAGAGTAACGGTATAACAAAACAAGAAAGCAACTATAAAGTATTTTGGCAGAGTAATGGCGTTATGAATTTGTGCAAAGTTACTGTGCCTAGGGCTCCATTTATAGACCCAAACGCACCTTTTCGCATGGGGTTGCACCCTTTCATCAAGGGTCACATCTTTTGACAAAGGTTGCACCATTTCACAAAGCGCACCCTTTCACAAAGTGATGCACTCTTTCACCAAAGGTTGCATCTTTTCTTTAAGTAGCCAACAACCCAAAACTCTTTTAGAAGCTTTCTCAAGGCACAAAGAATATTTTGATAAAACCACAAACTAAAAACCCACTTTATTTTGATAAATTCCAACATAAATTACTTTTTATATCCATTTTTTGAAATTGGAAAATCTAAAATAAAGTCAAAAATGAAAATTATTATTTTTAGTTATTCTAAATTATCCCTGAAAATGGAATATTATTATTAATCTCCTCAATGAAGAAAAAACTTAACACTCTAGTATTGATGGACTAATTTAATTCTTCATTTGAGTATCATAATAATGTATTTTATGACAAACATATTTTTGAAGGAAATCTAACTCCAACCCAATACTCTATTTCTAAACTCTTTTTTTAAAACTAAAAAAAAAAAACTCACTCCAAACCTAAACTTCACCACTTTCCCTTCAAAATTTTTATTTTTATTTGTGCTAACTTTATGAAAAAATATAGTAAATACAATTTTTATTTAAAAAAATTCAAACTAATTTGATGAATAAAATGAGAGTTGAGAGGGTTAAGAATAAAATGGAGGAGATCCTCCATATTTTTTTTCCATCGTCCGAATTTGGAGTAAATTACTTGATGCTCTCATATAGAGGAGGAAATGGACGATGGGTTGGAGTTGAAAAAAAATGGTCCTCTATTGAGAAATGGAGAAATGCAAGATGGGTTAGAGTCTTAGATATGGCCTAACTTCTTATAATTTAATTCCTTTGAAATTATGCCCCTAAGCTTTAATTGCGTACCATTCCTGTCCTTGCTGCATTATAGTGAGGAACAAGCTCCAACATTAGTACAACCTCCTTTATTATTTTTCATACGCATCGATTTCTATTCGGTTCACCTGTTGGTTTATGGTCAATTTGACTGCTGCGACCAAATTATCAGGCATATAACTTTTCAATTTCAATAATTTGAAAAAAATCATGACCACAACACTCACTTCACTATGCGTACCTATTATTCCATTCTTGCAAAAGCAGTACATCATAATTAATTATTACTTTTGATCATTTCCATTCTTCTAAACTTTCATTTTTTTATTTTTTTGTATTTTTGGTTTTCGTTTTGGGATTGATTTCCGCACTCCACTCTTAGAGTGCGGATAGTAATTTATGAGATGCGAAAAAACGATAAAATCTTTTGAAAAACTGGGCGAAAAAAATTGAAAAACGATACACGGAACCACTTCATTTTTTGATTTGAAATATGGTGATTTTAGCAACTAGGTGCTAAAATCTTTTGAAAAACTGGGCCTAATCATTCATCTCGACGATAGATCTAAAAATAAAAAATTATGACCAAAAAGTTCACGAAAGACGGAAAAATTACCAAACAACCGTCTTTTTGTCTAAAGTGTCGTCTTATAGGACATTTTTTCAACTTTGGTCCACATTTTTATAATTTTTTGATTCCTCTCATCTATACAAATGATTAATCCCAAAAAAAAATGATGAAAAGGTAAACAAAAAAAAATTACAAAAACTAAAAAATTCCGCAAAAAATTCACTACACAAAAAGTTTAAGAGAACGAAAACCAGACATGCAGTGAAGGGACCTGAGGTTGCTATTGTGCAGCTTCTGCACACAACAGCTGCTGCGCACAATTCGTGCCATCTGCAAGTATTTTCAACGGTTCGGATTGAAAACAAACTATTCGCGAGTAGTTCTCCTATTCTTGTTTGAAATCTGAGTCGTTTATCCAAGCAACGGACGACCTAGATCGTGCACAGCAACTGTTGTGCACAAACTACACATTAGCAACCCCGCGTCGGCAGTGAAGAATATATAAGCTCTAAAAAAAATAGTGGTTACAATTCTAGTAGGTGAGGCAAACAGTAGTTAGCATGGATTGGATTCGGCTCCAAATTCAGTCATTGTCCGTTGATCACATCAAAAAATACGTACCTTAGGGTGCTCATGCTTTTGGCCAGAATATGGTCTCTTTAAATGGGTAGTTTTGAAGCTAGCTAGCTTGGATTGGAGGGAACCCATAAGATCATGACAACCATTTAATCTCAACAGTGGTACATACTATACTATAGGAATCAAATGATCATCATGCAATATTTATGATTAATTATCACTTCAAAACCTTGCATTTGGACATTCTTTTGATCAGTTGGGGCTGGCCGGGACCTTTATTTTTAAATCCCATCCAACAAGACTTTACCTATTTCTTGTGAATTTCCATCCAAAAAGGAGTGGAGACTTGACGATGAGCCTTTTTTTTGTGTGTATTAGAATATTGTATGCATTAATCACGCTAAAAATTAGGTATCGCTAACCACTACCATCTAGGAAGCGGATATTACGTATTTAATGTCAAATAAGTTCGAATTTAACTACACATTTTTACAGATACCGATATTGTTTTCTCGAATATTGGTACACTGTTTACACCTACCGTCCTAAGGACTGTAGTTAGTGTTTTCCCTAAAAAAAAAGAGCACTCGCTATCTACGTATCCAAAGTCAGATTGATTGACGAAAAATAGCATCCGGATTCATTCCAAATGAATCCGACCATTGATTTTCCACTCGAGTCAATTCTGGAGCCCAAAAAAAAAATTACCAAGAGTGGTTGATCAATTAATGCAGCCTCCCATCATGATTAGCTCTTTAGAAGTAAGTGAAATTTCGAATTTTTACTCTTTGACTTGGAATAGCTTTCATCCTTTCTACACTAATTTTAAAGAATGGCGGAGCCATATATTGGGGCCGGCGGGACCCAAACCCCACCCACCATATTAAATATATTTAGTTACTTATTATTCGTGTAACTTCGAGTATTATCCATAAACTTGTATATATTATTATATAAGTATCTTAAAATAGCTCTGGTTCGATCTAGCAACAAAGTCGAGTTTATTTGCATGAGTTGTAAAATTTTCTCAATTTTATTACACATAAAAATAAGTGCACAGATCTTTTAATTGACTAAAATATCTGTGCACTATCTAATATGTATACATTTATATTCATTACATATAGTAACATAAAAGTATTATAGTGAGTGCATTTTCAAGTGAAAATATAATCCCTCCCGCCAAAATTCTGACTCGGCCTTTGATTTTAAATAACTGTGGAGTCCTCACTCTCATTTAAAATTGTCTTTTATTTGCAAATATAAAAAATGAGAGACTGATATCAATACAATGCATGAGGACTACTACATGCATGCTGTCACTTTCACTTTATTAATTGTATTGGTTGCAGGTGATGCACTGGTGTTGAGTCGTTTTCTTTTCCATCCGTATTTTCATAATGGCGATATAGTGTCGAGCCGTACTACAGGGATTTAGTAATGCATCCTGAGTCATTGATCTTGGTAATCAATGGCTCAGATTTCATCTCGGCAATGAACGACTTAGGATTTGAGGATCCCAAACATCTCAAATGGTTTTCAACACCGGAATTTCTTTTTCGGTGGTTAAATTTTTTTATTTGTTTGTTTTTAGATTTCTGGGATCTTTTCTTTTCTTTTGTTTTTTTTTTCAATTTGTGTGTTATCGTAGTTATATTGTTCTCACTTTTCTTTTTCTTTTCTTTTTGTGTTATCGTAGTTTTATTGTTCTTTATCTATTAAATTTCTTGCTCTTCAACACACACAAAAAGGATACCTCAATCTTATAAACCATCTTTATATTTGTAAAAGAACAATCGTAAATCAAATCGCAGATTCTATAACATTAGCCGGAAAAAATAAACTTTTCAGGGATTTTGTTTTAAAAAGAAAATCGACATTTTTTTGTGTTTTTTTTTTATTCTAATATTACCATTTTAAACATTTAATTATGCTTTCCACATAGGGGTACACTGTAGCCCGCACAACCCAACACATTTTTGTAAGGGTTTGGAAATAATAATTTAAGTCCATGGAGTCGGGCTAGGTTGAGTTTTAAACGGGATGGCTCAGGAATAGCTTTAAAGTCCAGCCTGGCTAGGCCTGGCCTACCCATATAAAATAGTTTTCGTAATCAAAATTTTTAATTTTGTTACTTAAATTGTATCCATTTTTTATAATTGTAAAATTTAGACTTTTAGCTATTCTTATTATCACTGTGAACTCTAATTCGTAATAGTGATAGATGGATGTTTTATATTTCTGGAAAAGTATGTTTTGGAGAAATAGAACAAGACGAGTTAGAAAAAATAGATGAATTAGTTGGACGGCTTGAAAAATGGATCTTTAATTCGACAGGGCTTGAGAATATTAAGTGAAGCCCGTTTGTTTATTGGACGAGCTTGGGCATACATAAGTTATGTACTCTAAGCCAGGTCCGAATCCAGCCCAGCACGACAACTTTGCACCCAGTCTTAGGGTAAGTTTGGCCTAACTTTTCAAGGGTTTTTGGCACGGTCTTTTTGATTGTTTTCTCTTAATCGTTACAAGATTTGAGGTAAATTCTAATATTGTATTTTTCGTCTCGACGAGAGGAATAAAAAAATACAAAAAAAATTAAACCCAAATTGAAAACAATTCATGTAAGAGACGAAAAAAGACCCAAGAAATGGACAAAAGTCCATGTTCACTTTGTCGATTTCTCGTGAAAGTACATTGAGAGATTTTTTTGTGCCCCATGCCTTTTTTTCATTAGGCATGAGGGTGTGGCCTATATACTTTGTCTTGAACCGAACATTCATGTATGACAGAAAAAACCAGAGACACCACATGGTGGATTGGTGGTGCATGTCCCAAAAGCAACGAGTTACTCTCTCCATTCCTACATGTTTATTCAGTCTGCAAAACGAGAAATTCAAAATAAGACAATTTTGCTAAACAAAAATTCTTCTTTGTTTTGACAATTTCCTAGTTGAGTTCTTTTTAACTTATGAAATAAGTTTGAATTTTTTTCTTGAAATATTATTAAGTCCTCATTTTACGGACCAAACAAATATTTTGGGATGGAGATACTTCTTTTCAAGTAGGTTAAGGTAGGTTTTTCGAGCATCAAAAAGATAATAATAATCAAATAATTATATGTGGCGTTCATGTATTTGAAAGTCAAATAAACAGCAACATGTCGGAAATTATGATTCATTTTTTTTGTGTCCACCGTCTGAGATATCACCGTTATCTTTGACCACTTTCTAAAATGATTCAATGCACCCCACTCCCTCCAACATCAAAAAGACAATGGAGTGCCATATTTCCCGGCCCCCACACCTCTCTCTCTCTCTCTCTGGACATAATGAAGATTGAAGAGAATGATTGTAGCCAAATACTGTCATTATCGTCCTAAATGGTTGCTTGAAAAGGAACCAATGCTGTTTTCTTTTTCATTTTGTTTATCTTTTTTACGGTATGACTTTTACCCTTAGTTACATGAATCTTCAAAATGTCTTGCGCTTCCGCTCTTAATTTTCACACTGTATTCGAGCACTCAATCCTCGTATCGGCAAATTTTATAATGTATTTTAAAGACGCTTTCACGCTCGCGCTCGCCCTTGCCCTCCCGCTTACGCATGCGTAGTATGCACGCAAATTATGTCACTTGGGTTTAACAAGAGTATACATTCTTTCTTTCTTTGTGTACATGGAATTCTCCACTGAAACACCTACTTTTCTCATTTTTTAGTTTCCAAGTTCTAACATCTCCTTTTGACTATTTGTGAATTTCAAATAAAAAGATGTATTGATCTTTTGTCTTCCCTGCATGGTGGCTTGTCCAATTAGGCTGGCTCCAGATTTGATAAGGCCCTGAATTTTCTATGGGTGTCACATATGTGATATAATAAAACAATAATTTATAGTAGTAATAGAAATAATTCAACAATCAATAAATTAGGCCCAAATAAGCAACAAAAATTAATTGTTCATATTCTCTAAGGGTAAACTAGCCATACTATCCATGTTTTGGTAGCAAAATTTGGCTAAAAGATTTAGCTACTAATTTTCCATCTAAAAAAGCTAAAATAAATTAATATCAATATATATTAGCTTAGGTTAAAAGGCGCATTTGAGTTTGTCACTTTAGGCCCCCGATTATCTTGAGCAAGCCCTGGCTCTTCCCGACATAAAAATTGCATTACAAATTGTACATCTGAGTGTGTAAAGTATGCGCATTCCTTGGATTTTATAAACATTAATAGTGATTGTGACATATAATTATAAATCTTGGATTCAAAATCGGTGGATGGAAATTCATAACATTTGTTTTATTAATTGATGACATCCTATTGAAATAACAATAGCATTATCACATTATTAATTTTTATGCATATGATATGAATTTCTATTCAAATCTTATGAATTTAAAGCGTTGCAAAATATGCACATCCTTTCATGTACAAATAGGAATTAATGTGTAGAGTGGCGATTCTCCTTTTATAGATTTTAGTCTTAAACGAATTTCTCCTCTCCGACCAAGAAAATATTAGTTTTCCGTACCTTTGTGCTCGTGTAATTTTAGCCACATGGTCGCATAAAAAGCTCTGACTAGTATGAGATTTTTTGTTTTCTTTTTTCAATCCAGAGATTAAAATTGCTCAGAAAACTTATGTACATCACAAATGAGTACAGGTGATCTGGTGCCTATCATCCGTGGCAAAAATTAAAAAAAAATAAAAAATCAAAAATCAAATTAAATAGATTTCACTAGTGTATGTCAAGCAACTTTATGGGCAAACCAAATTAACAACATATATACAGGGACAGTATTGAAAACCATTCAAGAATCTTCAACTTGTGTGCCTACATTCTTAGACCAAAAAGCAGTCAATGGTCCACAAAGAAAATTAAAAAAAAGGATGAAGAGTATTTGCATACAAAATCTCAAACATATGCACCTCTTTTTGTTTCGAGGAAAGAATGGTTTTGAGACAGCTAAATAAACAAGCACATGGGAAAGTGCCAGGGTTTCTGTAAAGGGTGAGGCAAAGTGTGGCAATCTTCAAATTCTCATAATAAGAGTGTTAGATTCACACAATTGTGTCATACAAATGTGGAGTTAAAGGCAAGTTTTGTTGAAATTTGTTTGGTGAGTTTGTCCCCACCATATTGACTGAAAACTTCTAGCGGAGATCTAGGGCGCCTTTTTTGTTTTTCTTTTCCGGTGGTCAGAGCCTCGGAGGTGTCCGACTAATCTCTTTTTTGGTCCAATCGAAGGCGAACAGGGGGCGACTGCGGAATTTTCATTTAGCGGTGACTAAACTGTACTACAAAAATTTTGTAGGCAGAACACTTCATAAACTAAAGATAATTATTTTGGTTTAAATTTATCGGGCTTGATTTATTTTGTTTTGATTTATTTTGTTTTGACGAGCTATATTATATATTTACTCACAAATCATATAATTTACTTTAGCTTCATAAAAATGATCCATTGCAAACAATATTACACAAAAAAAAATTGGTAAAAATGGCAATCTTAGGATCATCCTTTTTGCTTAAAATACTCGAAAAAATCCTCGAGAGAGTATTTAGAGCGGGACTCTTCTGTAGATTTATGACCATATCCACCATATATAGGTTTGCACTGCTATATATCTCTTGGTTGGCCCCAGCTTCTGGATAGAACTCTAGAAGACAACCGGAGACAAGTAGCAGCAATGACTGGTTTTGTTACGGGACAATTCTTGATGTTCACATCGGTCTATAATAGGCCGCTCTACGAAGGATTGGTTAATTATAGGTAAAAATATTAAATATTAGTGCATTTTTCGAACCCGAGAGGTTCGCTTGAACCCTTTCAAACTCCAGTGGAACCGCCCATGCCCACATCGGGCAGGGGCGGCTCCACCTCAAGCCCGGCAAGGTCAAGCAACCTCACTAGGTTCGGAAAATGCACTGAAAAAAAATATTTTTTTACGTATAATGAATTTTTTTTTAGCATTGTCAACACTAGATCAATGAGCGGGATTAAAATAAATGAATTTCCAGTTAAATTTGGACAACTTAACAATATAGCCTAACAAAATAAGTACAACTCAATAAATTTTGCAGTTTTTAAAATTATTAATTAAATAAATAAAAGGAACACAACCTTCTCTCTCCTCTCTGCCTCTATCATTGTTGGCTAAGGCACAAATGCAATAAGGAATCAGATGAAGTTTTGAGTACTCCATAACATGTCGACGTGACATGTTACCAAGCTAGTTATTTGATCAACAACTTAATACTCAAAACAAGGTATTCAATTGATTTGTACATCCACTTCTTGATTATATTTAGTTTAGGCCTCGATTTCTTGAGAAGACTATGTTTAGTGGTGTTGATAATGAATCTAAATTCAACGCTTTCAAAATACGAAGGCTCGTCATGGAACATTTTAAGACTCTAAGGGTTGAAATAGAGTAGCTTTTAGTGTTAGTGAAACCTATTAAATTTTTTTTTTTGTTTCATATATCTCGTCAAGTTAGATCTTATTTTTTGCACATAGCTTTTCGTAGTAGCACTATGAATTTTTTTCATCGCTAGATAAAAATCTCGGAGCCGTTCCTGACGCCGGGACTTGGACATTCACAAGAAATTACTTTATTGCTGTATGACCGCAATAATCAAACTCTGATCAATTATGTGGAGAACAAACCCACCAACTAACCAGACTAATTAACCCCCTCGGCTGGATCCGGGGTGGGTGCTATGCGCCGTGTTGTGCGGCAAAACTACGCCGTTTTGCATGATTTTTGTGCACAACTCCAAAGCTTCCAAGGGCCTTGTTTGGAGGAAGAAAAAACCACTACAAAGTGCCTAAACCCAAAGTGCCTAAACCCTAAACACGAAGTACTTAAACTTGAAGTGTCTAAATCCAAGTGCCTAAACCTACTATACCCTACTCCAAAGAGCCTAAATCCCCTAAAATTGAACCCCAAAAATTAACTCTCCAAACAAGGCCCTTGGATGTACCAAGAAAATGAGCAAAACGAAGTAGTTTTGCCGCACAACACGGCGCATAGCACCTACCGCATAGCACTTCCCCCGGATTCCCCTCGGCTAAAGATTTGGTAATTGTGTAAATTATGATGTTCTCCTCTAAGGTTTTTACAAAAATGTTACTTGTACAATTATTTCGACTCCAACCATTTACGACTCCTTCACATACACAAGGGGCATATACTCATAATTATGTGTGGATCCCACATGTATGTATGTGCAGAGTTATAACTTGCTAGAGCCGAAATAAATCAAGAAATATCCCCTTTGGGTCTTTTGACAGCTGCGCGCACCTTTCTACTTAGTGGAGTACAAATTACCGACTAGAATTTTTTTTTTTTTTTTTATCCGATTACCGACTAGATTCACTCTTCCCTCCGGAAAAGTCAATATACGGGTACTTTTTTCATTGCAGCGATAAAATTTCGTTAATTTTTTTTTGTCATTCATCATTCTTAATATTACATGGGGAGGGGGGAATGAGACTCGATCCCGGGATGCAGTGTAGGGTAGGTCCAAGAAGTCTACCGCATGAGCTAGCCACCACTTGCAAAATTTCGTTAATTTAACCAACAAGAATGTTGAAAGACTAGTTGGTCATTTTTACAAAATTATATGTCCAACTATATAACGTCCAATATATTATGAGTGCCATTGGTCCATTAGGTTACATTTTAGGCCTGTTTTGGTTTTAAAAAAATTAAATAACAAGTCAGATTATTGATTTATTGGCTTATTCAGTCGGCAAATTAAATTAACATATTTTTTTCAACCGTTTTTAGCTAGTCAATAAGCCCATACTAGTTGGATTATTGAACTTCAATAAGCTAACAAACATGAACTAATTCCTTTGCCAAAACAGGCCATAGTTGAATATAGGACAAATGTATAATGTTGTCAGTATATTTTACGACATCATCATCAATCTCTATTTTTTTTTTTAACTTAAGTTGTTCGAGCCAACTTATGCGCACATTAATTAATTCCTAGGATCAATCCCACCATTCACTACCACAAGCCTAATTATATATATATTTCATGAAAAGCTGCTCGGATGAAGCCCTTCCGGGTCACTTTTTTTTTTGCCGAATCTTCACGTAGGCCCTTGAAAACACATTTTAAACACATCTAACGGTTCGGATCCCACCCATATGGCCGGGAGAGGGAAGATCCATATTTTAACAAAGTCAGGGAGTCCTGACTTGATCCTCTCTGTATATATATATATAGTCGGGACAAAGCCTCAGGGTAGATGTTTTTTAGCTCAATCCACAAAATTGGTATTTGAAAAAAGAGAAGTTTTTTTTTTTTTTCAACTAGGAGGTGATGAAATATTATAGTGGTAAATATACCTCCAAGACCATGTTATCTCTCCCTAGTTTTTGTGTGCCTTAGGCACAATTTTGTTTGCTTTTCTTTTACCCAATTTTATTTTTTGAAAGGGAATTAGTACAAGTAGTTCTCCGTTCCTTTTGAAAGATATCCAGCTTCACTTCTTAATTATCATTTGCATAAAATTAACAATTTTGTTTGGTTAGGTGCAAGCATTAACATTTAATTCAAACTCCAAAAAATCGGAGCCGTTCATTGTTGGGATTAAAATTCAAGTGTTCATTGACGAGATGGACGGCCAGATGAGCTCACTTCACTACAACCCTGTAGTGAGCACCTCACTATAAGACCCGTACCCTTAATTTTACATGTAAGATGTCTTTGTAACTAAGGAGAAATATTAGTTTATTTCTATAGCATTAGTTCTTGACCTCATTGTAAGCACTGTTGTGGATAATTTTTGATGGGTTCAACAGTTCAAATGGCAGTGATCTTTTGGGCTGGATAGCAAAGATTGAGCCCATGGGCTCCAAAAGACAGAAACTTGTTGATTGGCAAAAGTAGGACTGCAATCTTTTGGGCCCAAAACTGAGTTTGGAGCCCATGTCCCCTAAAGAAGGCCGACTCAGTATAAGACCTTTTTTTTTTGTTTGGCCCATTGGGAAAAATGTGGTTGTATGGCATTTTTGTTGAACTAGATATATATCTTGAAAATTTACCAAACCTTCTATGCTTTTGTAATTTATTTAGTTTTATTCCATTAGGGCTTTACATTAATCAAGGCCGGGCTACTAAACAAAGCAAGCTATTCAAGGTTTGAGCTTGTGTTTGTAAGATAAATTTGTTATGTACCTAAATTTTAGTTGGAATATTTATTTAAAGCTCGTTAAGCTTTAGAACCAAGTTCAAAAAAGCTACGACTCAACTCGTTCAGCTAATTATCAAGTACGAAAGAATTGGGTTACTCGAGATCAGCTAAATTACATTTCGTTTGAGATGGGGTAACCTCATAAGCAAGCTAAACTTGATCATATATTTTATTATTCTTAAGTTTTCAAACGAATCTTGAACAATCGACTTGTTCGGCTCGCTTATGAGCTCAACATGCACCCAAATGGTAAAGTAACCATATTTTAAGAATCATAGCATTTTGGTGTTATTTCATGTGTAGTCAATATATCAATGGCGTTTTAAGATGTCTGGCTCACCTAACTATTGTGTCGATGCTAACTTAAGATATGATCTCAACTCTCGTAGATTAAGATGAGATTTGAGATCATATCTTTGATCATGAGTTACAAACAATTCTCCGTACAACTTTTTCTTGAAGCAGTTCCTTTTTGTTTGTGAAAAAAAAAAAAAAAAAAACTACCACTATACTTGCACATGCATAAACACATTTTTCTTGCTTGATTTTATGTTTACAAGAAGCTTATACTTATTATAGTGTGATCCAGGACCAGACAGAAAAATAATAATAAAAGAAAATTAAATTATAGAAAGAAAGAAAAAAAAAAGCGCGTCCCTCCGTTCATAAAAATGAAAATATCCTCTCCCTTAACGCTTCAATCTCCACTGTTTGAGCTCCTTGCACCTGTTTAATTCGAAAACAAAATCCTTAAAATATTATCTAGTTTAAGAAAACTTTGGAATTTTTTCCAATAAGCAAAATCTAGTCGACATTTTCATCTATTTCCATGCCATATGGTCGTTGGAAAAAATCCGAATATTTTCCTTAATTCGGATGTCCGCGACCGGCCCCTTAGTCATAAATTAATTAATGGAAGTTATGTTATTTTTTGTCTTCGAATTTTCGTTATGTCCAAGATTCATCTTTAGCAATAGATTCTGAAAAATAAAAAATTTATAGCCAAAGCTAAAAGAATTTTTACAAAGAGGTACTTTTAAAAATGAAGCATTCGATCGAGCAAGCATCTCTTACGGGTCAAGATACTTTTGCACTATAGTTAGCTCAGTACCAATCAAGCCCCGTGCTCAGCCAAGGAGGGAGTTTGCTTTACCCAACTCCCTTGTGTAGGGCTTTTAGTATCACTTTCTTCGCATGCTTGAGCAAAAAAAGTACTGTATTTTTTGGGTCCTTTTTTCCTTTAACATTTTTCCAAATTCATTCCATAGTTATACTTTCCTAATTACTTTCGTAGAGACGGATGTTTATTCCAAATAATTACCCCAAAGTAAAAAAAAAAAAAAAAAAAAAAACTCACTTAACACAAAGAATACTTGATTTGTTAAAAAATAGTTAATTTTGCCCAAACAGCTTGTATCTTTTTACATAGACAAAATTTGTTGTGTTATGCTGGTTTAATTCGTGTTTATATAATGCTATGGAATTTAAAATATTGGAGGACCACATACTGATTAGAAAAACTAGCTAGTACCAAAATAGAAAATGAAAATGAAAAGTAGTACCTGAAGATGAATATTGTAGAAAATCTTATCTCCAAAAGTTTCAAAGCAAGAAGCATTTAACAGAATCAGCCCATGATCTTCCTCCAAATTCTGCACAATTTCTGCTAGTGAACAACTCTTCTCAACCTTAATTGTGCAAATTTGGATCAAAACCTCTCTACCTCCCAATAGACTCGCTGAAACAACCGATAAGGTGTTCTGATTCGCGCGTTTTTTTAGCCTTTTGATATGAACTGAATCTTGTAATTGCCTAGACTCATGAATTCTTGACATTAGCTCTTCCTTTTCTTGAACCAATCTCTCTACTTCGGTTTGTAAATCGGGGATGTATTTTAGCACTCGCGAAACCGTGCCCGGGATACTTAATTTCTTCTGAAAACGTAGAGTCAAAAATAGCAAAAATCTCGAATATTAGTTGCATTCATATGACAATTAACTAAAACTTGTATTAATAGTGCTCACTCCTAGATGAATTATTAGAGTACTCTGTCAAAAAAAAAAGAATGGTAGTAAATGGTTTTCGACAATTATTCTAAAATTAGGGTTTTTTTTTTTTTTTTTTTTGCCACAGCGATAGCGTCTAAAATTATGGCTTTCAATTTGGATTTCTTAGTACAAAAAGTCTACAATCATGGCCAAGACACACACTCATTGTAGTGGATACGGGAAAAATAAAATTTAACCTTGTGACTAATAAGTGCCTCTCCTATAATAAAATCTTAGATCCACCGGTATGAAATCTTACACTAGGTATTTTAAGTCAATACTGAAAGCCATATTCGTGAACAACTATGTAGTCTCCTAACACGCCTCAAATGTACGCCAAGCTAATAAACTAAAACCTTGTTCATACCGTTTGATCAGTTGCCGGAAGAAGCGAACGGAGGGACGAATACAAATCGTTGATCCTCTTCCGGCGATCACGCTCATTCGCATTATGGTTAAGTTTTTTCGCCGTTGTGATTGTTGTAATACCACCATCACATTCATCAACATTCGAATGCTTAAATTCGCCATTGATCTCAACCAAGGGCTCATGAGATAAAGGAGGAGGAGGAGGAGGAGGAGAGTGAAGAAATGATGGAGAATTTGAATTAGTTTCTATTTCTCTAGAGAAAAAAATATTTTCGTCATGGCTTATAGAAATAGAATCTTCTAAGGGCCACTCAAAGGGTGAAAACAAAGGAGGGGACCAAGATAGCATTTTTGTGAGTGAGTGACAGAGCGAGCGAGTTTGATTTTGGAGGATTAGGTCGATATGGAAGTCGATATGATCATGACCTATATTTATAGGAACTCAAAATCAACTAAGTACTTAATTATTAATATTTATGGATTAATTACGTTTAGGTAATAATTAGGGAAGATAGATTAGTATAAACCTTGATGTTAAATATTTATCTTGTAAGAAAGAGGAATGGGGAAAATGACAGGTTTAATTTAGTTAGTCATCTTATTAGATACTTCGTCATTTGATGTGTACAAGACTATCATCCTTAATTGTTTATTTTATTTTAATAAACTCTATATATCCTTATAGTTGTATTCTAATTGTTAGATACGGAAGATCTGCAAGTTTTTTTTGCACTTTTCTGTATTATCCCGGATCAATATAATTAAGATCTATTGTTTTTCATTCATGTCTAGCACTAAGTACATTAGTTATAGTTTTTTGACTTTTCAGGCTCGACAAAATAAGTCATTCTCCTCACATACATCAACCCGAAAAAACAAAAGCTTAATGGAATGGTCCCTTGAGTAAGTACTTAGGGGAACTAGCTCCTCTGGGGTGGTTTTTTTTGTGCCGCTTTGACCTGTTGAATGATCGAAATTATTTATATTTTGGAGCTCGTCAAAAACATCAACCTCTAAAAAAAATCAGGTTGATTGTATATTGATAAGTTAAGTTTCTCAACTGGAGTGTTGGGACGTACAAATGGCGTGTGGTATGCTCGAGCACAGGCTGCAATGTCACGTGGGAACCACACTTTGTATTCACTCTGAACTTGGCCAAGAGTTTGCCTTTTAGGCTACCTAAAGTTGTCCGATTGTTTACAATATTAATTTAAGGTCCAAAATTACTCGATGTGGGCATAAATTAATCTGGATATTTCTCTTATAAAATAAAAAAAAGTAGGAGACAACTCACGGACCCGGGGGTGCTAGTGTGCAGCTCGGATTTCATCTTTGGCAATGGACGATTCAGATGTGCAAAGTGCCGAGATGAAATGAGAACCGTTGAAAACACATTCAACAGCTTGGATGACGCACACTAAGGCTTTACACCGACACTCTTCCTTCCACATCTCATGGCTTGGAGTATATATATATCTCTTTCAATCTTGAAGCTTTGCAATGTATAGGGCTACAAATGAACAGAGTTATTCGCGAACTTCAAAACTCGGTTTGGTAAGAACTCGTTTAAGTTCAATTCCTTTATTAAAACAAACCAGACCAAAGCCTCATTCTAGGTTAGGCTCGCGAACCTATGATCAAAGCTAAGGCTCACAAACCTAATCATGTTCTTGATAGATTTTCTTTTTTTAATTTTCGGGCTTCTATTAGGTAATATCGCTACACTGCAAGAAAATATGAATTATCGAACTCAAGCTTGATTGAGTTTTCGATTTTTTTTTCTTGGGTAAATAAGCCTGTTTTTTGAGTTTAATGAGTCAAAACCAAGATTTCATAATTTTAGATGAGCATAAATCGAGCTCAATTGTTTAGGCTCAAATCGATCATGAAACAAACATGAAATGATCCTCCCCGATCATTGAAAATGATTGCCCCTTCTTTTGGGACATTTTTTACCTTTTCATGCCTGCTTCAAAGAGCGGAACTATCAACCTTTTAGAATTCGTCAAGTGCATTAACGACGTCTAAACAATGTCGACGAGATTTTGTTCATTATGATAAATCAAATCAAGCATCAAGTCCCCAATCAAATCAGACCACTTACATGAATCTATTTTTATCAATTGAGCTATTTATGTTCAACACATCGTGTTCCATTATATTCAAACAATCTTAGATTATTATTTGAACTACAGCCTCTAAAGTCAATTTCGGTCTACTTAAGAGAGATTTTTCGTCATAACCATATCATCCACCCTAACTACCGCATCGGATTATCATCCACCCTAGCTACCGCATCGGCTGACCAATGGTAGACATGTCCAAATTGATTTCATCTTTTTTCTCTCATCTTTAACAGAAATCAAGAATCACAATCTAGAGAGAGAAATAGAAAGATAAATCTACTGTATTATTATGTTTTTCGTTGATTACAAACATTGAAGAAAAAGACTCTTATACTCCCCTAGATCTGACTTCCTATTGGACCAGAGAATGACACAAGGATTGATGAGCCAGCCACTAACTGGCCTCCGTCCAAAATTAACAACTCAACTGAATTACAAAATGACGTGAATTGAAATGAAATTAAGGAAAACTAGTGAGGTCTCACTAGTTTCCTTTTCCTTTAAGTGACATCTCTACTTCTCTTTAACACCCCCTTCAAACTCATGGGTGGGGAACTCACCATGAGTTTGGACTTCAAAAAGACAAAGCAAGATATAGGTAACCCCTTAGTAAAGATATCAACAACTTGATCATCAGAACCAATGAAATGCAGAGCCATCTAAGCCAAAACCTGCTCTGGAATGAAATGATGGTCTATCTCTATATGGTTTGTGCGAGCATGGAACACAGGATTGGAAGCTAAAGCCATAGCTGACTTATTTTCACACCAAAGCTCATGAGGTGGAGAAATAGGAACCTACAGCTCAGAAAGAAGCTGCTATATCCAAACTAAATCTATGGTTGTTTAAGCCATTGCCCTATACTCTGCTTCAGTGGAGGACCTAGTAGCAATAGTTGGTTGCTTTTTAGCGCACCAAAAGACTGGATTAGTCCCTAAAAAGATGACAAACCCAGATGTAGACCTCCTATCAAAAGGATCACCTGCCCAATCTGCATCTGTGTATGCAGTTAAAGAGAGAGCACCAGATGTGAAATGAAGACCATGTGTCATTGCACCCTTTACATATTTAAGCAGTCTTTTCACATCCCCAAAATGACTAACAATAGGCTTATGCATATGGTGGCACACTAAATAAACAGAAAAGGGAATTTTTGGACGAGTTAAGGTGAGATCCTGTAATGATCCAACCAAGGATCTAAGAAAGGTACCATCTTCAAATAGAGGATCGGAAGGATTAAGAGGTTGCTTGGAGGATATAGGAGATGCACTAGCCTTACAATCTGTCATATCAGCATTGGCCAAAATTTCTGAGGCATATTTGGCTTGAGACAGAAACAGACCATCCTGAGTGTGTGTCACCTCAATGCCCAAAAAATAATGCAAGTTGCCCACGTCTTTCATAACAAACCTTGTACTAAGGTGCTTAATCAAATGAGAGATAAAAACTGAATCACTCCCAGTAAGTATTATATCATCTACATAAACCAAAATCAAGGTGATGGTTGTTCCTTTATGAAGAAAATGAGGTGTCAGTTTTGTTGGCTTGAAACCCAAGAGTCAGTAAATAGGAGGAGAAGACAGAAAACCAAGCCCTTGGAGCTTGTCTAAGACCATACCATGCTTTGGAAAGCTTACAAACATATTGAGGATGATTAGGATCTTTGAAACCTTGTGGTTGTCTCATAAAAATTTCTTCAGAAATCACTCACACCATGTAAAAAGGCATTAGAAACATCTAACTACCTAGTTTTGAAAACTAGAGATATCTCATTAGAGGAAGAGGAAACTAGTGAGACCTCACTAGTTTTCCTTAATTTCATTTCAATTGTGTTTTCAATTCATGTCATTTTGTAATTCAGTTGAGTTGTTAGTCTTGGAGGGAGGCCAATTAGTGGCTAGCTCATCAATCCTTGTATCATTCTCTTGTCCAATAGGAAGTCAGAGTTAGGGGAGTATAAGAGTTGTCTTCTTTCTTTCATTCTTTCTTTCTTTCTTTCTTTTTTCTTTTTTCTTTTTTTCTTTTTGTTTTTAGAAAGATACATCTACTGTATTATTATGTTTTTGGTTGATTACAGAGATTGAAGAAGAAGACTCTTATACTCCCTAACTCCGACCTCCTATTGGACCAGAGAATGATACAAGGATTTGATGAGCTGGCCACTAACTGGCCTCCCTCCAAAACTAACAACCCAACTGAATTACAAAAATGACGTGAATCGAAAACACAAAAATGAAATTAAGGAAAACTAGTGAGCTCTCACTAGTTTCCTCTTCCTTTAGTGTGATCTCACTAATTTTCAAACCTAGTGAGATCTCACTAGTTTCCTCTTTGACATCTCTACTACGTACCAACTACCAACTACCAACTGTCTCTTTAACCATCTTGTCTTCTATTGGTGATAATCTCTACTATAACACGAATGTTATCGTTTATGATTCTCTCTCACAAAATTTTACCATATACTCCCTCCATCCTAAAATGCATGTCCAAAATAACTATTCAGGCCTCCCAAAAAATCTACTCCTTTAGGCTAGCCTCCCAAAAAAACTACTCCTTTAGGCTATGATAAATAATATATATACAATATGAATGAATCTTATTTGATAAATCTTGCTTAGTTTTATTGAACAAAGTTTTTAAATTCATAAAATCAATTATAAAACAAGAAATATAAATAATTTTTTAAGAGGTGTGAATAGTAATTTTGGACTTCCATTTTGGGACGGGGGAGTATTTTTCTGAACATTCTCATTTCAGCTTCATTCATGTGTATTTCTTATTAGCCCAACACTCCATGCCGTGTAATATAAGTAAAAGTATTACAATGAGTGCATTTTCAAGCGAAAATATAATCCCTCCTTACCAAAATTCTGACTCGGCCTTTGATTTTAAATAACTTTGTCACTTTTGTCTTAACGCTCTGTGGAGTCCTCACTCCCATTTAAAATTGTCTTTTTATTCCAAATATAAAAAATGACAGACATCAATACAATGCATGAGGACTACAACATGCATGCTGTCACTTTCACTTTATTAATTGTAATTTGATTACAATCCCTTAATTAATAATATTGGTTGCAGGTGATGCACTGGTGTTGAGTCGTTTTCTTTTCCATCCGTAGAAAATTTTAAAAAAAGGATGAAGAGTATTTGCATACAAAATCTCAAACATATGCACCTCTTTTTGTTTCGAGGAAAGAATGGTTTTGAGACAGCTAAAAAAACAAGCACATGGGAAAGTGCCAGGGTTTCTGTAAAGGCCTAAGGGTGAGGCAAATTGTGGCAATCTTCAAATTCTCATAATAAGAGTGTTGGATTCACACAATTGTGTCATACAAATGTGGAGTTAAAGGCTAGTTTTGTTGAAATTTGTTTGGTGGGTTTGTCCCCACCATATTGACTGAAAACTTCTAGCGGATATCTAGGGTGCCTTTTTTTGTTTTTCTTTTCCGGTGGTCAGAGCCCCAGAGGTGTCCGACTAATCTCTTCTTTGGTCCAATCGAAGGCAAACAGGGGCGACTGCGGGATTTTCATTTAGCGGTGACTAAACTGTACTACAAAAATTTTGTAGGCAGAACACTTCATAAACTAAAGATAATTATTTTGGTTTAAATTTATCGGGCTCGATTTATTTTGTTTTGACGAGCTATATTATATATTTACTCACAAATCATATAATTTACCTTGGCTTCATAAAAATGATCCATTGCAGACAACATTACACACAAAAAATTGGTAAAAATGGCAGTCTTAGGGTCATCCTTTTTGCTTAAAATACTCGAAAAAATCCTCGAGAGAGTACTTGGAGCAGGACTCTTTTGTAGATTTATTACCATATCCACCATAGGTCTGCATTGCTATCTCTTGGTTGGCCCAAGCTTCTGGATAGAACTCTAGAACACAACCGGAGACAAGTAGCAGCAATGGCTGGTTTATTACGGAACAATTCTTGATGTTCACATCGGTCTATAATAGGCCGCTCTACGAAGGATTGGTTAATTATAGGTAAAAATATTAAATATTAGTGCATTTTTCGAACCCGAGAGGTTCGCTTGAACCCTCTCAAACTCTAGTGGAACCGCCCATGCCCACATCGGGCGGGGCGGCACTACCTTAAGCCCTGCAAGATCAAGCAACCTCACTAGGTTCGGAAAATGCACTGAAAAAAATATTTTTTTTACGTATAATGTGTAATATCCCAAATTTTCAAAAAAAAAAAAATTTGTGATATTTGTAAATATTAATTTTCGTAATTTAATTTTACCCAATTTTGACTTTAGTTGACCATTTGCGGGTCTCTTATTTATTTATTTATTTAGTTATTTATTTATTTATTTTTCCCTTTAGACGAGTTAGTGCTCGAGGTGCACAGAATGATTTCAACCGACTTGTCACTAGAAAAGCCAGAATAATGTGTGTAATGCGGAGGATGCTTTTTAGCTACACAGATGACACTAGCACGACTACTACAGTTGTGGGACTCGAGTCAACCAAATACGCTCACCTGGCGAGCGCATCGTAATGCGTGTTCTACTTTCAAGATTTTTCCAAACGATTCTGAGCACACGGTGACGTTGCCCACGATTTTCCAAGTTCACACGAATAATTTGGTAATTTTTTGAGACCGAAACCCGGACAGTTCGAACACTGCTCGGAGTAAATTATACTGCATTATATCATGTCGTGCTTCGCGCCTCACCATTCCCCCACGCCTGATAACCACCACTCATCCCACCTACTCCCACACTCCACCCAACTTGCCACATTTCACTCCTACCTACCACACAACACTCCTACCTACCACCCCATTTCCCTACATAAACCCATCACCCCTTTCCCCTCATAATTTTCGGCAGAGCAAGAGGGAGAGATTGAGAAATTCTGGAAAAGAAGAAGAAAGGAGGAGAAGAAGAGAAAAAGAGGAGAGAGATCAGCACAACGTTTTCCAATTCTCGTCCATAACACGCGTCCATTTTCATGGCCGATTTCCTCCTAGGTAAAGTCGTTTTTAGGCTTAAGTTTCTAAACAAAAGTTGTAGAGGGCGTCGAGTACTTCGATTTCGGTATAAGAATCATCCAAATCGGTTGAGTTTTGAGTGAGTTATAGCCTTCCAAAGTTCAGTAAAAATCTCGGGTACATTTTCCAGACAGCTCTCTGCTCTTCCGTAAATCTCCATTTTTCTCCTCGTTAAAGTGGATTTCGGGTTTAGATTCCTTCACGAAGATTGTAGATCACTTCAAGCTCTTCGTTTTAGGTTCAAGAATCACTCTAAACGGTTGAGAAACGACCACGTTATTGCGGCCCGAAGTTTCTGGTCTAGTTAGACCGAGCAACTCACTGAACCTTTGCAAATCTTCATTTTTCTCATTGTTGGAGTGCGTTTTAGGCTTAGACTTCTTCATCAACGTTGTAGAGAACTTCGAGAGCTTCGTTTTAGACACAAGAATCTCTGGAAACGGACGAGGTTTGAACCCGATATCGCGGCCCAAAGATTCTGTTTGCAAGGGAGTTCTTCATTGCCACTCGAAATACCACCGGACTTTACCGTCGAGCTTTTCGTCCGGACCAAAGGTAGAAAACTCTTATCCATTAACCCTAAGTATTTTTTTAGTAGCCTTAGACTTGATATTGGGGCTTGCAATGAGCCCGAACGAAATGAAATCAAAATATGAAATGGGCCGAGAAACCCACCAAACCGATTATGGCCGTAAGGCCTAAAGATGGCTAAAGTTAATTTGTTTTAACAAGTGATGATGTGTATGGCTATGTTGTTTGGCTGATTATTCATGTCCATTATGATTTGTTTTGTTGTCATAATTAAAATCTATAGTATTGATGTTTGTTGCGATGTACTCCGTCGATTAAATTGTAGAATGTTATGTAATTCATTTAGATTAGTAAAGTGAATCTTTGTTAGTAAACTTGATCATAATCTATTATTGATACGTTAGTTTTGGTAAATTACTAAAATATCCTCCATTGACGAATTACCAATTTGCCCTCGTGCATAGTTTTTTCCTTACAAAAAGTCTCGAGCCTAATGAAGCTACTAGATTTCGTCTCTACACTTGAATGAAATACGACATCGACCCTATATTTTTATGAATCACATTTATGACCCTTAAACTCTTTTTACTCAAACTTGTGTATTACCTTCGATATGGTAGTGACGCGGGAACACCATAAGTCATGTGTTTTGCCATAGAATTATTATGTGGTTATGTGAACCCTTGAAATGTCATTATTGTCTTACTTTTCTTGTTAAGATATTGTTATTGTGTAGACACCCCGATTTTGACCCGAGAAACTTATCAAGCATCCCCGATGATGAAAATGCCCGATAAGAGCACGCAGAGCTTGATTGTGAACTTGGAAACCCCTCCTAAACCTCTTCAAAATAAACCCAACCTTGCACCACCTTCTAGTACATTCAAAACCCTCTTTTTTGATATATAACATGTCCCAATCCATTTTGAAATGAGGGAGATGTGCACGCTTTACCAAAACAATTCATTTTTCGACCTTCTGAGGGTAAAATGGTCACATATTTTGATGTACAAATCATCTTGGGTTCAAACCACTTGGGTTAGAAAGTATACCTTTCAAGCTTTACAACGCTTCAAACCATGCGCAAAACGGAGTTCGGTAGCACCCGGAATGTCCCCGCGAAGTTTGGAATTTTATGCTGTCTCGCCATCCAGGCGCCTGGATTCCCCTATTCCAGGCGCCCGGACTCAATCCAGGCGCCTGGAGTGCCTTAATGTAGGCGCCTGGACCCTCTCCATATACTTGGTCCCCAAGGTCAAGTGAGTGGGGAGGAGCGTCTTGGAGGATTCTTTGGGGATTTTCTCAGAAATATGTTAGAGAGAGTGGGAGAGATGATGACCCATGGTGCCCCCCTAAACCTCACCCTTAAGAGGTCCAAATGACCCCTTTTTGAGCCTTTCTTTGCCTATAAAACCCACTCCCCTCTCCACTTGAGGGAGGATCAGTTCTCTCCTCCATTTCCTTATTGTTACTCTGCTGAAACTTCATTAGAAATTTCATCATCTACCAATCCTTCTCAATCCCATTCATTTTCAACCCCCAAAACCATCTTTTTGCCCCATTAAACCATCATCCATCCACTTCCATCAACCACAATCCATCAAGACCAATTCTCCTACTTCCTCATCACACATTCGCTGAAAAATCATCCAAACTCCATCCCCAAACCGATCCCCTTTAGTTTCACTCACTTCTAAGCCTAAAAACCCAACTTCTAGCCTAAAAACCCACCCTTTGATCATCAAAAACTCTCACATTTCAACCATCCACAATCAAACCTCCAATCAAACCACCTACAATCAGTTTGATATACTTCCAATAACCCAAAATCCAGCCCATTCAACTACCAAACATTGTCCAAAAATCAAACCCAAGTTCATCAATCATAGCTTTTCAAGGTAGTTTTTCTACCAATGTGTCAAGTAGGCCCCGAGGGGGACTCAATCAAGCTCTCATTGGTCTTCTATACTAGAGGGTTTGAGAGAGGATTGAAAATCATCAAGAGAAAACCTATTTTGTGCATTCGAACTCAATCCAGCGCCTGGATCACTCACTTGTGCGCCTCGCATTGAGTCTAGGCGCCTGGATTCACTCCATACAAAGCGCCCGGATCCCTTTCTCTCTTACCATATTTTTCTACGCTTTTTCTTGCATTTCATTCAGCTTTATGGAATATCATTTGCTTGCATTGATCTTAGATTAATCATACCACATGTTTCAATCTTCATTATAATGGTCATTTGGAGTATTTCATTATCAAATCATCCAAAATCAAGTCTTTTCTAAGTTCATATCATGCATTTAAGTTAAAATTAAGATTCATGACTGATGCTGTGTTGCTATACCTCTTTCAGAGTGCATATGAGCTAGTTAAAAGCATTGCATGTGATCTCTACTTTGAAAATGAGGCTCGAGTTTTCTGTCAGGGAGGTAATCCAGCGCCCGGATTGGCCCTTTCTGTGCGCCCTGACTCAATCCAGCGCCCGGATCTCTCTAATCCAGTGCCCAAATTGCAATCCAGTGTGATGTTTGAATGTATGTGATAAATTTCTGGGGCATCTTAAGGCAGTTTAGGGGCATTTTAGTGTAAATTTAGCATCTTCTGTATATAAATCATCCACTCATGATATTTTGCACAAGCATTCACCCATATCCCATTAATCTTGTTGATATATTTGTCGTGTTTTCGCATGAATCTGCATTTAAAGTTCGTTTAAACAGTATTTTCAAAATCTTTTCAAACATTTAGTAGAGACCGGTAATCATACCGGGCGTGTGGGGTGCTTTAAATTCCTTCCCCACGCGTAACCTAGCTCCCGGACCCGAGAAATCTCATTTTGAGAGGCCAGTAAAGCATTTTCCGTTTCAAGGGCAAAAGAGTCATTTTTCAAAAAGGTTTCTCGGGTACGGTCCTCAAATCCGGGTGGCGACTCCATTCAATCAATCAAAACCGCTTTCCAAACCGAATCGATTTCGTCGACATTCGCGCTCCGCGGGGTGTTCACAAGCTGGCGACTCCGCTGGGGATTTATGCATTAATATACATTTTAGTATTATTACACTTATGTGCGATTTTATTAAAACGTGTATTAATCATCGAGAGCTAAACTTGAAAAATGTTTAAAGGATTTTGAAAATATTGTTTTTATGGACTTTTTGCATTGCACGTGCATGGTTACTAGCCTTCGCTGGCGTGTTTCCGGCAATCCCGCCCGGTTTGCCGGTGACGGGGAATCCCGAAATGCTCAGCACCCCCCGACGGTGATAAGTCACAATTGTCGTTATTACCATCGCCTTGCGGGATCCTTGGCGGTGGGAGACAGCTTTGGCTTTGAGTCCGGGGTACCCATCTTAAACCAAAACCGGCCTTTGCATATAGTTAACCATAGAACCCCACGTTAGATAACCAACCCATGTGTTAGGTTTATGTGCTCCATTCTGTTATGTTCTATGTGTTATTGTTTTCCACAGCACGTCATACTGCATACATGCACGCACTTGCATCTGTACATACAGTCCTCAGTATCTTGTGCACCGTTAGTTTAGTATAAGTCAGTCCCCGGTGGTTAGTAGAAGGTTGCCTTGGCCCGATGATGAGTCGTGCATCCCATATGCGCGTTGTTCTTATGAGTTAGCCTTTAGGACGACCGGACGTGGGAAAATTTGGATCATCAAATTCCTAACACTGATCTAAACGGGTTTAAGGGACATTGGCCCGAGGAGGGTCAATCGCCCTTAGGTATCTGATCTTAGATCATTGTCGGAATTCGTGTGGATCAGAATTTCCCAAATCCGATCATCCGATATCAAGGACTTATCACTTAAAAGAAAACTTGAGGATTGGGGCAACTTTCCAAAGCTGTTGGGATCAGTCTAGGAGACTTTAAATCCATGGAGTTTGAGATACCTCCAGTGTTCGCCGTGCTCGAACGGCTCCCCGTGTTTCGGGCTAGCCTTAAGTGCATTTGTATCCGGATTTCAACAACCTTATTGCTCTATCTCGGATGGTCTATAAGGAGATTGGCTCTGATTCCACGACGCTTGGAATTAAACCTGCCTGTCACGACTTACCCGTGGTTGTTGTTTTGAACATCCGTGCAATGTCTTAAGTGAGACCGAGACCGGTAATCTAGAACTTAGGACGACACGGTGACAACGCATGCACGACATTTCCTTCAATAAAACTAGGGGCACAATCGGAATTTGACCTTTTTGCTTTACTGTCAGTCCTGAGGCATTGATCCAAGAAAGAAACCTTACAACTTCTCGAGCAGAAGTTGACTCAACCCAAACCTCAAGACATGGATGTTCCGGCTGAAATCAAGGGGCTCAAGATGGCTGTGAACAACTTGGGCAATCAAATCACCCAGCTCATGATCATGGTGCAAGACATCCGTGACCGTCTCCCAGAGTTCCAAGAGAATCTTCAACGAATCGGAAAAAGCCCAGAAATGGCCGCAGCTTTGGCCAAGATCTCTGAACTGGAGGAATCTATCATGGAAGGATTCAAACCCGTAGGCGCCGAGAATTTTATTTGCACTAGAGATGTGGAGATGCACCACTGGGACATCGAAAAGGACAACCTCACTCCAGAAGGCGAAAAGGTCTACTCCGAGAAGGCCAATACACCATTTACCAACAACAATGCAAATGCCACCCCCAGCTCCACAAATATCAACCCCAACTTCGCAACCAGCGCCATCAACAAAGCCAAACCAACCACGACCACAATCCAAATCAATCGGCCTAAAGACCGATCAAGAAAATTCTCTCAATTCCCCGCACCCTTGTCCTCGGTCTATGAGGAGCTTCTCATGACCGGTCTTCTCAAACCACTCTCTCCAACTCCTTTACCTCAAAAGCTCCCAGCTTACCACAATCCAAATGCCTTCTGTGCCTTCCATCAAGTGTCTGGTCATGCTACCGACGATTGTCAACGCCTTCGTCACAAGATCCAGAATCTCATTGACGATAAAACCATCTCTCTTTTGCCATTAGAATCCAACACGCCTCAACAAAAACAAGATCTCAGTGTCAATCAAATCAGCCTCACTTCCACTAAAAATGCCCTTTCAAGCTCCACCAACAATGATCCCAACCAAACTGAACCAGTCAACAAAGTCACAACCCAAATCAACCGCCCTCAAAGCCGACGAAGAAAATTTTCCCAACTCTCTGCACCTTTGCCCTCAGTTTATAAAGAGCTTCTCATGGCTGGTTTTCTCAAACCACTTCAACCAACCCCACCTCCACAAAGTCCTCCACGTTCCTACAACCCAAATACCTTCTGCATCTACCACCAAACACCCGGTCACCCTACCGAGAGATGACAACGCCTTCGTCATGAAATACAAGATCTCATTGACAACAGATCCATCTCTGCTCCACTGGTGAAGCCGAACACCTCGTCGAACCAATAAACCGTCGATGGCCAAGCAATAATTCAACCATCCATGAGTCTTGGAAGTCTTCAAGTGTCGAGTCAAGTTTTCACTTCTGATCGAGTCAGTTTGTATTTCGAGTCTGTTTATGTTTTTGCTTTCCTTGTTTATGTGTTTTCATCTTCGAGTCTGTAATGTCTTGTTGTTGTCAAAAAGAAAAACACCAAAAATAGAGTCAATTTTGTAGTCCTGAACTACGCGCGACCTGATTCCTTGCAAAGGGATACGTAGGCAACCCTTCGCGGTTCGGTCGTAACTATCAAAAATCAATGTTGTCCCCCTTTGTGTTAAAATTGTCAATCATAAACTTGGATTTTTGTAATAATACCTCAACTTGGAATTGTTTTCCACCATCATTTGAGAAACATGATAATCACTTCAAAACACGAGATGGATTTGGATTGAACTCTGCCCTATAAGGAGGATTTTCAATGGACCATTCCCAGTGCCATCAACAAGCAATGCTTTGACACGAAAAAGCCCTGCTAGGTCGAAAACCCTTAAGGGCGGTCTAGGCAAAAGTTAAGGCAAAAAGCTCGCTAGATCAAACTTCAAAATGAGATCTAGGCAAAAGTTAGAGCAAGCATGAGTTCTCCACATCAAGTTGCACAATTCAAAATGAAGAAAGGCATTCTTTGTTTGATTCCCCACATAAATATCCATTGCAAAGCCCTTTTGAGCCCGAATCAATTTCCTTGAAAAAGAAACCACTAGGCAAATCTCTCCCCCACCGGGTGAAACAAGAAATATGAAAGTGTCAAACACATGACAATGACCCGTGAGAATAAAAGGGCCAAAGATACAAGCGTGTGAAGATTCAAAGTATCATAACAATGAAAGTGCCAAACTCATAGGCTTGTCAAATACATGGGTGCAACAAGATGAAGAACACTGAAGAAATTTGAAACGAATGAAAGGAAGTGCTCATTTAAAGCAAGAAGAAGCACATGAAAGCACCCATCAGAAGCAAAAATGGCACAAAAGTCCAAGATAGTCGCTAGCTCAAATAACCCCGAGGAAAAATGAGATGTTTTGAGCCTATAATCCTTCCTTTGTTAAGCCCATAACCTTGGCCCCATCATAACCTAGATAAAAGTCCTTTCGTTGGAAAGTGCAACTTGATAGTGAGAATTCAAGTCAAAAGGGAACAGTCTAATCTCCTTGAAAAAGTCAAAGCATTGTGTAAACACCAAGGCGTCATGCAAAGCAAAAATCCAAATCAAAGCATATCAACGAAGTCTTCATCCAGGACCCTCTAAACTTGGGCATTTTGAAGGAAAATCAATGAGGCATCATCGCAACTGGGCATGGGTTCACGACAAGAAATCTTGTGTTTTATTGTAGATTTGAATGAACATCACTTGACGGAGTAAAACAATCACAAAATCAAAATCTAATTTTATCATGACAATTTCGACATCAATGGTGAAGCATGGTTGCCATCTTTCAGAAACTTTGGGTCAGCATAGTCTTCCATACCCTTCGAGTTGACATGTTCTTCCGTATCAACCTTTGCTCACTCGGGGCACCCCAATCAAGCCATTCACATAGTTGCTCATATCCGTCATGTCAACCTGGTCAATCAAATTCTCCAAGCCTTGTCTGTCACAATCCACCCCCTTGTCAAAAAGGTCGATCAAATTCCTTGGCCTTGTCTGTCTTATCAATGTCCATCCTTTTGTCAAAAAGGCCGATCAAATTCCTTGGCCTTGTCGGTCTCATCAATGTCCACCCCCTTGTCAAAAAGGCCGATCAAATTCCTTGGCCTTGTCGGTCTCATCAATGTCCACCCCCTTGTCAAAAAGGCCGATCAAATTCCTTGGCCTTGTCGGTCTCATCAATGTCCATCCTTTTGTCCAAAAGGCCGATCAAATTCCTCGGCCTTGTAAAAATCCACCTCTTTGTCAAACAGTCAATCATGTAGTCTTAATCTTGTCTATCCTTGACTCGTGGAAACGATTTCAATGCATCAAAGAACCCGTGTTTGGGTACATGGTCAATTGGTTGTCAAAACCATCAGCAGAGCCGAGAAAGAAAATCGACTGAGGATCATCATCTATGGGGCATGTCGGCCCTAATGCCATTTCTGGGGAAGCATACACCCAAATCCAGGGATCGGGCATAGAAGGCTAAAAGCCTCAAACCAATCCAAAACCCAAGTTTTGCTAAGCTCCAACCCAAACCTTGGCCTCAAGGGAAAGACAGTAAAGCAAAAGAGCCACCCATTGAGCCTCCTACTTTTTAAAGAAGGAATGTTGTCGTTGTTGTCGTCGAGTGTCGATGCACGAGTCGCATGCAATCGTCCTGCGGGACAGTTTTCAATCAATCGTCCTCAATCGTCCTGAGGGACAACTTTTAAATCAATCGTCCTAAGGGACAACTTTTAAATCAATGGTCCTAAGGGACAACTTTTAAGTCAATGATCCTGAGGGACAAGTTTTAAATCAATCAATCGTCCTGAGGGACAGTTTTCAACCAATCATCCTGAGGGACAAGTTTTAAATCAATCAATCGTCCTGAGGGACAGTTTTCAACCAATCATCCTGAGGGACAAGTTTTAAATCAATCAATCGTCCTGAGGGACAGTTTTCAACCAATCATCCTGAGGGACAACTTTTTCAATCAATTTCAAGACCAGAAATGGTCACCTTTTCAAAATTAATTTCAAGACCAGAAATGGTCACCTTTTCAAAATTAATTTCAAAACCAGCATGGTCAAGTCATTTGGGATAATCATTGAAAAGCCGCCTAGCTGGTGCATTCAATCAATCAATCATTTATTGTGTACATCAATCATGTCAAGTTGTTTGAGTATATTTGTTTAACCAGTTAGTGCATTTAATCAGTTGTTCTGAGAATTTGTTGTTGATGAACCATTGTGCCGCTAAGACCATCACATTTATGTGTTTGGTTCAATAGCGTATTGATTGCCTCTTTGCTCAGTAAGCAATCACATTTCCTCGATTGTCTCGTTGCTCAGTAGACAATCATCTTATCATTGGTTATCTTGTTGCTCAAGGGATAGCCCCATTAAATTTAGCCTCCCCGTTGTTCAGAGGGTAGCTACACTCAATCACAATCACAATCCAATCACAATCACAATCACAATCACAATCACAATCCAATCACAATCACAATCACAATCCAATCACAATCACAATCACAATCCAATCACAATCACAATCCAATCACAATCACAATCCAATCACAATCACAATCACAATCCAATCACAATCACAATCACAATCACAATCATTTGCTTTTAGTGTTTCGACTCGCGAAGGCTTGTCGATTCACGTAAAATCATAATTCGTTTGTTTGGCGTTTCACGACCCGGGAAGGCTCGTCGATTCGCATGATTATTTGGCATTTCACGACCCGGGAAGGCTCGTTGATTTGCATGATTCGTTTGTTTGGCATTTCACGACCCGGGAAGGCTCGTCGACTCGCATGATTTCGTTTGTTTGCAAACTCCCTGAAAAACTTTTTAAATCAAACGTCCTGAGGGACCAAACTTTTAAATCATTTGTCCTGAGGGACCAAACTTTTAAATCATTTGTCCTGAGGGACCAAACTTTTAAATCATTTGTCCTGAGGGACAACTTTTAAATCAATCGTCCTGAGGGACCAAACTTTTTAAATCTTTGTCCTAAAGGACAACTTTTAAATCAATCGTCCTGAGGGACCAAACTTTTTTTAAATCAATTGTCCTGAGGGACCAAATTTTTTTAAATCAATCGTCCTGAGGGACCAAACTTTTTAAATCAATCGTCTTGAGGGACAGGAGAACCCATTGCATTTGTTTGCATATGCCCCGAAGAACTACGCCGGTCTGATCCCTACAATGGGGTACGTAGGCAGCCTGAGTGCCGTGGCCGTGATTTTAATGTTTTCTTATGTAGCATGAGAAAGGCTCAGGGAACGAGTCGAGATGTCTCTATCTTAGATGTAACTCTCATCAAACAATGGTGCAGAGTTCCATCCAAGAGGGGCAACTGTAGACACCCCGATTTTGACCCGAGAAACTTATCAAGCATCCCCGATGATGAAAATGCCCGATAAGAGCACGCAGAGCTTGATTGTGAACTTGGAAACCCCTCCTAAACCTCTTCAAAATAAACCCAACCTTGCACCACCTTCTAGTACATTCAAAACCCTCTTTTTTGATATATAACATGTCCCAATCCATTTTGAAATGAGGGAGATGTGCACGCTTTACCAAAACAATTCATTTTTCGACCTTCTGAGGGTAAAATGGTCACATATTTTGATGTACAAATCATCTTGGGTTCAAACCACTTGGGTTAGAAAGTATACCTTTCAAGCTTTACAACGCTTCAAACCATGCGCAAAACGGAGTTCGGTAGCACCCGGAATGTCCCCGCGAAGTTTGGAATTTTATGCTGTCTCGCCATCCAGTCGCCTGGATTCCCCTATTCCAGGCGCCCGGACTCAATCCAGGCGCCTGGAGTGCCTTAATGTAGGCGCCTGACCCTCTCCATATACTTGGTCCCCAAGGTCAAGTGAGTGGGGAGGAGCGTCTTGGAGGATTCTTTGGGGATTTTCTCAGAAATATGTTAGAGAGAGTGGGAGAGATGATGACCCATGGTGCCCCCCTAAACCTCACCCTTAAGAGGTCCAAATGACCCCTTTTTGAGCCTTTCTTTGCCTATAAAACCCACTCCCCTCTCCACTTGAGGGAGGATCAGTTCTCTCCTCCATTTCCTTATTGTTACTCTGCTGAAACTTCATTAGAAATTTCATCATCTACCAATCCTTCTCAATCCCATTCATTTTCAACCCCAAAAACCATCTTTTTGCCCCATTAAACCATCATCCATCCACTTCCATCAACCACAATCCATCAAGACCAATTCTCCTACTTCCTCTACTGTTACTCTGCTGAAAATCATCCAGAAACTCCATCCCCAAACTGATCCCCTTTAGTTTCACTCACTTCCAAGCCTAAAAACCCAACTTCTAGCCTAAAAACCCACCCTTTGATCATCAAAAACTCTCACATTTCAACCATCCACAATCAAACCCCCAATCAAACCACCTACAATCAGTTTGATATACTTCCAATAACCAAAATCCAGCCCATTCAACTACCAAACATTGTCCAAAAATCAAACCCAAGTTCATCAATCATAGCTTTTCAAGGTAGTTTTTCTACCAATGTGCTGAAGTAGGCCCTGAGGGGGACTCAATCAAGCTCTCATTGGTCTTCTATACCAGTAGAGGGTTTGAGAGAGGATTGAAAATCATCAAGAGAAAAACCTATTTTGTGCATTCAGAACTCAATCCAGGCGCCTGGATCATCACTTTCCAGGCGCCTGCATTGAGTCCAGGCGCCTGGATTCACTCCATACAGGCGCCTGGATCCCTTTCTCTCTTACCATATTTTCTGCTTTTTCTTGCATTTCATTCAGTTTATGGAATATCATTTGCTTGCATTGATCTTAGATTAATCATACCACATGTTTCAATCTTCATTATAATGGTCATTTGGAGTATTTCATTATCAAATCATCCAAAATCAAGTCTTTTCTAAGTTCATATCATGCATTTAAGTTAAAATTAAGATTCATGAATGATGCTGTGTTGCTATACCTCTTTCAGAGTGCATATGAGCTAGTTAAAAGCATTGCATGTGATCTCTACTGTGAAAAATGAGGCTCAGAGTTTTCTGTCTGGGAGGTAATCCAGGCGCCTGGATTGGCCCTTTCTAGGCGCCTGGACTCAATCCAGGCGCCTGGATCTGTCTAATCCAGGTGCCCAAATTGCAATCCAGGTGTGATGTTTCGAATGTATGTGATAAATTTCTGGGGCATCTTAAGGCAGTTTAGGGGCATTTTAGTGTAAATTTAGCATCTTCTGTATATAAATCATCCACTCATAATATTTTGCACAAGCATTCACCCATATCCCATTAATCTTGTTGATATATTTGTCGTGTTTTCGCATGAATCTGCATTTAAAGTCCGTTTAAACAGTATTTTGAAAATCTTTTCAAACATTTAGGAGAGACCGGTAATCATACCAGGCGTGTGGGGTGCTTTAAATTCCTTCCCCACGCGTAACCTAGCTCCCGGACCCGAGAAATCTCATTTTGAGAGGCCAGTAAAGCATTTTCCGTTTCAAGGGCAAAAGAGTCATTTTTCAAAAAGGTTTCTCGGGTACGGTCCTCAAATCCGGGTGGCGACTCCATTCAATCAATCAAAACCGCTTTCCAAACCGAATCAATTTCGTGGACATTCCTCCGCGGGGTGTTCACATATTGCTTTGCTTCGCTTGTGGTATTATATTATCGGCAAATTGTTGGATTGTTAGAATGGACAACTAGGTTCCCGGGTTGGGTGATCGTGCGCGGATATCACATAGACGATAAGGTTAATGGAAAAGTGATAAATTGATTATGGGGAGTCACCCCGAGATTTGTTGAATGGCAGTCAGCCAAGTGATGAATTGATTATGGGGAGTCACCCCGAGATTTGTTGATTGGCAGTCAGCCAAGTGATGAATTGATTATGGGGAGTCACCCCGAGAATTGTTGAAATGGCAGTCAGCCAAGTGATTACGTTTTGGAGGAATATTTGGCAGGCTGCCAGGATTTCGAAACCCTAGGATATGACAATCTGTGATTACTTCATTTGAATTCTCGAGGCGTTAAAAGGGTGGATGTATTATAGACCGAGTCACGTATATACCTACGGAGTTGACAATTGTCACTGTAGCCCAAAGGGTACAAATGATCCCACGGGAAATTCATCCTTGCGAGGCTAGGCTACGGTTGATTAAGTAAGTAACTTATACCTTCCGTCGGGGCTCCCCGTCGGGCAAGCAAGGGGGAGTATATCACGGATTGGTCATAGTCCTTAGTGGTTATTTGGGAGGAAAGTTCTCTAGGTTGAGAACTTAGATGAACATGTAAGTTAATGGCTAGTAATGAAATCAGCTATGTGTTTAATTTCTGCTTTACTATTTATTTCCTGTTTATTCCTTTAATTACGCTTTTCAATCATATATGTTGTACTTGTATGTTAAGCAAGGGTTGGTGGGTAAGAGTTAGCTATTGAGTGATTTATCGCTCACGGTGGTACACTTGTGACCCCGGCATAATACCATGATGTTGCTTTGCGACTCGGACGTATTATGTCAGATTGTGATCAAGCAGGTACCGTTGGTGCCGCAGGAGACGATTATTTCGGAGCCGAGGGTTTTCCGGCAGAACAAGCTCAGGAGGAGCCGTGGAATCCAGAGTTAAACCTTAATCTGTAGAACCCACCCCCTTTTATTTTAAAGTTGGATCTGTAATATTAATTTCTCAAACCGTACTAAATATTTTGTAATGGGTTGCACTTCACGTTTTCCAACGTGCACTCTGATGGAAACTGTATTTTTACATGGTGGAATATTGTTGTAAAACTTTATTATTTCTTTTTAATAAATTTAACGTACCCAAATATCCGGGTCGTTACATAATGAAATTGTTTTAGCATTGTCAGCACTAGATGAATGAGCGGGATTAAAATAAATGAATTTCCAGTTAAATTTGGACAACTTAACAATATAGCCTAACAAAATAAGTACAACTCAATAAATTTTGCAGTTTTTAAAATTATTAATTAAATAAATAAAAGGAACACAGCCTTCTCTCTCCTCTCTGCCTCTCACATTGTTGGCTAAGGCACAAGCGCAATAAGGAATCGGATGAAGTGTTGAGTACTCCATAACATGTCGACGTGGCATGTTACCAAGCTAATTATTTGATCAACAACTTAATACTCAAAACAAGGTATTCAATTGATGTGTACATCCACTTCTTGATTATATTTAGTGTAGGCCTCAATTTCTTGAGAAGACTATGTTTAGTGATGTTGATAATGAATCTAAATTCAACGCTTTCAAAATACGAAGGCTCGTCGTGGAACATTTTAAGACTCTTAAGGGTTGAAATAGAGTAGCTTTTAGAGTTAGTGAAACCTATTAATTTTTTTTTTCTGTTTCATATAATATATCTCGTCAAATTAGATCTTATTTTTTGCACATATCTTTTCGTAGTAGTACTATGAATTTTTTTTCATCGCTAGATAAAAATTTCGGAGCCGCCCCTGACGCTGGGACTTGGACATTCACAAGAAATTACTTTATTGTTGTCTGACTGCAATAATCAAACTCTGATAAATTATGTGGAGAACAAACCCACCAACTAACCAGACTAATTAACCCCCTCGGCTAAAGATTTGGTAAATGTGTAATTATGATGTTCTCCTCTGAGGTTTCTACAAAAATGCTACTTGTACATGAGACCTATACCCATAATTATGTTCCTACATATATGTGAAGGGTTATAACTGGCTACAAAATATAAATGTGAAGGGTTATAACTGGCTAGAGCCAAAATAAATCAAGAAATATCCCCTTTGGGTCTTTTGACAACTGCGCGCACCATTCCTTTCTTAATCCGATTACCGACTAGATTCACTCCTCCCTCCGGAAAAGTCAATATACGGGTACTTTTTTCATTGCAGTGATAAAATTTCGTTAATTTTTTTTTTTTTTTGTCAGTCATCATTCTTAATCTATTACATGGGGAGGGGAAAATGAGACTCGATCCCGGGATGCAGTGTAGGGCATCCAAAAGCTCTACCGCATGAGCTAGCCACCACTTGCAAAATTTTGTTCATTTAACCAACAAGAATGTTTAAAGACTAGTTGGTCATTTCTACAAAATTATATGTCCAACTATATAACGTCCAATATATTATGAGTGCCATTGGTCCATTAGGTTACATTTTAGGCCTGTTTTGGTTTTTTAAAAAATTAAATAATAAGTTAGATTATGGATTTATTGGCTTATTCAGTCAATAGCCAAATTAAATTAACTTATTTTTTTCAAACGTTTTTTAGCTAGTCAATAAGCCCATACTAGTTGGATTATTGAACTTCAATAAGCTAACAAACATGAAGGTCTTGTTCGTTTTTTTGTTTCGTTTTAGTTTTAGTTTTGATGACATCATCATTTCCCTCATTTTTCTCTCTATCTCTCTCCACTCATTACAGCTGCTGACATCATCAAAACTAAACTAAATTATCTAACCAAACACAACCGAACTAATTCTTTTGCCAAAACAGGCCGTAGTTGAATATGCTTGAATATAGGACAAATGTATAATGTCGTCAGTATATTTTACGACATCATCATCAAGCTCTATTTTTTTTAACTTAAGTTGTTCGAGCAAATTTGTGCGCACATTAATTAATTCATAGGATCAATCCCAACATTCACTACCACATGCCTAATTATATATACTAAGGACTCCATTAGGATAATTCCGTGCGGAATAGCGTTTTTAACAAAAACTGATCCGATCAAGCCCTTCCCGGTATTTTTTTTTTGAAGATTTTCCGCGTGGACCTTGGAAAATGCATTTTAAAAACATTGAATGGTTCGGATCGTCAAAATTTGATCCGGAAAGTCGAAAAATGGTGAGGTCCGCACCAAATTTTGTTTGAGGGAGTCCTTAGTAGATCGGCTTCCTATATATATATATATATAGAGGAACTCTCTAGTCCGGGACCCTTGGGTCCGGAACTCATAGTTCCGGATCAAATTTTCATGATCCGAACCGTCCAATGTGTTCAAAAGGTGTTTTCCAAGGTCCATGCGGGAAATCTTCAAAAAAAAATACCGGGAAGGGCTTGATCCACGCTTTGTAAATATGCAGTTTTTGCGAAGAATTGCGTGGATCAAGCCCTTCCCGGTATTTTTTTTTGAAGATTTCCCGCGCGAACCTTGGAAAACACCTTTTGAACACATTGGACGGCTCGGATCATGCAAAAACATCTTTTAAAGGCTTCAAAACGCTTCAATCCGGGATTTCCGGGATCCTTGACAGGATCCTCCGCGTATATATATATATAGTCGGAACAAAGCTTCAGGGTAGATGTTTTTTTAGCTCAATCCACAAAATTGGTATTTGAAAAAAGAGAAGGGTTTTTTTTTTTTTTTCAACTAGGAGGTGATGAAATATTATAGTGGTAAATATACCTCCAAGACCATGTTATCTCTCCCTAGTTTTTGTGTGCCTTAGGCACAATTTTGTTTGCTTTTCTTTTACCCAATTTTATTTTTTGAAGGAAATTGATATCCACACTCCTAATTTTGATGTAGGCACTCCAAGTTACAATAGTTTTCCAAAATTACCCTTTTGCAAGTTCCACAATTTACTTCAGGCACTCCAAAAAGCTTTACTCTTCTCATTTACTTCATGCACTCCAAAAAAGCGGATAGGTTTTTTTTATCGAAAAGTAGATAGTTGCTCAACTTCTTTTACTGCACGCCACTGAATTACCTACTTGCTTCGGCAAAAAAACGCAGAACTGGTTTTTTCGTTTTTTCTTTATTTTTTATTTTTTTGCATTTGTTAGTTTTGCGTCAAGATTTCATGGTTTATTGATTTATCTCGACGAGACGAATCCAAAAATTATAAAATTATGGTCAAAACTAATGTTTTTTTTTCCGAATAAAGCCGAAAATAAACCAAAACAAACCAGTTTATTGTTTAATTTTGGCTTTATTAAAAAAATAATTTAGTTTTGGCCATAATTTTATGTTTTTTGGAGACGAATCCATAAACCACGAAAACTTGACGCAAAACTAACAAATGTAAAAAAGAAAATTAATAAAGACAAAACCAAAAAACCAAAAAAACTACTCCTACCTTTTCTTTTCTTTTTTGCAAAGTGCATGAAGCAATTTGACATAGATGCATTTATAATGTTTGGAACCTACTATTTATGTTGTGGATGTTTAATGTTTGGAACCTAATGTTAATGTTTATGTTTGAACATAATGTTTATGTTTGTTTTCGTTCATTTTTCCGTTTGGAGTGTCTTAGTAAATGAGGAGATAATTTGGAGGTGGAGTGCCTCCAGTGATTTTTATATGTTGAAAAGCTTACTTTTGTAACTTTATTAAATTTTGGAGTGTCTGCATAAAAAAAGGAGCCCCAAAATCAGCACCCTTTTTGAAAGGGAATTAGTACAAGTAGTTCTCCGTTCCTTTTGAAAGATATCCAGCTTCACTTCTTAATTATCATTTGCATAAAATTAACAATTTTGTTTGGTTGGGTGCACTCATTAACATTTAATGATAATTAAAAACGATATTTAAGTAAATATTTAAGCCAAGAAGAGCATCAATTTATTGAATTAATTTTGGAAGCGGGGTCCTTGTAGTGAGATAACTCACTACAAGGTTTTAGTGAGGCCCATTCAGCCGTTCATCTCGGCATCGATGGCTCCGATTTAATTCAAAATCCAAAAAATCGGAGCCGTTCATTGTTTGGATTAAAATTCAAGTGTTCATTGACGAGATGGACGGCCGGATGAGCTCACTTCACTACAACCATGTAGTGAGCACCTCACTACATGACCCCGTACCCTTAATTTTACATGTAAGATGGCTTGTAACTAAGGAGAAATATTAGTTTATTTCTATAGCATTAGTTCTTGACCTCATTGTAAGCACTGTTGTGGATAATTTTTGATGGGTTCAACAGTTCAAGTGGCAGTATCTTTTGGGCTGGATAGCAAAGATTGAGGCCATGGGCTACAAAAGACAGAAACTTGTTGATGGGCAAAAGTAGGACTGCAATCTTTTGGGCCCAAAACTGAGTTTGGAGCCCATGTCCCCTAAAGACCCTTTTTTTTGTTTGGCCCATTGGGAGAAATGTGGTTGTAGGGCACTTTTGTTTGAGATGGGCTAACCTCATAAGCAAGCTAAACTTGATCATATATTTTGTTGTTCTCAAGTTTTCAAACGAATCTTGAACAATCGACTTGTTCGACTTGCTTATGAGCTCAACATGCACCCAAATGGTAAAGTAACCAGATTTTTAGAATCATAGTATTTTAGTGTCATCTCATGTGTTGTCAATATATCAATGGCGTTTTAAGATGTCTGGCTCACCTAACTATTGTGTCGATGCTGAATTAAGATATGATCTCAATTCTCGTAGATTAAGCTGAGATCATATCTTCATGAGTTACAATACAATACTCTCGTACTTTAATTTACTTATTTTTATTATTTTTTTCTTGAACCAGTTCCTTTTTGTTTGTAAATAAAAAAATCGCACATGCATATACACATTTTCTTGCTTGATTTTATATTTACAAGAAGCTTATATTATAGTGTGATCCAGGACCAGAACCAAAAAAAA
>CM029270.1:15222796-15475092 GCA_016920895.1 Vaccinium myrtillus | reverse complement strand
TAATAATTACATTATTGCGAAATACCCAAGGCCTCGTTTGGATGCAGCACTAAGAAGGGGGATGAAGCAATCCGGCCGGATGAGGAGGTGATGGGATGTTTAGCCCATGGTTTGGGAACAAAAAATCCACCCCGACTAAATAGCATGCCGGCTAAATAATCCGGGAGAACCCGGATTAAATACAAGGTGGGGGAGGGGGGGGGTGCTTGTGTTTAGTCATGGGGGATGAGGAAGAATTACGTGGGTAGCCTTCTTCTTCTTCTCTGTTTCGGCAATAGATATGGGAAAAAAACATATCTTAATTTGGTGACATTTGGTTTGTCATTTATTTCTTCTAAATCCAAAGGCCACTTGTCATTTATTTCTTTTTTTGGATTTAGAAAAAACTGTTGATCAAAAAATATGCAATTAGAATTGGGGTAAATGTAGACTGATTTTTCGGGACTAAACTAATACGCAATTAGAATTAATTTTTTTTTCGTTGTTTACAATGGAGTGAATGATAGTGGAGTACTGTTAATAAAAGAGGGGATTTTTATTAAGTGTGGCAGTGTTTAGATCAAATATTTGTTAGGAGCCAAAGAAATGCATATCAAATATTACTTCGGCTGAGTTTCACATTTGATAAAATGCAAATGGTTTTCTTAATGGCTAAAATCAACCCATTAATTTTATGGGACTCCCATTTTATCAAATGTGAAACTTGGCCTTAGAGCCAAAGAAAATTTGTATTACACGTTTTTTTACCAAAAAAAAAAAACTTTTAAATTGAATATTTAATGATTTTAATTTATATAAAAATTAACAAGACTTATTACGGCTTAATTTTTGTTTAAGTATAACAAATTAATTATGTTTGAAATTATATAATTGTTTTAATTAATAATCTAATACGGGCATATGAAAGGGCAAATTTGTCTTTTGACATGATTTTACATCATCCACCCTTTTTATCCCTCTTTTTATCCATCATCCAAACCATGTACTATTTAATCCTCTTTTCTTAACTGTCACATCAATGTGGGTCCACCCTTCTTATTTAATCACCCCTACTATTTTATCCTCCTTACTTTTTAGTCTCTCTCAAACTAATACGTCATCCAAACGGGCTCTAAAAGGCTAAAACCCTAAAAGAATCACACATTCACGTGAAGCTTAGAACCAAGTGTATAAACTTCATAATCCCAAGAACATGGCCCGGTCTTCGTTTACTAATCTTTCAGGTGCAAAACTCCAGTCTATAGGAATCTTTGTTCTGTCTTTAATTGGGCTTTCTCAAGTGAACCGTGGAATTAATTTCTTAATATTTGTGTTAGGGATACCTCATAGTATGTGTTACAATTCCAATTATTTATCTTACACAAAAAATCGTGCAATTTTCGACTTTCGTATCAAAAAATAAATTGGTTTCGTGCTTAAGTTTCTTAAATTTTTCCAATTTGGTGTAAAAAAATATAAAAAATTATGCACAGTTATTTTTTGATCCGGAAATCAAATGACTCTTTTTATATATAGAACAACTAATTTGAGTCGACCTTTCCAAAAAAAAATGGTAATTTGAGTCGACGGAGGTATAGAGAGTATTCGTTACGCATCTCAACATACATGCATAGAACTTTTCCAAGTTTTCCTAATTTGCGAATTACATGTATTTTCCTTTGGCCAAAAAGAAGATTATGTTTTTTTGATTTTTTCGTTTCGTCTTTATTCAATTTTTTTTTTTGCATTTGTTAGTTTCGCGTTAAGATTTTGTGGTTTCTGGATTCCCCTCGGCGAGACGAATCTAACAAGTATAAATTTATGGTCAAACCAAATATTTTTTTGAATAAAGCCGAAATACTTGGATTATTGGCCAATGCAAAAAACTAACAAATGCAAAAAAAAATTGAATAAAGACGAAACGAAAAAACCGAAAAACCATAATCTTCTTTTTGGCCAAAGGTTATGTTACAAAATTATACAATACTCCCTCTGTCCCAAAAAGGTCGTCCAAAAATACGATTCACACCTCTGAAAAAAAATTCTTTATTTGGTAATTTATAATACGTTTTATGATTTTAAAATTTTTATTTAATAAAAATACGTGTGATTTATCAAACAAGATCCACATTGCATACGCAAATCATTCTAAATATAAATAATATTATGAGAGGTGTGAATAGTATTTTTAGACATCAGTTTTGGGACGGGGGAGTATAAACAACCAGAGAGGGTGAGTCAAGTTAGGGAATGGACAAGCCTTTTTAGGGCCGTTTCATTTTTATTTTTTTTGTCAAAAGTTGAGAGATAGTATTCATCAAAGATTCCCATGGGGAAAGATTGGGAGTCCACAGATCGGACACTCCAACGACAACAGGTCACAGAAATACAACGAGAAAGCATATGACCAAACCAACGGAACACACCGGACAAAATCTGGACAAAAACCGGCCTAAAGCCGGACAAAACACAAAAGAAACGAGAAAAAAGATACACTCCCCTTCGTCGCTGAGCAGCCCATCTCTAGCCAAACCTCCAACCGGTCACGCGCCTCTACCGGAGGCCTAAGAAGCCGCCGGAACCCGTAAGGTTGCAAAGGAGGAGCAGACGAATCGAAACGCCCAACAGGGCTGCGGAACGCCAAGTTCCAACGATTGGCGAACGGAAGGCGGATATGGTGCAGAAGGGGAAGGGGAAACCAGATCTAGAAAGGGGATTAGTCCCTCCCCTCCCGCCGCCCAAAGGGTGTGCAACCCGTGGAGGGGGAGGGGAAGGAGGGGCTGCAATGGTGGGCCCGTTTCATTTAATGAAGCCAAAATTAGGATCATTGCAGTCTCACTAGATGATCAAAACTGTTTATTTTGTAACTCTAAATGTGTTTAAAACCCATTCACCAAATCCGACATTAATAAAGACTTGTTCATATTGGATACTGATTTCTAATTGATCTAATTACTTAACTAACATGATATCATTGCTTTTTTTTTTAATAACCGAACGTCCGGAATAGCTTACGCGCAACTCGACTAATTCTAAGGCCTTAGAGGTGAATTCATTGCTATCTACATAATGAACAGTTCAGATCATCAAATAAAATTATGAAGGGAGCATTTGGTAACGTTTTTGTTTTCTGTTTTTGGTTTGTAAAAAACTAAAAGTAGAATTATGTTTATTGTTTATAAACACAAACACAAAAAAATATGTTTGGTAATAAAAATTTTAAACAGCCCTGTTTTAAAAACAAGGCAAATTACCTTTTTGTGTTTTGAAAATTTTCTTACATTGTGAAAACGTTTTTAATAAACACAAAACATGAATAAATTACCAAACACATTTTTGTTTTTAGTTTTGAAAAAAAATTGAAAAAAAAATTAAAAACAAGAAACAAAAACTTTACGGAGGCGTTTGGAAACGTTTTTGTTTCCAGTTTTTTTGTCTTTGTTTCTATTTTTTTTTAAACTAAAAACAAAAATGTGTTTGGTAATTTATTTATGTTTTGTGATTATTAAAAACGCTTTCACAATGTTTGAAATTTTTCAAAACACAAAAAAAGGTGATTTGCCTTGCTTTTAAAAATAGGGTTGTTTAAAAACAAAAAAACAAAAAATAGAAATTTTATTGCCAAACATGTTTTTTTTGTTTTTGTTTTTATTTTTATAAACAATAAACATGATTCTACTTTTAGTTCTTTTAAAAACAAAAACAGAAAACAAAAACATTACCAAATATCTCCTCCAAACGCTCCCGAAGTGTTTCACTTTGATTTTTGAGTCACATTATGGGAAAACAAGATTATAAGACTGCACTATAAAAGTGATAGCAAACTTTGACGACTTTGTTACATTTGACCCCAAAAAAAGGGCAAACGAAAATTGAAAGGAAATAAAAGAGAGACTTTTCATATTGATTTGTTATTTAAAATCATACGACTGCTACTTTCCATCAAATTCAAGGCAATTTACCTGGTCAGTTCGGGTCAGGCATCCAAGATTACCTAAATACCCTTGGTACGATGTATCTAGCCCCATTCTTCCCACATACGTTTGTGATTTTTGTTTTGACGTTTCGCTTCCTCGGCTCTCACTTTTGTCTGCATATATACCGCCATCTCTCTCTCTCTCTCTCCATCTCTCTCTGCGCTAGCGTTGCACCGAGGATATCGAATGATACGTCGTGAGCATCGGATATAGCGGCCATGAATTCTTCCAAATCGTTTTTGGTGGCAGAGCACTTGAAGCGGCTGTAACGGTTGTGAAGCGGCCGACACAGGTCTAAATTTGAAGCGGCTGTAACGGTTGTGAAGCGGCCGACACAGGTCTAAATTTTGAGTAGCACTAGTATATCTGGGTGTAGGCTGAAAACCGCTAAGTAGCGGCCGATGTTTTAAATCTATGCTCAGGTTACAATGAAACTGAGACGTAGAGGAAGATCATGATTGCGTACGAGTTCAATCCACGGCTGTTATCAGTTGACACTACAAAGAAATCCAAATCTCTGCCGTCGGATCAGTTGATGTCCAAGTACTTCAGCCTGAGGTCAGTGGTGGTTATGGTGGTGTTAACGGCGCTGCTGCTGGTGCTGCCGCTGGTTTTACCGCCGCTTCCTCCGCCTCCGTTGATCCTTCTCCTCGTTCCGATCTTGATCATAGCACTGTTGATACTCTTGGCCTTTTCTACTTCAAAACTACCCAATGTTGCTACCAACTCTACCTAGCTACAAGATTAACTAGAAGATTGCTAACTTTGCCGATAGAAGTGTTCTTAAGTGCCAGGAGAAACGAGGCCAGAAGTTCAAATACTGACTTTCGCCGATAAAAAAAAAGAAGAAGAAGGCGAGAAGTTCAAATCCTTTTCCAAGGGCAGTTACATCTCTCTCTCTCTCTCTCTCTCTCTCTCTCTCTCTCTCTCTGTGGATCCATTTTTTTGAATTTTCATTTGGGTTATTAGTCTAAAATACTGGAGCGTTATTTCTCATCTAAAATTTACCAGCAGCTGTATAATTACAACGGAAACATTAATTTCTTTCTTTCGTTTGTAAGTTTATTTATTTAGTTTTTTTTTTTTTTTCCTGTGTGTGTTTTCAGCACAAGTATATGAAAATATTAGACTTTGGCTTGGATTTGATCAATTTATTTGTTATTCTTTTGGTAAGGGTCTTGTGATACACTCTAACGCGTTTTGTAATTTCCGCGCTGATCATTTTGTAATTTGGAACTGCTTATTCCAGACCCCAACGAAAATTTGAAGAACTTTGGTTGTTTAGGCCCTTATGTATTCAGTTGTATAAATATAATTAAATTATTAATCTCCTTAGCTCCACTCAAAAAATATATATAAATAAATAAAATCCAAGAATCAAATAAGTGCTACCAGGTATAATTACCACAACATCTGCAGGTGCCATATATAGTACTCCCTCCGTTCCAAAATAAGTGTCCTATACTCTCTCTTTTACCATTTTTCAAATTAAAAAATTAAGTACTTCTATGTATCGTGTTTCGATTTTTTTTGCACCGAATTAAAGTACTTAATGAGTACTTTAATTCGGTGTGAAAAAGTTTGAAAAACGATACACGGAAGTATTTAATTTTTTTATTTGAAAAATGACACGACTTTTCATATTAGACATTTATTTTGGAACGGAGGGAGTAGTTGTAGACACGCTAAACGTAAATATGAACTCCAAATAAAGATCTGGCTTCCGGAGCATTGGCAATTGTTCAAGAAAAACCACGGTATCGGAAAATGTAACGGTGTTAGTGATACGGTCAAATATCAATCAATATCTTCCTTACTAGAGGCCAAAAAAATACTATTGGGTTGAGGTGGAGAACATGCATGGTCTTAAGCTATGGATTATGGTGGGGGAGATGGGGAGAAGAGGGGGGTTTGGTTTATGTTTTATTGTCTTCCCTTGTAGTCTACAGTCAAGACATTCATGGATGTAGATTGATACACACTCGTGTGACCTTGTTATTCAAAGCACCCAAAAATGCAAAAATAAAAATAAAAATAAAAAATCATCTAATATATACGAGATTTTGCTTTGGAAAGTGAAAATGTATCGAGCTTAATTAGCTCAAAACAAAGGGCTGTTTGGAATTCGAGTAAGAAGCATTGATCACCTTCTATTTTTAATTCATTTTACTGCAATAATGTACCGACTAAGTTAAAAAAAATTATTTAGGGAAAGGCTTAATATTGTAATATCCCAGGTTTGGGGTAGATGGTATTTAATCCCACATTTGTTGTTTATATGAGTGGTCTTGGGTATATAACAAACCATGTGGGCTACTACTAGTACCTTGGGCTTAAGTATTTTGGGCTATGTGGTGTGGCTTGTGGATCAAATCAGGGTACTGGGCCAGTGGTCTACATGGGTATGTATCATACGCACTCCTATAAACGTTACGAATCGATTAACTCTTATTAATACTGTAAAAGTTACGAGATGCAATAAAATGTTATGAATCATAGAAAATGACACGAATCATATTGCTGAAAAGTTACGAAACACTAAAAAATGTTACGATTGTCAATGGGGTGACACAATATGGACCATACAATAAGTGTGTGTTGTAGCCATTCCCTAATTTTATACGGACAAGGGGGTGGTGTTGTGCACGCGTTTGCGGCAACGTTTCGGTGGCGCTCCGATGATCGAAAACGTTCACTGTGTAGAGCTCGTCGAGTAGAATAAGTGTGCCAAAAATATGCTCGTTCAGATATCATTAAATACCTCATCGGAACACTATTATCTTAAAAAGAATGGATCCGAAATAGATCCGAAACACTGGATCAAACCACTACAACCCATTATTGCAAAGTTAAATGTGTTCCGATGAAACACTAAATGATATCCGATTGAACTGATTTTTGGCACACTGATTCTACTCGACGAGCTCTACACAGTGAACGTTTTCGATCATCGGAACGCCACTAGAACCCTGCCGCAAACGCGTGCACAGCACGCTGTGCAGCATGTGCTGCACAGCACCTCCCCCTTGTACCTTTTATACCCCTATTTGTTGGGCTTCTACTAGTTATGCTTCAAGGTTTTGTTGTTTCCATTTTAGGTTCATTTTAGTGAGAAAAATTTTAAATGTAAAAAATTATGACAAATATTTTCTTTAGATAGAAATAAATCAAAACATATATTTTTCTGAATTGTGTTGCCTATCTCCCAAGTTCGATTCCTCTTTTTTCATCTTTTCAATTTCTTTCGAGGAGACGAGTCCAAAAACTAAAATAAGAATACTTAAAATTAAGTTACTTTTGGACTAGTCATGTTCTACAACTTGAAAACAAGACATTTTTCTTAAATTTCGATATTTTCTGGTATTAGTTACATTTCATAATTTGTTATTTAGCCTTTTGTAATAATTTTAGGATTAAATCATTCGTCACAACGAGAGGACTCACAAATTTATAAAAAAATGTTGACCAAAGTTGGAAAAAGTTCATATAAGACGAAATTTTATATAAAAAAAATATACAAGTTTTTAGGTATTTTTTCGTCTTTAATATATTTTTGTCGTAATTGTTTTACTTTTTATACTCCTCTCGTCAAGATAAATGATTAATCTAAAAAAATAACGTAAATCTGAAGGGAAAAAAACCAGAAAAGACCAAAGAAATATTAAAAGAGAAAAAAAGCTTCATTAAATTAGGAGAAATTATAGGGATTTTTTACATTGTGTTTTTCGTTGAGAAAATAATTAGGGAGAATATATGGGCCCCTAAGGGCATCCACAGTGGGCTCTCAAAATAGTTCCTAACATTTACCTAGTCACGTGCTTAATTATTGTCTCCAATGGCATGGGCTCCCCATACAAGCTCCTAAGGGTGACTCCCAAGTTTGGCTCCTACCACATTAGTTAAATCTAGGTAGCCTTATAGCTAACTTCAAGTAGGACCCAAAGTCTTTAAATCTTTTTTTAATATAAAATTTTCGAAGATAAAGGATTTTATTGGTTATTGGTTCAATGGTTCTACTGGGAAAATATATATTATTGTTTCGAGAAGAAAGACATGAATTTAATACAAACAAACAAGTTCTATATATTAGTAATATACAACGGCGGTATACAAATACCCATACCAGTAAAAAAAAAAGATGCTGGGATATGCAAAAAAATTAGGGATTTTGGAATATTTTAGCCGTTTGAATTATGGGTTCCACTTTTTTTGAATTTTTTTCCCACAAAATAGAGAATGTTCTTGCCAACCCATTGAATGCTCTTGTTAGCCCATTGAGTATACTTTTTGAATTTTTTTTCCCACAAAATAGAAACCTTAGAGTATACTTTTTGAAAAGTGGACCTTAATTATGCATATGTGAATACCTTAAAATACAACGCAGGTGCAATTTTTAGAGAGTTCATTATGAATGCCAAAAGATCCTATCTTCCGCCGAAGCCGCAGAACGAACGAAAAATAAGGATATGACCGTTCCAGGATTAATTTACGATCGTGGATATGATCTATAGCGGGGCTGCGCACAACCGTCACCAACCATTGGAAAATATCAAGTGGTTACCCCAGCATGACCCACACTGATATAGCATCTCCACCTGAAAACTAACCAACATTTGGTACAGAACACTTCTATCCGTACAGACCAAACAGTACCGACGGCTCCGGGGACCCCCATGTGGATCCCAAATGGTCGATCCGAGCCGTCCATTCATTCCAGAATCGAATTCCGAGGGGCCCAAGCGAGAATCACCTCAATCGGACGCTCCTTAGTGCTCGATCCAAAATCACTCCATTTCGTCCCAAAAATTTTCAACGAAAATGGGTGATTTTGGATCGAGCACTTAGGAGCGTCCGATTGAGATGATTCCCGCGCCACCCACTCGGAATTCAATTCTGGAATGAATGGACAGATCAGATCGACCGTTGGGGACCCACAAGGGGGTCTCCGGCGCCGTCGGTACCCCTGGATTTATCGTTTGGTACACTCCCTACATTTTATCATGATTTTAGTATTTGCTACGCAATTTGAATACAAGTACAAGAATTTCCGGAATCGGGGACCCGTAGTGCCGGAGTACTCTACAGAGATGTAGTGCGTAATCCGAGCCATTCAAAGATATTTGTAATAGTCCAGATTTCACAAGTATCTTACAAGTAACGTACACACCTGCAGAATTGATAAATCTAGAACGTTGATTATACTCCCTCCGTCCCAATTTGTTTGTTCACTACGGTTATGTGTCTTTTTAAAACTCATATAGTTTTCAATCTATAATGTATTTTATATGCAATATGGATCTCATTTGATTAATCTCAATTAGTTCTATAAGACAAAATTTTCAAAAACTTTAAAAACACTACAAATAAAAAGTTATAAACGTTTAAAAATGACACAAATATTCGCAGTAAGCAAACAAATTGGACATAGGAAGTATAGATGAACGACTTGGATTGCACCCTTCTAGTGTAGGATTCCACCTGTACGAACGTACGTCTGTCATTGGCCTTAATTAGGTCCATTGGAAATATAAAATATAAAATTAAGGGTAATGGTTATGACTTTTGAGGGGCAACATAATTCTTTTTAGAAGATTCAATGCATCCATCGCTAAAAGCATAGATGTTTAGATAAAGCTAAGGAATTATTCTTACTAAAATCTAACCATTGTCCTCCCTACTTCACCATAGAATAATCGCTTCTCATCAACTTGACTATACATAATTATTTTTTGAAAAGAACCCTAATAATCTTTATCTAACTTTTCTTCTAAGTTAATACTTACATGGCATGACTTCTCCGGTCATTTTACGATACTAAACAAGATAGTTTTTCTTATTATAGGTGGACTCGGTTTTATTTTGATGATCGAAACTATTTTGTATGTAGCATAGATACTAGAGAGAAGATCTTCCGTAGAAACAAATTTGATAATCAAATCAATAGAATGAATAGCAACTATGGTCAAGGGAATTAAACGAAATTTATTTTACTCTTTGATGACAATTGATATCCCATGAAAGTAATTTTTGGTACGGTGACATTGGTCATTTAGGAATCGAGATGGTATTGGATGAGATCACCATGGGAGAAGTTGTACATTAATTATCAATCCCTTCAAACATTGGCGACAAACGGAACATCAAAATGAATCTGAGACACATTTATTTATTTTGTGTGATAATTTGTGCTTGTATAATTGTTGTAATATCAATGACGTATCATGATCGATGCGGCAAAGGGATTTCTTGAAATTTAAAGTGATTTACAACCTTGTTAATCATATATCTAGGAGATTGTAAGACAAATGAGAAGTGTTAAAACACACATTACTAATTCGATGTGAACTGTATGGACGACTTAAATCATCTTAAATTCCTTACATTTTGCATAGGAACTTATAATATTTGCATAGAATTTCATAATATTTGCATAAAAGATTCATATGTATTTATTTAATTAACAAAAGAATAGAATGTGGAAAGAATTAAATAACAAAATTTTGTTTTAATTTCTTTATTGGCTAATCAAAATAAACAAGTGATACAGTATATGTGAGATATCTAAAAGATAGTAAATGAACCAATATTTTGGCACGGATGGAGTGTTTTCCTTAAAAGAAATACTCCCTCCGTCCCATTTTAATAGTTGAGAATTCTATTTTCTGATGTCCCTTAATAATGTGTTTTGAAAGTTGATGGGTAAAAGTTTGTACAATTATTGTTTTGTCCTTTTGAAAAGCTAATGGGTAATAGTGGAGAATAATTTGGGAAGGTGGAGTTAAAAGTTATGTTGCGTCCGGGATTTCGACCAAGGGGAAAAGGGGTTATGGTCAAGTGATTCAAATGATATTTAAAGCGACATGATTTTATAAAGCACGAGTTTTACAGCTATGACTGAGATGAACTTTTAGAAAACATATTTGGTAGAAAATAAATAACACAGAGTCGCCACATGGCAAGGAGATTAGTTGTGCCAAGTCACCCCTTGAATAATCCGAAGACAATTCGAGGGTTTTGAAATAAAATGTTATCTCGGGTCGAAGAGCTCGGTTTTGATTAATACTATAAATGATTCAGTTTTTTGTTTGGTCTGCGATTTTAAGAAGAAAGGGTTTTGTAATCCACAGTTACGCGTAGGGAAGCTGGAGCACCCTACCCCGCCCTTGCGGTACTTGGACAAACTTTTCAAAAATATATAAGTGATTTATGACTCGTGAAGGACAAAACTAATATAATGACATACATACAATGAGAAGGACCAAACTAATATTATGTCTAAAATTACAAATAATGACATACATACGATGAGAAGGCAAAAATAATATTATGTCTAAAATTACATTTATTGCAGAGACATTTAAATAAAATGGGGATATGTACAGAAGAAGGATTTGGATAGAGCCCGGTCTCAGGGCTGCCTACGTATCTCCAACCTCAGGAGAATCAAGTCATCACATAGTTCATGAAGATAAAAGAAATTTTGAGGATTGGGACCGAGCCCGACCTTAGGGCTGCCTACGTATCTCCGGCCTCAGGAGAATCAGGTCTCATGTAGTTCGGATGAGAAGCTGAAGTTTTAGAGAAGTTAAACTCGTCGAGGAATATAGCTAGCAAGGCACAGAGGCATTTCTACCATACACAGAGGATAAAGTCTGGACTCTAGCAGGAATATATCTGGGATTGAAAAAACAAGAAACTCTGGGACAACTCTGGGAAGGTTCTGAGGTTGAAAATATATTTAAGAGGTCAACACAACTCAATGGGGAAAAATAGGAAAATAGTCATCCGGGGCTACCGATGGCTGACGGGTGATCCCGGAATATTTTTGGGTGGCCTTAATGCCAAAAATGTGTTTAAAAGAGTAATTATAGGTTGGTAGGAAAAAGTTAAAAATTTCCGACCGGAGCCTAAAACTAACAACCGGCGGGCCTCGAGATATATATCTGGTGTAGTTTTAGAAAGTAAAAATAAGTGCAAAAGACTTAGAAGATCTTTCAGTAAAATATTGAATTTTGTCTCCCAGAGCTAAAAAATGGTCTCCGGTGGGATCTGGGATATCCTCGGTAGGTTTTTATATGCTGAAAATAGGAGCCTGAGACTCAAAGGGTATTTTGGTAAAAAGATAGAAAATTTGGTGTCGGGATTGCGGACGGCTGTCGGCAAGCCTCAGGAAGCTTCCGGATCAACTTCGTAGGCTGAATAGACTTTGGATATGACAGAGGGGTATTTCTGTAATTTTGATGTTGAACTGACCTCAGGATCGGAAATGACTCGAAATGGACCCTAAGACACTTCCTAACTGACTCCAAGGGGGAATATGGCCTAGCGAGCCAAGTAAGAATATTTTGAAAATGTTAACATAGGGCTGATTTCGGGACCGGAAATAAATCAGGATGAGCACTACTACTCCTGGGTGTGCATGATATAATTTGAAAATGAACACGAAACACTACTTTAGCGATACCATAAATATAACAGAATTTACTGCCCGGATCTCTCTCTCTCTCTCTCTCTCTCTCTTCCCCAATCTTATCCTTCTCCTCCTCAGCCATGGGTGAATCATCATCACCACCCCAAAACCAAGTGCCCATCCATTTGCCCATTCATATCCTCACCTTGAAAGGAATGCGAAAATATAAGAAAAGAAGGCATAACCAAAGCTCCAGCGAGCTCGTCGGCAAATTTTGCTAGAGAAGATGATTGGGAATGTGAACAGGCATCGGAAGGTAAAAGCCCTTGGCGCTAGGAGCAAGAATCCGGTGATACTTTAGCTTGAAAGCGCTCCGGTTGCCGTAGATCTCGGTCTAAATTTTGAAAATCCACCTCCTTTTATGGAGGAATCCGGTCGGTTAGAGACCTTGTGGTCACAAAGAGAGAGAGAGAAGAGAAGAGAGAGAGAGAGAGAGAGAGAGAGAGAGAGAGAGAGAGAGAGAGAGGTTGGGGGAGATGCAATGGAGTAAACTGTTGAGGAAGTGGCCGAGGAGGAGTGGGAGGGGAGTTAGGTGGCGACGGAGAAGGCTGTTTGAGGAGAGGCGAGTGAAAGTGGCAGGGAGGCGTGGAGAGAGAGAGAGAGAGAGAGAGAGAGAGAGAGAGAGAGAAGAGAAGAGAAGAGAGGATTTTGATTCTATGCTTTACAAAGGCCGAATGTCATGCGCCATTAGGTACTTAGCGCCAGAAAAATGTCACGTCAGCACACTTTTTGACAAAACAAATGGAATATAACGACAGGTGCCTTAAAAATGGGATTTTGTAACCACAGGTGTCTAATTGACATTAAGTTCAAGTGTTTCTGGGACATTGGGTGCAAAGTTCAAGTGTTATTTTGAAAATTTCCCTACATATAACAATAAGTTACAGCGTACCTTTTTTCATGGGTTTGATGCTTTATTTATAGGTGTAGATTACTTTTTGATCAAGACTCCTCGTTGCCCTAGTTTCCTTATTTTGTTCGGAAACCTTTCCCTTATGGGATTCGTCCCATAAGGTAATACAATTGGAGTCCATATCCTACTTAAGATTCTGCATTTGTATTGCATTCCTACTCTAATATGAAATGCCTATGTCAATCCCTTAGAACACGGGATTAACCACTTATAGCGAAAAGGCTATTCCATATCCTTCTAGAACATCCCACCGCCTTATCTCTCAAGGTGGTTTGGCCGAGCTACCATAAGCACGAAGGTGCCGGGCTATATCGTACTCAGCATTTAGCCTTGCACACATTTTCATGGTGCCGCCGCAATCTAGTAATGCTAATCTGGCCGTATACGTGGCCTATCCTGCTCATCCCTAATCTTGGTCACCCTTACGTGGTCTCCCCGAGCTGGTCCTCCCTCTCGCGGTGTTTATTTTTAAGCACGTGGTTTGCACGGGCTTTGGTACTTTTCTATGCAATTGGATTTTACCATCTCCAAGCACGACGGACTAGGATTCGGGAGAGGAAGTCGGGTTTTTCTAGATTGAGTGTCACCCCGAAGTTTCCTTGAACTAAAACTTACAGAAACTAGAAAGATCAAAGCACCACGAAGTGTCGGATGCTCTGGGAGAATGTAGGAAAGTGTGTGTAACAAATGAGGGAGGGTGTATTTGTAGGCAAAGAGAGGGGGGAGGGGCTGCCACTTGGCAGCTTGTGGTGATAGGCGCCCCTCCTTAGGGAGCCTATTGAGGTTTCCCCTGGTGGCGCCCTACTGCTCCAAGCTCAGCCGTCTTGCACAGAGTGTTTTGATCCAGGTCTATCCAGGGAGGTTTCCCTAGGATTTTGACATGCTCTGGATGTCGTGGCGACATTCATTTTTCTAGATTATAGTTGGAGATCGAGAAATACGATCATCTGGTTTTTTATTGGAATGGAGCACTGTAATTGATTCGGTGACTAAACGAAGTTCGATCGATCTATAATTTATAAATGGTTTAGATTTCAAAATGTGGGTCCTGATGTCCATGATCATGGAATCGACCGTCTTGGGAAGCGCAGTGTCCCCGAGAATAATCAATCGGGCCCTGAATAACCCGAAAACTTGGCGTGAGCTCTAAACACATCATGTGGAGCTCAAATATGAAGTTTGGTACGATTTGAAGTAGTACAAGCAAACTTGGGTCTTCTGGCCCTATTCGCCTATTTTTACCGGGTAAAGGTAAAAGTGGGGTGACAATTCAATGGTCTATCGTCCTCTAATTTCATGTGGCCTGAACTGATCACTCAGAAATGTCAAAATAAATGCATTTAACGGTCTTGATGTTAGACTGGGTTTCTTGAAGTTAAAGCTGGCCGATTGGCCCAGAAACGAGCTTCCGGGAGCTGATTTTTGACAAAATGATGGAGGGTGGGTTATGGCCTCCTTGAAATGGCACACCCGTCATCCAGGCTATATGCATGCAAATGTTGTATAATATGTGATGATGAGAGTTGATATTTAATTTGATACGACATCAATATGATACGTACTGTGCTGGTTTAACTTTACCATGAATCGCGTGTTCTACACAGTAAGGCCTGTTTGATTTCCTGATGATTCAATGTCTCTTCCATGCGAGCGTTGACGTCATCGATTTGATTTTATATATAGGGGTAGGGCGAAATCCGGTGTCAACAGTTGATGTGATATGAGTAATGATGATGTTTCTGTAATAAGTTGAATTTACAAAGTAAAGCACTTAAAAGGGGACGAAGGGAGTAGTAATGAAATTATACTTGCTTGATCATCTGATTATAAATGTTTGATTAAACTTAATTATGGATAATAGTTGCATGGATAATCTAGACATCAAATTAAGCCTATAAAATCAACCTCAGAATGTATTAATAAAAAAGTAGAACATCCTCATCAAAAAGTTTTGTCAATCGGACATCAACAACTTAAGGATCAGTGTGGACACCCCTACGCTAAAGGAATTCGATTCGGAGTCGCCACCCGGGTTTTAATGGATTGTTCTCGAGGAACCGAACTTGAATGACTCGTGCATCATTTAGGATAAGGTTTTGAGAACCAGTCTGTCTTCACCATAATATCTTAGGTTTGGGAGCTTGGTTACAAGAGGGAAAGGGTTTTATGGTACCCCCCTCCCCCTTCGCCCGACCCGAGAGTCGGTCTCTATTTAAGTGTTCGTGGGGTTTTGTAAAATGTTTATGATCCAACTTTAATCACATAAAGGGGAACATGGAACAATAAATGGGGATTACAAGTAAAGATGCGTGTGATGGAGTAGATGCTTACGCAAATGTGTACAAAAGGATCATATGTGATTATTTAATGACATGGAGAGCATAATGGATGCACGATAGTCAACTTTTAATGAGATGGCAATACTAAATACACGACAAATAGCTAATAACAGAAGTAAAAGACATCACATAATATGGGCTGTTAGAATCAAAATGGATTTGCTTGGTGGTCATGATCTGAGCACTAAAGTGAAGATGACTTGAGCGCTCAAGTGGACTTGAGTGCTCAGTTCATCTTCCCCCTTGTTGCCTCTGTTTTGCTTCCTTCTTTCAAAAATGGTTCTGCTTTTCTTGGTTTATCATGTTTTTATGCTTGTAGCCTCTGTCTTTCAAAGCAAATGAAGTTCAAAAACTCATTTTTGACTTATTATATGAGCAGATGAGATCATAAACAGAACCATCTTAAGGTTAAATAGAGAGCAAAATAACCAGAAATGATTTTAAGCCTGTTTGGAGCAAGTAACAAGAAAATATAAGAGAGAGTGGACTTGAGTGCTCAGATGTTCTGAGCACTCAAATGGGGTTGACTTGAGCTCTCAAGCCATCATCTCTTACAGCCTCCATTCTTGGTTTCTTTCTCAAAAACACTTCTATTTACCCTTGTTTATTGTGTTTCCAGACTTGTCACTTTTGTTTTTAGGAGAAATGAGCTTTAAAAATTTGGTTTCAACCCATAACAGAGGTTGATCAGACCTTAAGTATGCCCCATTTTGATACCAATAACCAACAGAAAGGATAAAAAAGATATTACGTTGATTAAATCAGCAAAATAAGAATATGTAGAAAAAGAGGACTTAAGCGCTCAGGTGGACTTGAGCGCTCATGTGAGCTTCATGCCATGAACTTTCAAAAATAGTTTTCTATGATTATTTGACCGAAACAAGTCAAGAACTGGTATGAGGAAGTAGCTTAGGCTAGTTTGGTTCCCTCCGAAAGCAAAAATAGAACGTTAACAATGTATTTCTACCTTTTTATGGCTTGAAACAAGACTTTTGAGATGATTTTTGTATAGATATGGCTGGATGTTGAGTTTTTGGGTTGATATGACACTACGATAGGACTAGACAGACTAGAACTCGACTTGATTGTGAGTTTTGATCATGTTTAATGGACTCTAAGGCAAAAACTGAAGCTTCAAAGGGGTTTTTGGTGATAGGTGTTGAGTATTTGAGGTTGGATCAGTGATGAGAGAGTGGGTAATGGTGGAGAGAGCTCTAGTTATGGATGATTGAATGTAGAGTTTCAAATTGAAGGAGCTTTAGTTAAAGGGTGATTTAGGTTGATTAGGCTAATTAGACACGTGCTTTGAGGGCTGGGGCGCTGGATTAACAGAAGAATCTCATCATTGCACTCTGTAGATTCTCTGCAGAAAGTTGTTACTTGTAGGTGAGTTGAGCGCTCAAGTGGTCCAGAAGGGTTTTTTAGGGTTTTTGAGCTGGTTTTGAAGGTACGAAGCCTTGTTCAAGCTTAAGTACTATTTTTGACTTGTTCCTCATCATTGGGAATGCCTAAGATTATTTTCGGGTCAAAATTTGGGACGTCTACAATCGGAAAACATTATTCTTGTTAAAATGAAAGGCAACTTTAAATTTGAATATTATCGGTCATAATAAATTAAATTCAACCGTTGGGTATATCCATTGTCTACCCGATCGACTAGAATTTTGGCACAAATGTTCAAGCTCTATAACGTGCATCAATGGTTTAGATCCCATTTTTTAATCCGAAGGAAACCCATGTATTAAGGGCACATCATGACATGTAGTTCTTACGTCAAAACTCTGTTAATATGGATGGAAAATGTAACTGTGCACATAAATCCATAGAGCACAAGATAGTTATGTGCGACAAATTGTACGTCACGAGGTGTTTATGCACATCAAAAATGATACATATACTCTCTGGGAGTCACTCCCAGCCAAACCCTCTCTCACATGGGGTGTGAGGCCCAGATGTGGGGACCTCACCCCATATGAGAGAGGGTGTGGCTGAGAATGACTCACAAGGAGTGTATGTATCGCCGTTCTATGCACATAGGCCAAATCATACCGGGTGTCAGTGAAGTTAACGAAGAGTACACAATTTCAAAATTTTATATCCGTACGAACTTTTGATTTCTTATCATAAATTTACGAGAAAAACTTGGATGCGAGCGGGGTACCACGTAGCGATACCCATCGCGTATCTCAGTCGTTCAAAAGCGTTTGGCATCTTAGTCATTCAAAAGAGAGAGAAAGAGGAGAGAGGGAGGAAGAAATCTAAGCCGTTCAAAACACTTTTGCACGGCCGAGATGTGTTCTCAGGCACCACGTTGTCATAGCCTATTTGCACCGGAGTTTTATCCTAAATTTACACATTACCTTTTTGCAAAATCTACTTTTCATATCATAATCCAAACACAGTACAGATTCTGATAATAATTTACTAAAATTTTATATCACAATTCGAAATCTGTTTTAAGATTAGATTCGGAAAACATTATACACATGATACCATTTCTCAGTTGAAAGTTAAAGCTCGTGTAATGGCAATTAATGGTACAGTGTAGAGCTGCAACCGAGGCTAGGTCAAAGTCGAAATTGCTCTCAAGCGGCATTCAAGGCTCGTTAAGGTTAAGGCGGCTGGCTACGGCTCGATAAGTAAGAACGAACGAGCCGAGCTCGATCTCGATCTCGATCTCGAAAGCTCGGCTCGGCTCGCAAAAGCTCGGCTCGGCTCGCAAAAGCTCGGCTCGATTGTATAGGCTCGGCTTGTTTAAGGAGGTTCGTTAAGTAAATTACTCTGGCTCGGCTAGTTAAGGGCTCGGCTCGTTTATGACCGAGCTGAGCTCGAGCTCAATTTTTTGCTCATTTACTTAATGAGCCGAGCTCAAACACTATAAAACTCGACTCGGTTTGGTTCGGTTGGTTCGGTTCGTTTGCACCTCTAGTATAGTGTGTTACAGCCGAGCATGATACAAGGGGACCGTTAATAAATCTGGTCAAGCTGCCTATACCCTAGCCTAATGAACGCAAACAATGTGATCTGGGGCAGTGTACCTCCTGGGTGGGGGGGTCGGGGGTCTATAGCCAAGAGGAAAATTTGGTTGTTAGTCCTGATACAGATGTATCCATAGCCCATAGCAATTCTCGGCGATCTTTCTTTTCAAAATAATACTAATAACCAGGCCACTTGATTAAAAAAGTAGGAAAAAAAAAAAAAAGAATAACGAAGCCGCACGTGTGTATGCATATGTGATATATTCAAATAAAAGAATTAGTTTGGTAATTGATTTTCACAACCTAAAAATTGATATTCACACGCCCTTTTTTGTCTTTTAATGAAACTTTTACACATAAAATTTTATTAAATGACAAAATAAAAGAGTGGATATCAATTTGGGGGGTGTGGAAAGCACTCCCCATTAGGAAAATTTTTTGGGTATCGAATGGGTACCACGTGGCCATGCCGAGCACAATCTTGGCCGTCCAAAAGTGTTTTGGACGGCTGAGATTGATTCCCTCTCTCTCCTCTCACCCGACCACTCTCTCTCCTCTTCCGGACCGTTGGATCGCGTTTTCGATGGCTGAGATTGCCGAGCGGGTACCACGTGGGCAATACTAGGGGTGTCCACGGATCGGATCCGGACGGATCCGATCCGATCCGCTCAGAGCGGATTATGGTTTTTAAGATCCGGAACCGAACCGAACATTCACGGATCGGGCGAATTTGACAGATTAAAGAAGGATTATTGATCGCGGATTGAGCGGATCGAGCGGATCCGATCCGATCCGGATCCGGAACCGCCAGATTAGAAATTCTCGATCCGAAACCGAACCGAACATTCACGGATGGATCAACGGATGGTTCGGATCGGTTTGGATTGGTCGGATTGGCGGATCGGATGATCCACTGGACAGCCCTAGGCAATACCCACTCGACACTGAAAATTTTCTCCCCCATTAGGGTTTTGATAAACTTTATTGAGAGGTTTGCGGTAATGACAGATACGCCTCTCACGTATGAGAAATGACAATAAACCCCCTTTGATTTTAATGTTCATTTCACCAACATCTGACAAACAACTATTCGACCAACACACGATAGAATTACCCGAAAGTGTTTTTATTGACTAATTCAACCTTTCAACTGATCAAATAAATACAATAAAAAAAAATAAAAATAAAAATAAATAAATACAATAAATAAAGCAGTTCAAAAAAAATAAATACAATAAAAGCTCTCAATTCTCTTTATTTATTCAAAAGTAATGGCTTTGTCCTTTCTAACCAAAAAATGGTTCTTTCAAGTAGTAAAAAATAAAATAGTTATAAAGGCCTAGTTTTCCCAAAAAAAATTAGCAATCCAGTTGTTAAAATCAATTTTGATTTTAGCAAATGAGTTTACCAGGTGCTAAATCATGGTTGATTTTAGGCATGATTTTAGCCTAAAATCAACCATGATTTTAGTACCTGATAAACTCATTTGCTAAAATCAAGGTTGATTTTAGCGAATGGGTTGCTAAAATCAAACGGAAAACTCAGCCAAATATTTTACATTCTTAATCAAAATATCTCATCCAATGAAAAAGAAGTCAAATTGATTCAAAATACGTGAGATTTGATAGTTTTTTTACAGTTTTTTGTTTGGGTATAAATTAAGGCATCAATTCCGATTTGCTAAAATGAGTTTTCCCATAAAAGTTGAGTTTAGCTTAGTTGCTAAAACCACTTTTGTTCCCCATTTCCTAAAAGCTTAGTTGCTAAAAGCCAATTTTCTCTCGCATATTCATTTTGCTAAAAGCAAATTGCTAAAATCACCTTAGTGCTTCTAACAAATGGGAGTTGAGAGTGCTAAAAGTTTCGCTTTTAACATACGGAAATCTCATATATCAGTTTAGGCTCATTCCATCACATTCGCCAATTGTCGATTGGGAGTGTCGGGGAAATGCACATAAAAATCAAGGTATTCATTGTTATTTCTCATACATGAGGTGTATCTGTCATTAACGCAAACCTCAGCGACTGTCAGTGAAATTTACCCTTTCTATTTTTAATAGTAACTTAGGATGTTTGTTTGTACCAGTTGGAACATTCACCCTCCTGTTTCTTCTAGTTTCTAGTTGCTTGACTCGGGTTTGGTTAGGACTCAAATTCTTTTGCTCTGTTTTGTATGTCTGTTTCACACCAAAGATGCATAGGTCCTCTAGCTTGTATGACTTAGAAGTTTGCTTGATGCAGGGGCATGCCCCTTTGGTTGCTGCTGTTTTCAACTTTAAGCTTTGCTTGCAGGGGAATGCCCCTTTGTGCTGTTTTCAACTTTAAGCTTTGCTTGCAGGGGAATGCCCCTTTGTTCCTATAAGAAGGTTGGTTTTTTCAGTCAAAAGTAATTTACCCAAAAAAATAAAATAAAACAAACTTCCGATATTTTTTTTTTTTGGTAAAAAAAATTTGGACCGGCCATTTGTCGATTTGTGCGTTTCATCTTTGTGCAGGGGCCAACTTAGGATGTTTGGGTAGTTTATCCATGTATATACCTCCATAAATTTGTTAGTCATTAATCTTATCGACAACGACCAACCGATGACGCAATTAAAATCGAGACAAAGTTTCATATCGATGATCCTCACAAAATCGATAGCTGGTAAAAAGTTAGTTTTTCTTTTTTATCCTTTGAGTAAATTTAACGCATGGTCAAAAGTTTTGAATGTGAGATTACATGAGACGAGAAAAACAAGCTCCAAATCTGCTCATGTCGGAGGAAACAACTGAGACGGTTATTTCTATTACTATTTTCTGAACTTTTTTGCAGGAATCGATATCGGATGCCCAATCCTGCAAAGTTAATGGCCATAGGGCGATTATCGCAGCCAATGGGAATTTCAACGAGAACCGTACCCCTCTCTTTTATCGGCAAATAAAATTTCATTATCGTAAAAGATTAAAGAATAAAATTGACAACATTCAGACTTTTTTTTTTTTTTTTTATGACAAAGGAACCACCCGTAGGAGGGCTATTAGTTGGACCCGCCTTAAGAGCGTAACCGGATGAGTCAAAGCAACCACTGCCCCGACCCACTAGTAATTCGCAATACCTGCCTTGGAGAGGATGAGCCGAAACAACCACTGCCCCGACCCACTAGTAATTCGCAATACTTGCCTTGGAGAGGATGAGCCGAAGAAACCACTGCCCCGACCCATTAGGTAATTCGTGATACCTGCCCTGAAGAGGAATCAAACCTGCCCACTTGGGAGCAAGGCCAGACACCTTCCGATGGGACAAGCCGACGGGTGGTTACATTCGAACCTTGGACTAATGTAGATGAAAAGAGAGAGAGAAACTACATAGAGAGCGAAAAAAGTGAACGAAAATTCAGACAGAATTGAAAGCAAGATTGGGCACCCGAGAAGCAGAAAACACAAAAACTATCAGGACTGCCAATATCAAGATCGGCAGAGCGAGAAGCATCGAAGGAGGCGGAGGGAACGGTGCCGGCAACACCAGCGGCAGCAGCAGCAGCGACAACGTTAGAACCACCATAACCACCACTGATGTGAAGCTGCAGTGCGGTAACATCAACCCACGTCGCGAAAGGAATGAACGTCCGATCGGTGAAACTGTGATCATCAAATCACAGCCGTTGGTTGTTAACCGTCAACTTCAGACACCGAAATGCACTGTTTGCATACAGTCTTATATACCCATATACAGATTACACGTATTTGCAAAGGTGAGAGAGAGAGAGAGAGAGAGAGAGAGAGAAGGGGGTGGGGGTTGGAATTGGCAAACGAAATGAATGCAGGCGGAAAATGAGAGTGTGGATGTGACTTTGTTGTTAACGTCAAAACTGATACGTCACCAAAACCAACAAAAGATAGTTTTGTGATCGATACCATGGGCTAAATACATCGTACCTGAGGATATCTTGGTAATATTCATCATCAACTCCCTAATGTTTCGTTTATTTGCTTCATAATAAAAGAAGTGGGACAAAAAATCTTGTGGATATTTGTGGAATGTATGTTCCCATTAGGCCGATTAGATGCGAGATAAATTTTGGGTGAATTAAATATAGAGGAGAGTAAGATAGTAGACGATATTAGTTAGGGAGAGTGGCCCACAATGCGTTTTTGATTTGACTTTTTTATAACCTTAAATATCCATTCATTCAATCAATTTGTACCGCACAAAAGAAGATCCAGCTATTTATCAAGTTTAAAATATTTTTTTGATTGACTTTTATGGTAAAAAGACTCATTCCAATCAATTTGTCCCAATTTGTTTCAAGTTTAAAATTTGTTTTGACTACAGTAATGTGTGTCTTTTTAAAACTCTTATAGTTTTTAATCTATAATGTATTTTATGTGCAATATGGATCTTATTTGATTGATCTCAATTAGTTCTACAAGACAAAATTTTCAAAAACTTTAAAAACACTACAAATAAAAAGTTATAAACGGTTTTAAAATGTCACGGATATTTGTAGTGAGCAAACAAATTGCAACAGAGGGAGTAGTTCAATGGATAAATGTAAGTTTTTTTTTCTTCATCAAATGTACTTATTTTTCATTCAGAATTCAGGATATGTTAATTCCTGAATGAAAAATGAGTTTGTTTGATTAAGCATTTAAAGTTACATGATTGAGCTGAATTTTGTGACGGCCATTAATTTGAAAAAATATTTCAAAATTAATGAACAGTTGGGATTATTAGTGTGGAGCCCCAGAAGTGGCCCCATGTACCGATCTGTCGGTGCATAGTTGGTCGGTTTTTATCGGAAAAAAAAAATGGAGGAAAAAATATGATATTTGTTTTGGTTGGAATTGTGACACACATTTGCTTATCATTGTTATTACCGGCCGTCAAAAACTAGTAGCATTAAAAGCATGAAAATCGTCAAATCGTCAGTAATACTTTTACCGAAGGGTCTTGTGACGGTAATATAACCGCCATTTGGAAATAAAAAACAAAAAAACTTGTTATCCACTAAAAATAAATTAAGGACTTCCAAAAATAGTTACTTCTTTTTAAAATGAATGTTAGTTACTTCTTTTTAGGGATTGCCAATATTTTATTTGATTTTCTCGCCTAAAATTAAGGAATTTTTGAAATGATGAATGATTCTCTTTCCTAAAATAATCTCTTTCCTAAAATAAAGGAATATTCAAAATGGTGGAGATTCAAAATTAGGCATGATATTATTCTAAATTTTAGTCATGTGATCACATATTACAGTTTTTTATGGTAAAAAAAAAAGTTAATCACTTGTAAACATGGTAATAATTGTTAAATTTAAAAACTTGAATTATGGTAAAACATACTCCCTCCGTCCCTTTACCTCAGGGAAATGTGTATTTTGTGGACGTTAAAAATATACTTCAGTAGAAGAAAAAAAATTGCACCAAATTAAAGTACTCAATGAGCACTTTAATTTGGTATAAAAAATTATATAAAGAAAAATGTTTTTCAGGGATTTGAAATTGCACGTATTCCGATGGGGATCATTTAAAAAGGGACGGAGGGAGTATCAACCACATAATCGACATTTCATGATAAAAATAAAAAAATGATCAAAAATCATGGTAAAAGTATCAAAACAAATCTCAGTTTTATGGTAAAAAACACATAATAACTTGTAAAAAGAGTAATAATTATTGAATTAATATCTTGAATCATGGTAAAAAAAAAATATCAAAAACCATGGTAAACAAGGAAGCCTTACTTAATGTTCATGGTTAAAATTCTAGAATACTATAGCCGTTGCGCAGGCCTATATAGATAAAGAGTATGTACGCTCTCCTTGTAGATACTGCTTATCTATGTAGGCTCGTGCAACGGCTTTCTTATAGAAGGCATGGTAAAAAAAAACATCACATAAGATTCTGATAAAAAACAAAAAGCAAACATGGTAAAAAACAAAAGAAACATGCTAAAAAATAAAAGAAACGTGATTGTTGGGGTATATTTAAGATACATGGTAAAACTTTTATTTCACTTCCCTTTAAGCATTTGGCCCGCGCATGCGACTCGCTTAAAAATTTTAACCATGATTACTGGACAAAGATTTATGGATAAAAACACAAATAACTATGGAAAAAATCATTTATGTTCATCCCAAATTTCTTTGGATGAAAACATAAAGAATTTTGGATGGAAACATAAAAATCTTTGCCTATTAAAGTTCCTTTTTATGTTTTCATCCAAAATTCTTTACGTTTTCATCTAAAAAACCTTTGTCTTTTTCTTTATGTTTTCATCCCAAAATTCTTTGCCTATAGGGTAAAGATTTTTTGGATGAAAACATAAAGAATTTTGGATGAAAAAAAAAAAAAAAAACTTTTACCTATATGCAACATTCGTTTTAGTTTTTAATCTCCTAGTAATATCGTCAAAATTTGATCCAGAAAGTCGAAAATACCCCTAGGTCCGCATGGAAACTTAAATAAGTGTCCCTCATTAGAAGTTTATTGAATATATATAATAAAGGGAAAAAGTGGATTTATCTGAATTTCGGGATGAAAACATAACTCCAAAAAGAGCACTGGATGAAACTCTAATTTGAAGATGGTTGGAGGATGATTATTTAAGTGGCTCAAGTAAAAAAAAAAAGAATTTTAAATTCCTAAATAACAAAGTAATGAACACTGTTTCCTAACCAAAAAAAATCTCTAAACCCTTCATAGGTCTCTCTCTCCTTCACAAACACGCAACAAATTTCTTTATGCTTTCAATAGAGAATTTTAATTTCTCATCCTCAACTAATATTTCTATTATGATTCCACCCTTGTGAATTTGAATCATTATGATTCCATCCTGTAAATTGAAATTAGACCATTGTACCCTTATTTACCCTTAGTAGTAGATATAGTGAATCTAATAAATATTTCCGTAACAAAGATTTACATTTCCAAGGTTCAATTTCCTAAATATGCGGCATATATCAAAAGGAGTGATTTACTTCCATAACAGTTTCATTCTTTTCCATAAATGTTTTAATAACGTTAAAACAATGAAAAAAATCTACCCCCAAGATCACACACAAGCTGCTACCGAAAAATGCTTCAAGAGAGGATCGATGGCGGCATGCAATTGACCTTCCTCCTTTTTCATCGTAGAACACACAAGCACTCATAGTGCAGTACCTGATACCACTTGTTGTCTCCTCTACCTCGGTACCCCCAGAATCTCATCCACACAACCCTCTCCTTCTCTCTCTCCCCTCCATTAAACTCAAAACCACTGTCTTCTCTCTCCCTCTCTCTCCGGCCGGCCAATTCATCCAGCGTCCTGCGACGAGCACCGACTGTCACCATCAACACCATCACCCAAGTCCAACGAGGCAGCCCACTCCGATGGGCCATGCTCAGATCCATTGCGGTGGCGACCGCTACGAAAGCCGCCGCCCACTATCTCTCTGGATCAAGATCGTCACCCACTTTCACGGTAGATTGGGTTCCTTTTTTTTTTTTTCTTTCTTTCTCTCTGATCGGTTGTAGAATCATGTTTTTATTTATTGTGGTGATAGGTTCCGAATCTTATTAATTGCGGCGTTGTTTTTCGATTCAATAGTGGATTTTTTAAGATTCAAGTCTGGTGTTTTTGTTCGATATAATAAAATAAATCAATAAACCAGTTCACATGCCCTTTAAAAGATAGTTTTTTCAAACAGTGACTATGGCTTATTGATTTACCCATTTTGGTGATTTGATACAGTAAAAGTTGTAAATTACTAAACCATGTTCACTTTCCATATTGGGTGATTTGATACAATAAAAAATGGTTTACTAGTTTACCACTTCGGCACTTCGGTGATCCGGAAACGTAAACATGATAAATCAACACACGATTTAACCATGTTTTTCTTTTGGTTTTATGGTGCACAATCAACCATGTTTTTCATGGTTTTGGCTTGTGTTGTGGTTTTGTCGTGCATTAATTTACCATATATTTCATTAAGGCGTGCAATGTGATCCTTATCAACCCTATTCCTTGCAGAAAGCTTAATGTTGATCTCACCAGGATAGGGACAAGGGATAGCTTGCAACAACCCAAATTGCCTGGCAAATTGTGTAGGACAATAAATTTCAGCATGAGCTTGTTTACAGCCACCAATATAAGCCCCTATGATATATAATTTCCCTTGGGAGAAGAATACTTGCCCAAGTTTCATGATAAGTGGAGCTACTTCTATGTTCCATGATTCTTTTTATCCATGGTGGCCCAATATCCCAGTTATCAAAAGGAATAAAATCCTTTTCTTCCTTAGCTTCCCTCATTTGGTGAAAATATTGTAGGTATCCAACCAAGGTAAGGGGAGTGGAAGCTAAGATTGTGAACTTGTCCCCATATATACTAAGAGGAGATCTTTCTGCAACTTTTTGATCTGGAAAATAGGCTAATAGCCAGAGTTGTAAGAACCAGAGAGGGCCTCCCAAATTATAAGCAAGTGGTTTGGTATGATTATCAGACCCAATCTTATAAACATAGCCTAAAAAGTAGGAAGCCAGATCAATGACTTTACCTTGTGAAAGGGTATAGGCAAAAGGTGCAAATTCAAGCATCATTTTCTTGCCACCATTGCAGAATACCATTTTGCATAAAGTATACCAAATATATGCAAAGAATTCTCTACTAGATACTTCATCCCCAAATTTCCTTTCAGCATCCAGAAAATTGCTATATGAGGCATGGGTTTGGGTATATCTAATTTCACTTAAGAAAGGAATATCGGTGGTTGCAGTAATGTCGAATACAGGTCCATAAGGGGGAAACCCAGTAAGGAAAACCACATCAAGAACTGTAGGAGTCATCATGCCACAATTGAATCGGAAGCAGTTGAAAAATGGGTCCCAGAAAGCTAAAGAGGCATGAATAAGAGTTGGGTTTTGAAGTATACCATGTTGAAGCAAAGAAATGACATGTGATAGCCCAACATCGTATAACTCCTTTCTCCTAGCTTTGAAAATGCGAGTAGTCCAATCCTCCCATTTATCGTCATAATTCGGCCAACAAACAAAGTTTTTCTTGGTCCATTTGGAAAAGCTTATCGACCTGTCCTTTACAATATTGTTGCTTTCGAGAATTGGATAACATGTTGTTAAATCTAGAGGGAGATTAAGAAATGCAGGCCCAAGGATTTGAGTATTAGGTAAAACAGGGTGTTCAATGAAGGCGCAATTTTGTAACTCACCAACATTAGTTTTGGATTTCAAAACTTCTCTGGTCACTAATCTCCTAAGAACAAGGGAAGGAGATCCTTTGGTGGTTTCAATCTCAGAAGCCATAGTGATAGGAGCAAATGGGAGAAAGAGCGAAGAAACGTTTGAAAATTTGAACACGCAACTAACAATGAAAACGTTCCTAGCCCTAGATTTATACGTTGCGATGAAACAATACGTTGATTCGGGTCAAGTATTCATTAAGGGTAATTGGGCCTATATCACTTTTGGGCCCAAGTTTGAATTTTAACCTTTAAGTGTTGCATGATTTCAATTTCGGAATTATTATATGCTTCAAACGATTTTATTGGTTTAATATCATAAAATACACTTTATCATGTTTTGTTTATCATGGGTTCAAACTGGTTTAAAGCATCTTTAAATGCTTCGAAAAGCATTAGGAAGTGCAAATTACGCCATAGAAAGAACTAAGATTTCATTAACATAAGGAAATTACATGCTACAAAGAAAAATCCTATTACATCAAAGAAAAATCAAGCATCCACTAGTGGTGGAGCAGCTGTTGGAATAGAGATGATTTGAAAATAATGAGGAAAACTCCAAGTCACCAAGGCATGAAACCTTGCCCAAGTGAAATTAAAAAATTCCCTTTCTTTCATCCTAATCCTGTTTTCTTCATCCAGCTTGAGTTTTTTATCGATCAATGGTCTGATTTTCAAAACCAGGTTTTTGGCTTTGATTTCGAACTTAGCCAATTTAAGAGCATTCCTTTTGGTACGGCTTTTGTACTTCTTTCGAAGTCTCTTAGAGATTCTAGAGGGGACTTCGAAGGAGCCTCCCTTCAGGTTCTCTATTTTATTATGAAGTTTGATGATTTGATCGTGTATGATCTCATAATCACGAAGGTCTTGGTTGAACCCAAAGGCAGCAGTGTTGTTCTTCATCCACAGTCGAAGAAGAGGAAGCTGACTCAGAAAAGAGTGGAGAAAAGAACCAACTTGCTCAAGAATAGCACATTGAAGGGTCTCACAAGTCCATAAGAAATTTTTATAAGGAATGTCGTCTTCAAGAATCCCTATCTCTAAAAAAGCAAAAGCAGCCAACAATTCTTTGGCTTTGATAGAATCGGATTGTGGATAGAAAGAGTAAGAATAATCAGCATGTGAAAGAGTAGAGTCAAACTTGATATTCTTCAACTCTTGAAACCAATCTGGATTTTCTGAGAGGGTTCGAAGAGGAAGATTAGCGGGATCAATAAAGTTCCCTTCAAAATGAGGCCTTCGAACCTCATGTAACCAGTATATATATTGGTTACTGGTCCTCTGCTTAAGTTCACCATAACCAACAAAGCCTGATCTTTCATCTTCACAAACTTTAAAAAATGAAGGGGTGAGACAAGTGACAATGAGGCTTTCAAGCATTATTATATTAGGATCATGTTTGATGAAAGGAGATAGATACCTACTCATAGCTAATGAGCGATATCTACTCCAACCTTTGAAGCCCGCAGGGTCATCCATCTTTACCACCACTATTTCAGACGGCAGACCCCATAGAAAAGGCTGAGGAGTAGGAGAGATAGGAGGATTCCATGGGTTAATAGGTTCCTGATCTTCTTCTATTTGAACCACTACGTAAGAGCGGTCCCTTCGAATCTCACCAACAATTGGTGTAACAACGTTTTCAGTTTCAACAGGTTGGTGACCATTAAGGTCCATGTTTTCAAAGGCATTTTGAGTAATGGTAACATCAGCCATGGTTGGGTTGAATTTAAAGGAGATAAATAAGTTTAGAACGAGAATTGGTGGTGGTTTTTACCAATGGTTGAGTTCTTTTATAGATCAAAATTTCAAAGTTTGAAACGATTCAAATTCTTGTGAGTGGAGAACTTGTATATTAACTGCCCATTATCCATAAATCCTTAATGGGAACGTGTGATTTGATTGTAACTCTCTCATTGGAAGTAACAAGAACTGCCAATAACTTCCACTTTTGAAGTTTACAGGAATTCGAAGCGGCAAGAGCACATTAACACTTATTTAAATTCCTTGAATAACGATATTAATGTGGGTGGTATATTTATATATAAAATTAACAAATTCAATAATTAATTGACACGTAATCAGAAATGCCAAACGTGGGCAAATATCTGTCAATGAAGATACACTGGATTAATGGAATAAAGTTGAGTAAATACGATGTCGTATTATTTCTCAATTTGTAAAGCAGTTATTGGCAATTACGAGTTATTGTCAATATAGAAAATTGACTTTGAAGCCATGTTTTAAACTGCTAAACACATGAACTCCACGTGTAAACTTATGAAACAAAATAATGAGCAGTTATAACACGTGGAGAACATCGTGTAAGTCAGTTATGCCCTTAACATGTAATCATTTGAATTATCTTAAATAATTGTGCAGATTCAAACTAAAACTTCTGGGAGAAGATTAAAGGAATTCAACTTCAGACGTAGATGAGGGAAGAAACTGCCAATTCGAAGAGTTAAAGATAGAGTTCAAAGCAAGCCAAATTCAAACACTTTGAGCGGGAAGTTCAAATTGCAAGTAGTGTCTATAAATAGAAGAGATTGAAGAGTGAAAAACCCCGGACAAATCTTCAACAAACAGCTATCAAACAAAATATGCTTGGTTTGTTCATTGGCAAGTAGTTTAGGATTTCGAACTCAGTTTCGAAGTAGATTAGAGAAGTAGATTAGAAAGTAGTTAGGATTATTCTCGGTTGTTCTTGTAACAATCATCTGTTCGAAGTTCTCATTACCTTGTATTTGAAGTTGAAGGCAATTTCGAAGTAAGTTTATCTTTGGTTTATTAATCAAAGTATCTTGTTTCTTTGTTGTTCTTTAATTTCCTAAGTATATTGGTTTGCATTTCTTCACTTTGAAAGAAAAATCCTCTTAATTGAGGTAATTGAACCATCAAAAAACACAATCTCTTGATTAGATTTGGTTTTTCCAAAGTTAATTTGAGGGAGAAGATTGAAACTCTCTTTGACACTGAGGGAGAAGATTGAAACTCTCTCTGACACGCTCGTACTCAATTATTTTCTGTTGCAAAGAAGTAAAAGAACCACTAATATTTTTTGGCACGCCCGGTGGGACACGAAAGTGTTGAATGGCTCCAAAACTTAGGAAGCAAGCAGATGATTCTAAAATTGGCCAAACGCCAGAAGATGAGAATAATGTTAATCCTAAAGAGAACGAACAGGTTGAAGGACCTCAAACAGGTCCAGATACCCGTATTGGTCAAGATACAAATGTTGGAATTGGCCAGAGTTCTCGTATGAATATTAGGAATGACAAAACAGTGCAAATTGATGACCCAAAGAATCCAGAAATGGGAGGAAGTTTGTTATCTGGTCAGTTTGCCGAAATGATTGCTACATTTAAGGAATTGGCTCAAACCCAAAAACATATGTTTCAAAAAATTGGAGGAACAGTCAAAATCCAGGAATGAACCTCTGCCATCATTTGAAAAAGATAAAGGAGAGGCTAGTTCTAGCAAACATAAATCTAGGCCTGGAAAAGAGCCTATTAATGTGGATGAAATACCATAATCTTGGTTTGAACCTGCAAAGGTTTATGATTCTCAAACTTCCAAACCTAAGAAAACATTCAGGCAAACTACTAATATCCCTTTCGAACCTAGCTTCAATGGTATAGGTGGGGATAAAGTTTTTAAAAATGTTGACGGTGGATTTGAAGAATACAATTATTTCACAAGAAATCATTTTACTGATAGGGTTAGTTCAAGAAGGCCTAACCCAGAAATTGGAGTTCATAGGTATCCAGGAATACCAAAGATAGGAAGGGTACATTCAAATCACCTTTACGAACCTTTTACAATGCAAGAAGGAGGTTACAAACTGCCTAAGCCTTTCGATGGTCCTTTTGATAGGTTTCCAGAAGATCACGTAGCTAGAAATGTGAATTGGGAACCTCCTATTAACCCATAGGTTCATTTAGGGGGAAATCCCACCCTTCGAGATGAAATACTTGGCCTTATGCAAGAAGTTTATGGACCTCTAAACTGGGGGGTACAAACTCAAGTTTATAGAAAACCTTATCCAGAATGGATAGATAGGCAATTCGAAGTCCCTAGGGGATTTAAGATCCTAGATTTTACACTATTTCATGGGGATGGGAAACAATCAACAACTGAACACATTGCTAGATTTACTGCTCAGTGTAAGGAATTAGATAATAATGGGTTTATTAAGTTGAAATTATTCTCTAATTCCTTGACAGGAATAGCCTTCGAATGGTATTCTAATCTGACACCAGAGTCAGTTCCAAATTGGCAAAGGATGGAAGAATTTTTCCATGCACAGTTTTACCAAACTGAACCTGAAGCCACTATGGTTGATTTAGCAAGATTGAAACAAAAATATGATGAAAAAGCTGCCCAGTTCATTGCTAGGTTTAAAAGGGCTAGAAACAAGTGCAAACTTCAACTACCAGAAGTAGAGTTTGTCAGAATAGCACAAGATGGCCTAGGTAGAGAACTTAGAAAAAAGTTCGATTCTACTTAATTTAGAGATTTGGTTGATCTAACTTATAAAGCATCTAGATATGAATCTTTGCTAGAAGAAGATATTGATAGGAATAATTCTTCCTATTCAACTTATTATAAGGATCCTACTTATGAAATTGATGCTGCTGAAATTGTTGAACATGATCCTTGTGTGTGTGAATGACTGGTTCGAAAAGATTCTTCTATAGCACCAAGGAATAATAAGAAAGCAATTAGCAAAGTATATTCATTTGATGTTTCTAAATCAGATGAAATTTTTATTACCTTTTGAAGAAAATTTTTATCAAACTTCCTGAAAATGTTTAGTTTCCAACCTTGGAAGAAACAAAAGGGAAGAATTATTGTAAATGGCATGCTTCTTGGACTCATTCAACTAAAAATTGTAATGTTTTCCGTGACAAGATTCAAGAACAAATTAAGAAAGGAAGGATGATGTTTCCAGAAAAGACTATGGGAATAGATACTGATCCATTTCCAAAGATTGAAGAAGTAACTGCTAATACCAATGTGCCAACATCTTTGGCCAAAACTGTTCGAGAAGTGTGGCAAAGTAAGCAGGTGCATGTTGAAATGAACTCTGTGCAATTTGGTAGAGGAAGACCAAAAGTTGGTCAACTTCGAAATGATTCCTACAGGAACAACAGATCAAAGTATGCCTCAGAGAGTTCATCTCAAAAGGGATTCAAGCAGTCTCATCTTCCTATGCTTGAAGCTTCTTTTTTAGAATGCTTATGCATGGAATGTAGAGCCAATTACTTGGTTTTTAAAGACTTGGATCGACAGGGGGTTGATTTCTTTCCAAAAAGGATGGAAAGAAAGGCTTTGAATCAGAATAATGAAAGAAAACCCTGGGTAAGCACAAGTTATGAAAAAAATGAGAAGCCTTGGTTAATCTCCAAAAGAAATGTACCTTCTAGTCTAGTTCCACCAACTTCGAAGAGAGATTATCCTCCTTTGAAGAAGGTTAACACTGGAAAGGCCCCAATGGGTCAGGAAAATGAAGGACAAGGGGAACAATTTTCCTTGGTAAAGGGAGTTCCTGATTGGTTTCTGAAGAAAGTCAAGCCAAAGCTCTTCCAAGGATACAAAGTTCCTTCTAAAGTTGAAAATAAGATGGTTAAACCTCCAAATACTCCTGCTGGTCAGTGGGTAGTGGTTAGGGATCCAAAAACCAAGACACCTCAAATGATTCCTATGTTGACACGAACTCAGAAAAGGAAACTGCAAAGGAGGTATACTAGTTTCCAAATGGAAGAGTATGCCTCTAAAGAAAATCTTGGTGGGAGTGATAAGTTCAACCCAAGGTTTAACAAACTTCGAAGAGAAGATTCTGAGGAATCCCTTCAAAGGGGGTTTACTCAATCGGAAAGGGAAACACTGGAGAGTTTAGCTACAAGAATGGACAATGAGATACCTCAAAATAGTCCAGCTTCACCAAATTCCTTGGCAAGCTATCAATCTAGTTTATTTGAAGCCATGATAGTGGAACAGGAATAAGGTGGAGGAGCGAATTCATTTCTTGTTGAAGCATGTTCCCCTATGGTTTTTTCTACAGTAGAGGTTTCTAAAAAATTGGACATTGCATAAGATGGATCATGATTATCAGTGCAAGAAAAAAGTACCATTCAGTTTGGAACTTTGCCTGAAGTTCAAATTAATATGGTTTCTCCTTCATTTGTAAACTTTGGTCCTTTTGGGCCAGATTGCTCACCAGTTCGAAAGGCTTTACGACCAACAGTGGCTCCTATGGAGGTCATTGATGTATCAAGTGATGATGAATATGATCTTACATATGACAATGGTTGGAATAATGGTTGGGGAGCTTTAATTTCCAAGATTCAAAAGGAAGAAGAGGAGGAAGATCTCATGATTATGGCTAATGCAATGGAGGAATCAGAAGTGACTTCTAAAGAGAAAGCAACTTTTATTCCAAAAACAGAAATAGATTCTGACTATTCTTTGATTGTTGATTTGAATTGTGCTAACATATCTTATCCTTTCAGATCACCTTCAAGTGATATGAGACACCATCTGAAACCATTATACATATCCGCTTCATTTGATGGGATCTTGTTAAACAGAGTTTTGGTTGATAATGGTGTAACAGTTAATATTCTGCCGTCAAGAACTTTGAAGAAGTTGGGAAAAGAAAAGGTTCGATTGATCCCAACAAGCACATCCATTGCTGGTTTTACTGGTGAAAGTAAAAGTCCTAAAGGAATTGTTTCTACACGCCTGAAAGTTGGCCAAGTGGAAACTGATACAACTTTCTTTGTTGTGGATACTTTTACAAGTAAATATAATGCTTTACTTGGTAGGGATTGGATCCACATCAATGGTTGTATCCCATCTTCAATGCATCAAGCCTTAATGATTGTGAAGTATGAAAATTGGAAAGAAGTGGGAGTCGAAGAAGTGAAAGAAGATCCACATCCTTTCAGTACTTCAGCAAATTGTGCAGAGGCTGAAATGTATAAACCTGAAATCATTCCTCAGAGTGAAATTGCACAACCAGCCACCCCTCCATCCGATGTGTTGGAAATTGGAGAATTGGCAAGAGTTAAAATCTAGGCTTAAGCAAGCAGTTGATTATGAATCAGACAATCCACCAGACGAAGCTGCTTGGATGTGAGTCCAAGACAGAGTTCGAAAAAGCCAACTCATTGGCTTTAGTTAAGTTTATGGCTCTAGAAATAGAGCAGAAGTTACAAGAAACAAATGATTGGGAGGAATTATTGGCTGAGAAATCTGACTGGGGGTTAAAGCCAAATGAATTCGAAGAAGCCTTTATAGGCCATGTTGATTCACAAGACCCTTTAGAAGAAGTGGAATTGAGGAAAGGAATTTTCGAACACTGTACAAATCAACAAGGAACTGGATGCTGTTTCAAAGGCCAAGTTGATCACAGTGCTTAAGGAGAACAAAGAATGCTTTGCTTGGAGTTATAAAGAATTGACAGGTTTGAGTAGAGATTTGGTTGAGCATAAATTGCCTATTAAACCTAATTGCAAACCTTTTAAACAACTTCCAAGAAAGATCTTGAAACCATATTATTGGTTAAAAAGGAAATTCAAAATCTTTTGAATGCTAGTTTTATTAGAACAGCAAGATACGTACAATGGCTATCAAATATTGTTCCTGTTATTAAGAAAAATGGGAAGATTAGGGTTTGCATTGATTTTAGAAATTTGAACACTGCAACCCCTAAAGATGAATACCCAATGCCTGTAGTAGACATGTTTGTGGATAGTTCTACAGGCCACAAAATCATGTCTATTATGGATGGACATTCAGGGTATAATCAAATTTGTATAGCTGAAGAAGATGTTCATAAAACTGCATTTAGAGCCCCTGGTAACCTTGGGACCTTTGAATGGGTCAAAACCTTTTGCTAAAAATGCTACTTATCAAAATGCCATGAAATAGTTAGGGGTTTTCTAGAATGTTACATAGATGGCGGTCAAAATGCCTTTTGGGCTAAAAAATGCTGGCGCTACTTATCAAAGAGCTATGAACACTATTTTCCATGAAATAGTTGGGGGTTTTCTAGAATGTTACATAGATGGAATTATTATCAAATCAGAATCTATTGATGATCATGTAGAGCATTTGAAAATAGTCTTTTCAAAGATGAAGCATTATCAACTGAAGTTGAATCCTGCTAAATGTGCTTTTGGAGTAATGGCAGGAAACTTTCTAGGATATCTAGTCCATAGCAAAGGTATTCAAGTTGATAAAAATAAAGCTAAAGCTATTATTAAAGCAAAATCTCCTTCAAACAAGAAAGAACTTCAAAAATTTCTTGGTCAATTGAATTTCCTTCGAAGATTTATATCTAATACTGCATGGAAAACTAAAGTATTTTCTTCTCTTTAGAAATTGAAGGATGGAGAGGACTTCGAATGGACAAAGGAGCATGATGATGCTTTGAAGGCCATCAGGGAGTACTTGGTCAATCCACCAGTTTTGTTGGCTCAAGACAATGAAGAAGAAAATGAACAAGCTATTTATTATCTAAGTAGATTTCTTAATGATTGTGAAAGTAGGTATTCTGTAGTAGAAAAGTTGTGTTTAACTATGTTCTTTGCTTCGAAGAAACTCAGATACTATATGATGCCTAGAGTAACTTATGTAATTTCTCAGACTGATGTTATGAAGTATATGTTGTCTCAACATGTACTTAGTGGTAGAATTGGGAAATGGATTATATCTCTAATTGAGTTTAATCTAGACACTACAACAAAAAAGACCTTTTATAGCGTTCGGAAAATGCTATAGATGTAAATAGATAACAAAAAGTCCTGCTCTTCCATAACGTTTTTTCATGCTATAAGTTGAAGAGATTTTATAACGTTCCAAAAATGCTATACCTTAGAGGACTATAAGTGGGAAGATTTGATAACATTTACAAACTGCTATACCTTAGAGCTATAAGTGTGAGAGATTTTATAACATTTAAAAAGAGCTATACCTTAGAGATCAATGATGGCCTTTTATAACACTGGTTATGCTTAAATAATCTTTTATAACATGCTATATTTAGGAAATTTATTGTATTAATCAATAAACGCTATATATGATGATTCCATTTTTTTTTTTTTTTTTATAGCTACTTTTGATGATCCTACATTCATTCCACTTAAAAGAAATACAAAAATCAATAGCCGAACCGAATTGTCAAAAGAAATAGCTTCTATTTACACATTGTTGCATACAAACCAAGTCTTCATCTAGTCTAAATAGAATCCAATAGCTAGTTACATAACATTGGCAAAATGATCATAGGCACTCAAATGTATCAAAACAAAGGGCAAAGAGATCATAGGCACTCAAATGTATCAAAACAAAGTTGCCCAGTTACATATGTTGATTCAAAAATATGCCCCTTGATGCAAAAGCTTCAATTGAGTTCAACCAACACTGCTAGCAAGATCATAATCTCCATCTTCAGAAAAAAGTGATGAAATATCTATCTTCTCTTCAATCAATTGACCTACATACAATGTTGAAAAAGGAAATTAGTTGCCATTCATGAAGTCTACTCCACCATTTCACAAGATTCTCATTACAAATTATCAAAGGGTTACAATGATTCTCTAAGAAACCTCTCTTGCGCTGCCAGTCAATGTCCCAATTATCGCACACTATGCATTTCTCAAAGTTTACTCTGGTTAAGTATGACCCGTACATTATCATTCAATATTTCGGGTATTAGATATCCCGCACAACAGTAACAAATAATCAGTGAGTATCCGACCCCTTTTCAAAGCAACTAAAGCAACTATACGTCTGACAAGTACTCACACATACCCATGTATCCTACAAGTACCCACGTGTCTCATGTGTATCCCACGAATACCCACGTGTCTCACGCGTATCCCACAAGTACCGTGTGTCTCACGCGTACCCCACAAGTACCCGTGTGTCTCACGCGTATCCCACGAATACCCACGTGCCTCACGCGTATCCCACAGGTACCCGTGTGTCTCACGCGTATCCCACAAGTACCCGTGTGTCTCACGTGTATCCCACAAATACCCACGTGTCCCAAACTTCAATACATTAACTCGCAATGTATCAACAAAGCAATTGTAATCAAGGTTCTCCATCATTGTCCTGAAATTTATAACCGTACACTTTGGGGAATCAACTTGTAAAGTCAAAAAAGATTTCAAGGGTTTACTTAGTAAGGTCACATAAAGTTTTTCAAAGAATGGTGTCCTCTAGAACCCAACCAAAGTGTCTAATTTTCTCAAAACACCATATGAAGTTCACTCCTCTTTTTATTTCATTTTATTATTTTCTTTATAAGAAAAATCCAAGTGTCCAATATACAACATCACTACGCGTCAAACGGGTGTCCATAAGATATCATTTTCGATTATACCGAGAATATTCATTATACCATGCATTACTAGTCCTCAAATACTTGTCAAGCATCCTTTCATCTTTATCACTCTAACAAGCAAATGAATAGATAAATGTCGTCCTAACGTATCCACGTGTTTTATAACTAACCACAAGAACGGAACTTAAGCGAGTATCCAATGTCAAGTATGTGTTCGTGACATTTTTCCCATTTCTTCCAAGTATCAAGTTATTTCATTCCAAAACATGATCTATAATTCGATATTATATTCCACCTTGTTTCAAATGGGAAGATCTAACGTTACCTAAGTCATTCCACGGCGGGACAGAAGCATTAAAATGGATCAACAATTAAAAAAAATGGAATTTAAACAAATTTCATGTACCAAATATATCACATCAAACCGCAGCCAGAGAAAACAATAGCAGCAGCCAAAGAAACAATAGTCGGGGAGCCAGACAAGGTCAGAGTCTCAAAACAAAACAAAACTTCACGAGTCTACTGAAATTTCTGTCCGGATGGTGGCCAATCTTGTCCGGACAGTCGGCACATAACAATAGCATATAGAGAGAGCAGATTTTCGGGTTTTCACCGGGGAATTTCAACCCAAACCAAGAACAATATAAAAAAAAAACTAAACTTTATCTCGGACGAGTATCAAATTAGGGGTTGTCTCTTGCTTGGAGACCAAAGAGTTAAGTCAAAGGAGCTATGCACTTGACTACCAATTGCTGCTGGTTATAACACTCAGTTGTACTTCAACTTTAATCAAGAAAAATTCAGAAGCATAGTTTCGTCCTTACGAAATAGAATTTTCAGTTCATGTGAACACAAAAATTGAACAAAAGGCAAAAGGTCATGGATAGTAATTATCAACTGTGTCAATATATCTTTGAGACGATCATGATCAAAAATTTCTTAAGCATCACTCCTTCCGCAAATTGGTCACGGCATCATGTCATTACATCATGAAATGGACTTAATCTCATTCCATCTAAGCGTTAGACTAGGTGCTTCGAGTTCAATATTCTAATCTGATGCAGAATGACCATAGCACAAGTCCACTTCAAAAATATTACTCTAGTAATATGATATCATGAGAGAGGGAGAGAGAGAGAGAGAGAGAGAGAATATTACTCCGGTGAAGAGGCAAAAATAACTTTGTCAGCTGGCCATGCAACGGTACTTCCTAGAGCTTCGTCGATATGGGTCATATCATCCGTACGCCTCCACAGATGTACTCGTCCATGTTTCATTTCAACATCCACCCAAACCCTCATTGCACCTGGTCCAATCGGAACATGATGAACAAGAGCATTTGGATCGCTTGAAGACCAACGCCCCTCAGCAACTACTTCTCCTGTCCCCATCCAATCCAGCAGCTTGCACTTGGCATCGTAGGTGGGGTCCACACTCTTTACCACAGGAGAAACAATGGGCATAGTTGGTCCTTCTTTAGTTACGTGATTCTAAAACACGAAAAGAATATTCATTACTCTCACATTAGTCCAAATTAACTACAGTTGACAAAACTAACAAGCTCCTTGCCTGGTTTTTCTGCAACTCACTGATTACATTCTGCATATGTGCCACTTGAGCCTTCAACGCCACTTGACCTTCTTCCAATTGAGCCGTGCGACCATTAACTTGCGAAATTATAGCCAATTTTGAAAGCGTGACTCCTTTTCCAAATGTTCTCACACGTCCACCTCTCTCAGGACCAAGTACTTTGGAAAGAACATCTTCTTTCAGGTTAGTTGAAGATGACTTTGGTGTATCCTGTTCAACCTTTTCCAATTCCTTCTACAAAATGGGATTAAAAAAAAAGTGATGGTCCAGCTGTACTCCATTACATTTCGCCCCAATAAATTCATTTTGCAGCCAAAATGACTACTAATACTTAAAAAATACATCCAGAAAATGCAGCCAAAATGCAACCAAAAAACTCCAAAACAAAGTGCCATCATCAAATTCACAAAATCCAGAACAAATGCAGCCAAAAAAACTCCAAAAGTATAGCCCTGAAATGCAGCCAAAATCAGCTAAAATGCAACCAAAAAACTCCAAAACAGAGTGCAATCATCATATTCACCAAATGAAGAACAAATGCAGCCAAAAAAACTCCATTTATTGCTCTGAAATGCAGCCAAAAAAACTCCATTTACTGCCATGAAATGCAGCCAAAATGCAACCAAAAAACTCCAAAACAAAGTGCCATCATCAGATTCACAAAATGCAGAACAAATGCAGCAAAAAAAAAACTCCATTTATTGCCCTGAAATGCAGCCAAAATGCAGCCAAAACGCAACAAAAAAACTCCAAAACAAAGTGCCATCATCAGATTCACAAAATCTAGAACAAATGCAGCCAAAAAAAACTCCAAAGTATAGCTCTGAAATGCAGCCAAAATGCAACCAAAAAATTCCAAAACAGAGTGCCATCATCAGATTCACAAAATGTAGAACAAATGCAGCCAAAAAAACTCCAAAGTATAGCCCTGAACTGCAGCCAAAAAACTCCCAAAATGCACCCTAAATGCAGATTCAAAAAACTCTAAACGAACATATGAATGTTCTCACAATTGTTTGATCAACTTCGGTGTTGACTGGGGCACCCTTCCTTCTTTTATGTCCCTCAGTCCAAACTTTCACACGAGTAACAGAAGAGGGATCTGCACTTTTTGCTTTCTACAATCACAAATACATGATTAGAAATAAACTTGGTTTTACATGTTAATAGGAAGCATATGTAAGAAGCTAAGTCAATGTAGATATTACCAGCTCACTCCTCAACCGTGCATATCCCTTGCGGCTCATGGTATGTGGGAGCTTTTTCTTTCTGATTTTCTTAAAACCATCACTTTTCACCTATTCAATCATAATTTTAAATCATATCCATTCCTAAATAACAGATTCCTTTATTTCTAATAATATTTTTAATCCAATATGAAGTTGTATATACCTGAAATTTCTTACTAGTCTTTTCCTTCACAAAATCATTCCAATCATGGACTGATTTGATACAATCGGGCCGGAGTCGTAGCCTTTCTTCCACATTTTTAGCATCTCTTACTTGCTTGACTAATCTTGACTTAGAGGCTCTCCAACTTTCAGCCATTTGCTTCAAAACCTGTTGTCTCTCCCATTCTTGATCTAACTTGAATCTTGCCTAAAATGCAATTTGTAATACAAATGAATTTCATCATATATAGTGCCACAAGAATTAAACTTTAGCATTTACTCTACCTTGACAGATTGCCATAAGATTTCTGCCATCTCAGTAGGAAGTCTTCTCCAATCTGAAAGTGTATATGGTACAACCTCTCGCACTAGAGGTCCTAAAAAGGACGATAACTTCGTTGATCCATCACCGATCGGTAGACCACATTCATCAAACTGGACTTCAACTCGACTACCTACATCTATAGCAATGGTCTTCAGCTTCGTTGGGCCTCTCTTACGTTTGGGTTTCTCAAACATTGTTTGTGCAGTAGGTGAGGTAGGGAGCTGCAGAGCTTGAGTTGATTCCTGGGGGCTGATACCTTCTTCTTGAGGAGTAGAACAAGCATTCTTCTTTCTTGCAATTTGACTTTTCACCTAAAAAAAAAAAAAAAAAAAAAAAAAAGGAAGCAATTCATGAGCTCAATGAGAAGATTTGGAGAAGTACAACCCCAAAAATACAGTTGGATCCAAAAACAACAATAATGGGTAGACCATCTAACACTACATCTAACACTAATCTAAACATGCAATGAAAACCATAATCGGAGCTTCATACATAACTTGAAGTACAACCAACAGACAACATCCATTACCTTTTTCGCTTGATACGTGGAGGAATCATCATTTTCATCTTCATAATTCTGCCCTTCTTCACCATTGAATGGTTCATAGTCTTCATCACCATCTCCATGCCCAATCTTCTTTTTTCTCTTATCAACACCTTTACTTTCTTCATTTGACCGAAAGAAGAAGTTCGACGCATCCTCGATTCCAGCAGCACGCATTTGTACTAAGTTTTGCTGCAGCGTTTCTTGCCTTAACCTTTCATATCCTTGCGCTTTCATGTTCAAGAACCCCGGCGCAAGCATGTTACTGAAAGAATAAAACGAAATACCATGAAATACACGCAACATATCATAAATTGAGATGAATACATGTACAAAATGCACTCTAATGAATAGAAACACTCAATGCTGCGTGCATATACTCGTCCGTGGATCTACAAGTGTTCAAGCTAAATGTGTCAAATGTTTTAAGAATGTGCAAGTACTTCATCCATAGATAGCTAAAGTATTACTTTTATATTACCTATCGAAATGCACCCAATCTTTGTCCATCATCCTATCGACACCAAGATTGTTTCCTGATATCATACCAGCCCATATGATGTAATACGTCGACCACTTAACACAAAAACCTATATTGTTAATTGCACATATTCTAAAAGGTAAGATTAGCTTAATAAGCCATACAAGACTAGGTAAAGATTAGCTTAATTGCACAAATAAGGTTAGCTTAATGATTCAAGACAATAATGTAGTTATTTTTTATAATAGCAACGTGAGACTATACAACACATACTACCAAAGTATAATTTCAGCATCTATAAACTAAGTTTCATCTTAAGAATGAACCTTCAATAGTTGGAAACCTTCTTGCTACATAAAGACATCTTAAGAATGAACCTTCAATCCATGGTTTTTACTCTTTGTAATAGTTGTTCACTATTTTCATTTCCCCTCTTTAGCTATTCATTTGTAAAGTACCAAGCTATATAGACTAACTTACGGTCCCAAACTGCTTGAGAGTAGTGAAATTCTTAAAAATTGACACTCACAACAGATACACTGTTCTACTATCATAGAAAATTGCAAAGCATGTTCATGTCTTCAAATAGAAACAGTGAAACAAACTAAACTGTGCCATGCCTGGAAATCATTCGAACTCCATATGCAGAACTCGGGGAAAAATTAATGGCAATATCAAATTTAAAACATTTATCTACGTTCATTCCACATGCTAACCTTTTTACTAAGAGCACGAGTCAACTCAACAAGAGGTTGCACGTCAACTTCCTTTGCCTGGATCTGGGCCAGAATAGAAGGCTGAGAATTTGCTGTTTGTTGATTGTTCCCAGTTTCACTAGGTCCCCTCTTAGCTTGCGAAGCAGGATTTGTTGAATTTGCTGAGAATTTGTTGTTTGTTGAGAAGTTGTAGGTATCAGTTATATAGTGCAATGTGTAAAAGGCATGAGTCAATTCAGAGGCAGCGACATAAAAAATGGTGAGTGGGTTCAGAACCACTACTGATACATTAATAATCTCACTTGATTATGTCCCATTAGATGAATCACAAATGGTACATCACAAGAGTAGAAACATCACAAACATATCTAGTTCAGTTATTAGACTGCAAGCCAGATTAATTATAGGGCATTAGCTTAGTATCCACTTGTATGCTGTTAGAATCTTATACTAGGCCTTCTCATTTAACCCATTTAATCTGCTATAGTTCAAGATTACCACTAACAAACAAACCAGCAAACTACATAATCCACTTCCACCAATGAAAAGATAACATAGAGTGGTTGTTTGTTGCAGCTGAACTTGAAAAAAAAAAACTGATTATCCAAATTGAGAAGCCAAAAAGATCAAAATAGAACTTCTCATAATCAGCTTTCTAAGTTGTTTTAGGCCACAACTTACAAGATAAAGAAAAAACAACATCACTTAGTATGAGGAAGCAAACCCAAGAAAAATCCACCATTAAAACAAAGGTGAATCTCAGAGACTTCAAATCATTAGTACGAGGTAGCGAACCTATAATAAAGAGGAGTTGAACTTTTTTAAGGTGGGTCAGCCCAAAGAGTAGCTGGACAAGCTGTGAGAAAAAGATTTGACACAACTTTGGAGTTATGTTATTGAATGTACTGGTATATACTACTATAAAGGAGTGTTGATTTATTAAGCTCTCTCTCTCTCTCTCTCTCTCTCTCTCTCTCTCTCTCTCTCTCTCTCTCAAGTCCTCTGTTATAAGAAACCATTGCAGTTATGTTGTTGAATGTACTGGTATATACTATTATAAAGGAAATTTTTTTAGAAAAAACACTACTACCCCTTGCAAATATTTTAAGAATACTTAATTAGTGAGTCCTCTGTTATAAGAAACCATTGCAGTTATGTTGTTGAATGTACTGGTATATACTATTATAAAGGAAATTTTTTTAGAAAAAACACTACTACCCCTTGCAAATATTTTAAGAATACTTAATTAGTGATATGCATTCAGAGAGGAGCATTCAGGATGTACAAGCATCTAAGTTTCGCAAAAATAGAAAAAGAGGAAAGCATGCCAACAAGAGTGCCTAAGTTGAACATTCATGATTCAAAGAGATGAACAATTTATCAATACGTACTTCCGACGGGCTCCACCAGGCCGGTTAGGTTCCAGATTTAGGCGTTTTCCAGCTATGTCACTCCTATTCAGAGCTTTGAGAGCTGCCTCTGCTGCTCTAACATCATTAAACTCAATGAACTTGTGGTGATGCTTGTGTGGTATTTCCCTGATCTGCATTTAGTAACAGGGAGTTAAGAACTCACATTAGTCCTCAAGAAGAGAGGAATGAAGTAGTTGACTGTTGGGGGCAAGGGAAAAGAACGAAAGAAAAGCAAGCAGTGGTAGATTTGAAAAGGTACGGTAATTGGGCAATAGTAATTACAATGCTGAAATTTTTTCTCGTACTACAAAGGGTATAATCAATTCACAGATCATGTTTAGGTGGATACATTTCGTCCCTTAAGGCTAACTTACAAAAATACACATGTTTAGAATTCATTACAGTGTTATTTATATATAACTAGAGGTGGCTATTTTAAACCTAACCCATGAACCTGCCCCAGTCTGCCCAATTATAACCCGCCCAAATCCGTAAATATTGTATTATGGGCTGCAAATGGGTCAACCCAGTCTGCCCATTTATACATGGGTTTCAGAGGGTTGAAAAACGGGTGAGGCTAAATTGATACTACATACACAGGTCATAGAGTAAAAATAAATAAAAAACGACGCCCTCAACAAACAAATTTACTTCGTTGAGACCCTCAACAAACAAAAACCTCTCTCTCTTTCTCTTGTATGGTTTTCTGTGGGTTGAACAATGGGTGAGCTAAATAGATACTCCATACACAGGTCATAGAGTAAAAATAAATAAAAAATGACGCCATCAACAAATGAATTCACTTCGTTGGGACCCTCAACAAACAAAAACTCTCTCTCTCTCTCTCTCTCTCTCTCTCTCTCTCTCTCTCTCTCTCTCTCACACACACACACACACGAACCACAAACCACAAAAAAATTCGCAATCCAAATCATTCACAGGCTCACAGCTTGAACCCTGAATGATGAATTTATCAACTAATTTCGTTAATCCAACAGGAATCCCCAAGTCTTAGATTATCTGGGGCTTACCATCAGCAACATTGAAACAATCACATATGCATTCGCATGCTTGTGTGTGTACGTGTATTTCTATATCGATACATATATTATTTTTTGATGTAAAAGTTTCTGCTATAGTAGTTAGGACATCATTTTGTTGACGTTCGGGAAGACACTCTTACTTGAAGGAACCTTGGTGGTGGGCTGGGCATGGGATGATAACTAGGATTATCAGTTTTTTTGTCCACTTGCCTATGTTAGCTTGACCAAAAATTAGTCAAGCTAACATACTTTGTGGATAATAAAACAAAACAGTAGACCACTTAAAACTTTCTTTGTAGTTGTTTATTAAATCCTAGGGTTGGAGACCACATTATTTAAATATCTTCTGCTCTATTATCCACAAAGTATGTGCATAAAATAGAGTTATAAACAAAGTAGAACATTCAAAGCACAAAGACCCAAAAAAAAACCTAACTTCTAATAAACAATGCAGAAACGCAAACCCCAATTATCAAACCCTAACTTCTAATCATACGTATGTCAGTCAAATATTTAAAAAATGCTTATCACAAACCCCAATAGCGAATATTTGGGAATGAATCCACACAAAACCCTAGCATATACCCTACAAATCCTTCAATTTGGGCAACAAATAGAGAAGAGAACTGAATATTAAAACCCTGGAAACTAGTAGGAAACAAACCTGATACTGTCGGTTAAACCCCTAGAAATTTGGTGAGGACTCTTTCCCAAATTGACCTGCTGTTTCCTTCTACCAGTGCAATAGCCAAATATGAATTTGATTCTTCTCCCACTACGGAATTAGGAAGAAAAAAAACGCTGAAAATCAGGCGTTCGTGGAAAACTCAAGTAAATCGATTGGGTAGTAGGAGAAATAGGGTCGAATGAACATGCAACCCAGGATTAAAACACGAGAATACCAGATGATTGAAAGGTTACCTGCAAACTGGTGCGTAACGCAGCTACATCGCACGAAAAGATTGAATGTGCATCAGATTTCTTCCGAACAAATGATTGACAGTCGCGCGAAATTAGACGTGTGAAGAGGTATTGAAATTTGGAGGAATAATAGAGTACTGGTGTTTGGAACCAATTTGGCGGAAAATTTGGAAGGCGAGGCGCGAGATTGGAAATTTCGTGAAGGGGAGGGCGCCTAGGTTGGCGCCTAATTTTTTCTTGGAACGCTATTGATCGAACTGGGTTTCTCTGCAACGCTATTGAAGAAGAAGTGAAACGCTATTACACTTTAGGTCCTCTAGAAACGTTATAATTGCAAAGAGTAAAACGCTATTACATATTAGGTCCTGTAGAAACGTTATAATTGCAAAGCAATTATAACATTTGTAAAATAATGCTATAATCTACTGTTATAAAAAGCAAAGTTTGTTGTAGTGAGAGTATGTTCCTCAAAAATCAGTTAAAGGACAAGCATTAGCTAACTTTTTGGCTGATCATCCAAATGAAATTGAGACCCCAGAGATAGCTGATGTTGATACAATAACAATGAAGCCATGGAAAATGTGGTTCGATGGTTCGAAAACACTCCAAATGGCTGGAATTGGGGTTGTTCTAGAATCTCCCTTAGGTTTGAAAACTAAATTTGGATTTCAGATAAATGAAGGGGAATGTACCAACAATCAAGCAGAATATGAAGCCTTAATTATGGGTTTAGAACTTTTGCTTACTTTGAAAATTGACATAGTCGAAGTGTTTGGAGATTCTCAGTTGGTTATAAATCAGGTCAATGGAGAATTCAGCTACCATAGTTCTGGTTTAAAACCTTATTATCAATATGTGAAATTGTTAAATAAACAATTTCATATGATTACTTTTACATATACACCAAGATTCTTTAATGGAGAAGCAGATGCAGTAGCTCAAAGAGCCTCAGGATTTAAGTTTATCACTGATAAAAACAGAGAGTTTTGTTAATTGACCTTGAGAAAATCTCTCCCTCTGGTTAAAGATAGAAATTTGGATTTCGAGGTATATGAAATCACTACTTCTTCTAATCAAAATGATTGGAGACAATCATTGATTGATTATTTAACAAAACCTGATGCCTAACAAATAGAGTAACAAGGCTAAGAACTGTTAATTATATTATGTATAATGGGGAACTGTTCAAAAGAGGAGCAAATGGACTTTTACTTAAATGCTTAAACAAAGTTGATGCCTTTAAAGTTATGGCAGAAGTTCATGAAGGTAGCTGTGGTGCCCATCAAGTAGAAATTAAGATGAGATGGTTGATTCGAAGGTATGAATATTATTGGCCTTCCATTCTTAAGGATTGCATTGATTATGCAAAGGGGTGTCAAGCTTGTCAAAAGACAGGACCTCTTAAACGATTGCCTATTACTGAATTACAATATGTAGTTAAACCTTGGCCATTCAGAGGTTGGGCAATGGATATGATTGACATGATTTATCCTGCTTCTAGAAATGGGGATAAATTCATTTTAGTGGCTACTGACTACTTTACCAAATGGGTCGAAGCTCAAGTCTTTGAAAGTGTGTCTCAAGAACAAGTCATTGAATTTGTCAAATGCATTATTTATAGTTTTGGATCTCCAGAAACTATAAGAGTTGATAATGGGTCCATTTTTTAAGGTAGAGCAGTAAAAGCTTTTGCAGCTACCCATGGAGTTTCTTTAATTAATTCTACTCGTTACTATGCTCAATCGAATGGCCAAGCAGAATCAACCAATAAGATCATCAAAAAAGGTATTCAAAGAATGGTTGATAGAAACCCAGAAGAATTGCCAAGTTTACTTTTAAATGTGTTATGGGCATATCGAACCACCAAAAGGACCAGTACAGGAACTACTCCTTTTGCTCTAACCTATGGGCATGATGCTGTTTTGTCAATGGAGATTGTGGTTAAATCACAAAGGGTTGCTTCTCAGAATAATTTAGATATTGGGGCATACCATCAAGCAATGTACATGGAGCTTGAAGGAATAGATGAAGAAAGAATTAAAGCTCTGAATCAAATTCTACTACAAAAGTTAAGAGTAGCCACAAGTTAGAATAAGAAAGTGGCAGTTCGAAGCTTTGATATAGGTGATTTAGTATGGAAAGTGGTGTTGCCTATCGAAGAAAGAAAGCAAGGACTTGGAAAATGGTTATGTTCATAAAAGAACTACTGATAAGAAAGAGGAGCATATCATTTAAAGGATTTAAATGGTTATGTTCATAAAAGAAAAATTAATGGGAGATACTTAAAGGCTTATATCCCAACTATTTGGGAGTCCTTTAGTAAAAGATAAAACTAAAAGTAGTTTATCTTCTGTTTTGCTTGCGTTGTTCAAGTTTAATCATAAGAGTAAGCAAATTCATTGATTGAAGCTCAAAATTCAAAAGAAATGAGATCAATATTTTAAGCTGCTATAAAGTTATGAAATTGGAATAATACAAGTATTTCATTCATTACTCAAAAGTTGTACAATTGTATCTTTCAGGTCACTCAGTACATGAGCACCTTTGTTACAAACAAATTCATAAATTTCTTCTTGATCAGTAGTTCGTTGCAGTTGATTTTCAAGGTTTGTTACATTAGCAACTATTAAAGAAGCTTTGGTTGTGGAAGCCTGCATGTTAGAGGTGGTTTGAGCAATCTCTCTTCTAACATTAAGCAGAGCCTCTTCCAATTGAGCCTCTTCTTCCTTCAGTTGATGTAACTTGATAGCATCCTGATCATAAGAAGAAATCAAAATTTGAGCCTCAGCTTCTGCACTTGATAGTGCTGCCCTCAAGCTTTGTCTTTGGAGATGTTTCTCTTGGACTTCACAGAGCTGATGGGTTTTCATTTGAAACTCAGAAACTTTGGTCAAGAGTTGTTTATGTAGATCTTGAGAAGCAGGTTTTAATACCCAAGCAGCCTGACAAGTTAGAAGATGTGCTTTTAGATCTTCTTCAGCCAATGTTTCGAAATTAAACTCTGAGAATTGTTGAAGAAGTTCCTTCAGTTCTTGAATCTCTTCTGGGGTAAAAGTAGGTTTGATCAACTCAGGAGAAGATGAACTGTGTCGAGTTTTGAGTTGAACAATAGGAGATTCTAGAGAATGAATTGGAGCTCTTGGATTAGTGATTCTTTGACAGAAATCACTTACTCTCAATTTGAACTGCTCCAATGAAGAAAAATCACCAACAGTAGTGATTGCAGAAGTACCAGTTTTCTGCTGAGAGAAATACATAAACATATTTAGGCTTAATCCTTTAAGTAAAGAATGATAGCCATAAGCTTAAGTTATAATGAGATACAATACCTCAATTCGATGGATTTGTCCTGGTAAATTTTGTTCGGCTGGAACATTAGTTCTTGGAGTTTGATCAAGAACAGCCTTCTCAAGTATTACTTCAACTTGTTCAGTGGTTTTAAAGTGGTTTTAATAACCGAGGTACTTGGTACAATCGCAGGAAATAAACTGTTGTCATCTTTGGAAATAGGGATTTCTATGAAGGTTTCACCTGGCAGCACTTCTTTATTAAAATCAATACTACCCTTAGAAGCAGAGGTTTCTACAGTAGGAGCTGCAAATGCTGGAGTTTTTATTTGTTCTCTTTGAACACTCTCTGAAACCAAAACTCTGGCAACAGTACTAATAACAGGAGGAGACATGCCTTGCACTATGGCTTGTGGTTGAGATTTGAGAATTTTTGTTTTCTCAACAAGTTTCTCCATTGTGACAGAAGAAGTCTCTTGTATGGCAGCTGTACTAGACTTTGAAACTTCAGTAATCTCAGTAGCAGAAGGATCAACTTGCCCTTGAATTTCAATAGGTATATGTTTGACTGGTTTTGGTTCTAAGAAAGCTTTCGGGGCTTTATTATGCTTGGATTTTGCCTTTTTCTCTGAAAAAAGTAATAACCAAAAATGAGAAATATGAAATTGAGTTCAATAGCCAAAATGAAATTAAAGTTATAAGGCTTGCCTTTCACAAATTGGCCTATCAGAACATCTTCTATTTCCTCTTATTCTGGTTCTTCTATCAATTATCTTCCTTCTTCTTTTTGAATCTTCTTAGACTTTAGCAAATTTTGCTTTTTCATGACTGGTTTCTTGCTCTATGTCCCCTTTTCTTTTACTGCATATTCAAAAGGGAAGAGGGAGGTAAAATGCCTCGTATAAGAGATTCGAAGATCATTATAGACTTTAAGAAATAAAGAGTTACCTGATTTTGAGGTTGCAGAAGTAGGAGTCTGAACAAATTCCTTCTTTTTTCTTGTTCTTTCCTCGGGAACAGACTCTATATATTTGAATCAGAAATGAGAAACAGGAAGGCTTTCAAATTATAACAATCACACAAGCTATTAAGAATCACCTGATGGAGAAGAAGGAGTGGTTCTTTGCTGTTGAGATCTAGTCACCATATGTGGTACAAATTGAAGAGGTTTAACATCCAAAGCAACAGGTACTAGATCTGAAGACAGTACTTCTGGCATCACTCTTTCTTGATCTCCTTGAGAAGTATCTTTCGAACTTCTCCCAAAACCATCATCTGATATTGAATCAGAATGAGCCACTTCTTCAATAACAACACCAATTTTCTTGTTAAAAGCTTTAACAGCTGCAGATTTATGGTACAAATCTATAGAATTGTGCCACCATGGAGAGAATGTTGGGAGAGGAGGTTCCAAACCTATAGCAAATCTGTATGGTTGGAATTGTGCTCTGAAATCCTTAAAATCTGCATTAAGGCGTGCAATGTGATCCTTATCAACCCTTGCAGAAAGCTTAATGTTGATCTCACCAGGATAGGGACAAGGGATAGCTTGCACCAACCCAAATTGCCTGGCAAATTTTGCAGGACAATAAATTTCAGCATGAGCCTATTTACAGCCACCAATATAAGCCCCTATGATAATTTCCCTTGGGAGAAGAATACTTGCCCAAATTTCATGATAAGTGGAGCTACTTCTCTGTTCCATGATTCTTTTTATCCATGGTGGCCCAATATCCCAGTTATCAAAAGTAATAAAATCCCTTTCTTCCTTAGCTTCCCTCATTTGGTGAAAATATTGTAGGTATCCAACCAAGGTAAGGGGAGTGGAAGCTAAAATTGTGAACTTGTCCCCATATATACTAAGAGGAGATCTTTCTGCAACTTTTTGATCTGGAAAATAGGCTAATAGCCAGAGTTGTAAGAACCAGAGAGGGCCTGCCAAATTATAAGCAAGTGGTTTGGTATGATTATCGGACCCAATCTTATAAACATAGCCTAAAAAGTAGGAAGCCAGATCAATGACTTTACCTTGTGAAAGGGTATAGGCTAAATGTGCAAATTCAAGCATCATTTTCTTGCCACCATTGCAGAATACCATTTTGCATAAAGTATACCAAATATATGCAAAGAATTCTCTACTAGATACTTCATCCCCAAATTTCCCTTCAGCATCCAGAAAATTGCCATATGAGGCATGGGTTTGGGTGTATCTAATTTCACATAAGAAAGGAATATCGGTGGTTGCAGTAATGTCGAAGATAGGTCCATAAGGGGGAAACCCAGTAAGGAAAACCACATCAAGAACTGTAGGAGCCATCATGCCACAGTTGAATCGGAAGCAATTGATAGATGGGTCCTAGAAAGCTAAAGAGGCATGAATAAGAGTAGGGTTTTGAAGTATACCATGTTGAAGCAAACAAATGACATGTGATAGCCCAACATCTTCTAACTCCTTTCTCTTAGCTTTGAAAATGTGAGTAGTCCAATCCTCCCATTTATCATCATAATTCGGCCAACAAACAAAGTTTTTCTTTGTCCATTTGGAAAAGCTTATCGACATGTCATTTACAATATTGTTGCCTTCGAGAATTGGATAACATGTTGTTAAATCTAGAGGGAGATTAAGAAATGCAAGCCCAAGGATTTGAGTATTAGGTAAAACAGGGTGTTTAATGAAGGCGCGATTTTGTAACTCACCAACATTAGTTTTGGATTTCAAAACTTCTCTGGTCACTAATCTCCTAAGAACAAGGGAAGGAGATCCTTTGGTGGTTTCAATCTCAGAAGCCATAGTGATAGGAGCAAATGGGAGAAAGAGCGAAGAAACGTTTGAAAATTTGAACACACAACTAACAATGAAAACGTTCCTAGCCCTAGATTTATACGTTGCGATGAAACAATACGTTGATTTGGGTCAAGTATTCATTAAGGGTAATTGGGCCTATATCACTTTTGGGCCCAAGTTTGAATTTTAACCTTTAAGTGTTGCATGATTTCAATTTCGGAATTATTATATGCTTCAAACCATTTTATTGGTTTAATATCATAAAATACACTTTATCATGTTTTGTTTATCATGGGTTCGAACTGGTTTAAAGCATCTTTAAATGCTTTGAAAAGCATTAGGAAGTGCAAATTAAGGCATAGAAAGAACTAAGATTTCATTAACATAAGGAAATTACATGCTACAAAGGAAAATCCTATTACATCAAAGAAATATCAAGCATCCACTAGTGGTGGAGCAGCTGTTGGAGTAGAGATGATTTGAAAATAATGAGGAAAACTCCAAGTCACCAAGGCATGAAACCTTGCCCAAGTGAAATTAAAAAATTCCCTTTCTTTCATCCTAACCCTGTTTTCTTCATCCAACTTGAGTTTTTTCTCGATCAATGGTCTGATTTTCAGAACCACGTTTTTGGCTTTGATTTCAATCTTAGCCAATTTAAGAGCATTCCTTTTGGTACGGATTTTGTACTTCTTTCGAAGTCTCTTAGAGATTCCAAAGGGGACTTCGAAGGAGCCTCCCTTCAGGTTCTCTATTCTATTTTATCTAAAATCACGAAGGTCTTGGTTGAATCCAAAGGCAGCAGTGTTGTTCTTCATCTACAGTCGAAGAAGAGGAAGTTGACTCAGAAAAGAGTGGAGAAAAGAACCAACTTGCTCAAGAATAGCACATTGAAGGGTCTCACAAGCCCATATGAAATTTTTATAAGGAATGTTGTCTTCAAGAATCCCTATCTCTAAAAAAGCAAAAGCAGCCAACAATTCTTTGGCTTTGATAGAATCGTATTGTGGATAGAGAGAGTAAGAATAATCAACATGTGAAAGAGCGATATCTAGCAAAGCCTGATCTTTCATCTTCACAAACTTTAAAAAATGAAGGGGTGAGACAAGTGACAATGAGGCTATCAAGCATTATTATATTAGGATCATGTTTGATGAACAGAGATAGATACCTACTCATAGCTAATGAGCAATATCTACTCCAGCCTTTGAAGCCCACAGGGTCATCCATCTTTACCACCACTATTTCAGACGGCAGACCCCATAGAAAAGGATGAGGAGTAGGAGAGATAGGAGGATTCCATGGGTTAATAGGTTCCTGATCTTCTTCTATTTGAACCACTACGTAAGAGCGGTCCCATCGAATCTCACCAACAATTGGTGTAACAACGTTTTCAGTTTCAACAGGTTGGTGACCATTAAGGTCCATGTTTTCAAAGGCATTTTGAGTAATGGTAACATCAGCCATGGTTGGGTTGAATTTAAAGGAGATAAATAAGTTTAGAACGAGAATTGGTGGTGGTTTTTACCAATGGTTGAGTTCTTTTATAGATCAAAATTTCAAAGTTTGAAACGATTCAAATTCTTGTGAGTGGAGAACTTGTATATTAACTTCCCATTATCCATAAATCCTTAATGGGAACGTGTGATTTAATTGTAACTCTCTAATTGGAAGTAACAAGAACTGCCAATAACTTCCACTTTTGAAGTTTACAGGAATTCGAAGCGGCAAGAGCACATTAACACTTATTCAAATTCCTTGAACAACGATATCAATGTGGGTGGTATGTTTATATATAAAATTAACAAATCCAATAATTAATTGACACGTAATCAGAAATGCCAAACGTTGGCAAATATCTGTCAATGAAGATACACTGGATTAATGGAATAAAGTTGAGTAAATACGATGTCGTATTATTTCTCAATTTGTAAAGTAGTTATTGGCAGTTACGAGTTATTGTCAATATAGAAAATTGACTTCGAAGCCATGTTTTAAACTGCTAAACACATGAACTCCACGTGTAAACTTATGAAACAAAACAATGAGCAGTTATAACACGTGGAGAACATCGTGTAAGTCAGTTATGCCCTTAACATGTAATCATTTGAATTATCTTAAAAAATTGTGCAGATTCAAACTAAAACTTTTGTGAGAAGATTAAAAGAATTCAAATTCAGACGTAGATGAGGGAAGAAACTGCCAATTCGAAGAGTTAAAGATAGAGTTCGAAGCAAGCCAAGTTCAAATACTTTGAACGGGAAGTTCAAATTGCAAGCAGCGTCTATAAATAGAAGAGACTGAAGAGTGAAAAACCCCGGACAAATCTTCAACAAATAGCTATCAAACAAAATATGCTTGGTTTGTTCATTGGCATAGTTTAGGATTTCGAACTCAGTTTCGAAGTAGATTAGGAAGTAGATTAGAAAGTAGTTAGGATTATTCTCGGTTGTTCTTGTAACAATCATCTGTTCGAAGTTCTCATTACCTTGTATTTGAAGTTGAAGGCAATTTCGAAGTAAGTTTATCTTTGGTTTATAAATCAAAGTATCTTGTTTCTTTGTTGTTCTTTAATTTCCTAAGTATATTGGTTTGCATTTCTTCACTTTGAAAGAAAAATCCTCTTAATTGAGGTAATTGAACCATCAAAAAACACAATCGCTTGATTAGATTTGGTTTTTCCAAAGTTAATCTGAGGGAGGAGATTGAAACTCTCTCTGGCACGCTCGTACTCAATTATTTTCTGTTACAAAGAAGTAAAAGAACCACTAACAATACTGTGATACATGCATGCCCTATGCTTCAATTGAAAAGGGAATTTTCAACAACATTATGTTTATACTTTTGAATTATAATTCTATTAGCTCCGGTAATAGCTACCGGTATTTTTATTCCCGCCGTTAATAAATTGTTGGTGCAAATTTAGGAGTCTTCGAGAAATCAGAACGCCTTGATGATGGAACCTGTTTAAACTTGTTTCGGGGCACGTTACTGAGTAGCTTTCCGAAAACAGTACTCGCCCCCACCGTTTGGTATGCACCGGGTTGATAGCGAATCTATTCGAGGATACAATAACGGTGTAACAAAACAAGAAAGCAATAGAAAGTATTTTGGCAGAGTAATGGCGTTATGAATCTGTGCAAAATGACTGTGCCTAAGGCTCTATTTATAGACCCAAACGCACATCTTCTCATAGGGTTTCACCCTTTCATCAAGGGCCGCATCTTTTGACAAAGGTTGCACCCTTTCACCAAGGGACGCACCCTTTCACCAAGAGTCGCACCCATCACCAAGGGATGCACCGTTTCACCAAAGGTTGCAGCTTTTCAGTAAGTAGCCAACAACCCAAAACTCTTTTAGAAGCTTTCTCAAGGCACAAGGAATATTTTGATAAAACCCCAAACTAAAATCCCATTTTATTTTGATAAATTCCAACAATCCCTCACCATTTTCAAAATAAAGATGAAGAAGCCTTAGTTCCTTCGAAAAGATTTGTGCATCAATGAAGGTATCTCACGATTTTAACCATCACCTAGTGAAACACATCAAAGTAACTCGGAACGCATAGTAGACTTGTCTTTTAACCAGCGATCCTATAATGACCAACCGAACACGTTTCACGCACGCATCTTACCTGACTTAAGTATTCAAAATTGCCAACATGTGGTTGGATGTGTGTCTATATCCTATTTCGTGAATGCTCTAAAGTTCTAGCCCTTGAACCTATAGAAGGCGACACCACCTTCACACTTATATAGGTAGACTTTTAAGAATGCCCCTGTAATTACAGCATCCACCTAACTAAACCGTTAGAAGTATATTAAGAGCGACGTATCTCACCTCCTCCTTTTACATTACAGGTACCGAACACTTTTCCATAGGATGGGTGTAATCGGAAAGTGCTTGCCATCACGACTTATGGTGTAGTTTGTTCATTGAACCCAAGGACTTGAAGCTAAACAAGCGTTGGGTCGAGTTTCCACCATGAGTGATTATATTTAGTGGACTTAAATCCCATCCCCTATGATGTTTTCCTCATCAAATCCCTTACAAGAAATTAGCAAATACTAATGTCATTGCGAGGGCAAAATTTTTCATAGTTATAAACTATCATAGTTCATGATATGAATTTCATGTCCGGACTAACATCACAGTCATAAATACTAACACTCTCCCATAAGTGATTTACTGAGAAATAACCATGACAAAATACTATGTCATCCCCTCTCATTGTAACATCCTCACCTCAATTCAAGAGAGAAAACCCCACAAAAAGTAGACTCGCTTTTTATCCATGGTTTCTATGCTTAATGTATCAGGCGCCTTTAATTGTATCCATGAATTACTTATGGATATCTATTACAAGCATATAAACCAATCCTCTAAATAATTTCATTTAGAACTAAATTTTGGGACATGGTTGTCTAGGACAACTAAGTAATCAAAAGTAGTAGAAGCTAACCATTCTACCCTTTTTGTTAACTCTCCAATTTGTCTAGGAGACCATGTAACCTAGAAGTCACACTAACGAGATTTCAAATGAAAACTCAATCAAACTACTTGATTTAGTTTCCAATGGTTACACCATTTAAATTAAATCCAAGAGCCACATCTTTTGGATTGCACCCACTTGTTAAACCCTTAACCTCCACATGTATAACTCAACATGTATATTAAAAGTGTCGTTTGATAAGGTGTCTTTTAGAGTAAAAAGACCACATTCAATCAAAGAATACCCACCATTTTTTTTACCTCATGCAAAGAACTTGCAGTCTTGCATATATAATTTTTTTGAAACATATGATGCAACGAACAGTGTAAAAGTGACTTCCAAACAAGAATATTTAAACTAAATATCTATCACTTGCATAAAGCAAAACATCCGAGATAACTTAAATAGCCACCAATTCGGTTAATTACCGACCACATGTCCCACAGTACTATAACTTTGTACATATCCCTACATGATTATCTAATTGATGGTCAGAACCGTAAAACACCGCTTATTAAGAGCCATATAACACATTACTGTATCATATAAACAACATGTTGACACAATTATCATGTCAAGTGTCACCAACGGTAGACCATAAGATCTTTGGCTATAAAAATTATATCGGAAACCATGCATGAGAATATTTGGGGATAAGTATCTGCCAACAAAACCTAATTTGCATCCTCATAAACGAAACATTTTAAGAACATAACATTATACAACAATTACAATACTCACATATGTAATAAAATATGGGCCAACAAGAAAAAGAGATGTTCTATATGTAGAAAGATAAAAATGGTTAAAAACAACTTAGACCGACTTCAAACCGATTGAAGTGTCTTATCTAAGAGACGCAAAGGTTCAATCAAAAAGTCACCAAAGCAGATATGTACCCACCCAAGGAAATGGTTACGGAAATAAATTGTCAATCTTGGAGAATAAACTAACGATTAAGGAGCCATTTCATCAGAAAGTGTCTCACGAAGCCGAAGCCCAAATGGTCCCGACCACTAACGATTTAAACAATTGAATTCCCAAATGATGCCTTTGACCAAAGGGTAATAACACTATTTTACCTCGTTGCTCCCCCACAATATATCAGTTCACACATTCATAACTAATGTCAAATGCCAAATGCCAAATGCCAAAGTACTATTACTATCAAGCATATGTACCAATAGTACGGATCATATCTTGGCACAATTAGAGTTTCCATAAAAACTATCCGTTTTAAGTATTAATAAAATACTAAAGACTCTACTCAATTTTCCACATCAACCAATTATACATACAAATGCAAAAAATGCACTAAAACTGATAAAGTATGAAAACAATGAAGTCTACTTTCATAACAATCTACATGCCCATCATCAAACAGATATAAAAACCAAAAATCGTGAAACAAGTAAAACTTAAATTCACATTTGGACACCATGGGCATATCAAAAATAGTGTTTGAGCGTACCTTACTCAACGGAAATAAATTATATGATGAGACAACTTATTAAAAACTATATCACCATTGTTTGATCAAATAACCCTTTTCTTTAGAAATCTCCAAACCCGTCTACGATTTTCTAAGAGGATTTTCTAAGAGGATACCAATTTGTAATGCACTTGTAGCAGAAGCTTTTCCTTTGATTTTCACCAAAAATTGCTTGTTGAGTATGGGCATTTCCGGGTGTCATCCAAACGTAGCCTATCAGTAGACACCCCAATTTTGACCCCGGATACTTATCAAGCATTCCCGATGACGAGGAAGGCCACCCGTGCAAACCTTGAGGCTAAGAACAAGGCTTGAACCTACCCAAATCACCTCAAACAACCTTAAACCCTTTTCAAACAACCCTAACCAGCCTAAATGACCAAAATACCCCTCAAACTATCAGAAAACCCCAAAATCAACCACTATGCTCAACACACATTGAGCGCTCAAACCTAGTTTGAGGTGCTCAAACTCTGTCCAGTCAACTTTTTGCAGAGCATCTCATGATGATATTCTTCTTCATGGGGGGCGTATTAGTCGTCGTATTGTTGGGTATATACGTATATTGCCCCCTAAAACGACCCCTAATCAGCCTAAAGCCTATTCCTAATTCAAATTGGTCATTCCCCTCCCATTTTGCTCTATATAATCACCCCACTACCTCTTATACAGGGGTTCACCATTTGATAATCCTCCCACTCTCTCTCTCTAAAACTTCATTTTCAGTCCCTCTCAACCATTTTTGTCCAACAATTCAAGCTCAATCACTCTCAATCTATAACACCCACTTGATCATCATGTTCTCTCACTAAAACACAACACTATCCATCCATACGCCTCACAATCCAACCTACAATGTCATTCTTCTGCCCAAAAGATGCTCGAGAGGAGACTGAGGGATTGAAGAGTGAGAATACTGAGCTGAAGAGGAGGACTGATGAGGTTGAGCATGAGCTTCGCCAACAGCTAGCGGCTGCGGAAGCTCGGGCCGAAGCGGAGTACGATCGCGTCGTCGTCGTTATTACTAACAATTACCATGCCCAGATGCCAGCAGTAAAAGACGCTGTATGGGAAATGGCCTGGAGGAGGTGTCTCGAAAAGCTCGGCGTGGACGAATCTTCCCCTCACTGGGTCAACATGGAGTTGTCGAACGAGGTAGCTGTTGCTCAGGCAGATCCTGTCCCTCATCCTCTGTCGAGCTCCGAGGCGCAACCTGAATTCCTCCCCAAGCAGATCCAGACAAATGAAGCCATCCCTGATCTCACTAGAGATGGTGCATCTGAGGGCACTGCTGGGGGTAGCAACCCTGACCCCAATCTTGCCACTGACGCTGCGGGGCTCAGTGAAGAGGCTTAAATGCCTTTATCTGCTTTTTGATGATCAGCCCTGCGAGGCTCTGTTCGGCCGGTTGTGGTCTTTTTAATACTCTTATCTCACTTGATGTTGGTATTCTGTTTAAGCATTCTCGTACTTACTTACTGGCTCTAATAGTTGGTCATGTGTGACCTGGTTTGGCCATATGTGGCCGGTGATACTAAAATTTTGCTTTCTAAGTGTCATGGTATTTCTGCAATTTTCGTTATGTGCTAAGTTTTTTCGTTCTTAGGAATCTATTGCAATATTCGTTGCAAATCAAGGTTCTTTCATACTTAGAGACTGACTGCAGTGTACGTTGCAAACCTAAGTTTCTTCATACTCGAGTTGTTCTTACAATATTCGTTGTGACTCTAAGTTTCTTCATACTTAGAGTTGTTCTTACAATATTCGTTGTGACTCTAAGTTTCTTCGTACTTAGAGTTTCAGTGCAATGTTCATTGCAAATCCAAGTTTATTCGTACTTAGAGATTCAGTGCAATGTTCGTTGCAAATCTAAGTTTATTCATACTTAGAGATTCAGTGCAATATTCGTTGCAAATCTAAGTTTATTCGTACTTAGTATAATCAGGATATGCATACTCTCTGCTCCCCAATAGGAATCCAAATTTGAGACAAGATTTGGTTCATATTAATCAAAACCATAATGAAAAAAGACGAAATCTCATTAACGCTTGAAATTGCAGTAAAGGTAAGAATTCTAAATGACTGATGTTTGGTGACTTTATTCATAATCCCAACTAGGAATTAAAAACAAATGTTAATTTACCCATTTTCGCTAAAAGAGATGTGATTATATTCGTAATCACATGAACGAATTACTGGTAAAACTTTCGTAGGTTCTGAACATTCCATGGTCGTGGTACTGGGTCTTCATCCAGGTCGGCCAAACGATAGGCCCCAATGCCCGCAATCCCAACGATCTTGTATGGGCCCTCCCAGTTCGGCCCAAGTTTCCCGTCAGAAGACACTTTGGTGTTGGCCAAGACTTTTCTCAGGACTAGATCCCCAATTTTGAATTCTCTTGGCTGCACCTTCTTGTTATAACTTCCCCGCAGCTGCTCCTGGTATGTTGCCAACGTAATAAGTGCCCGCTCTCTTTTTTCCTCTGTAAGGTCAAGCTGCTCGGCCAAGGCTCTATCATTGCCACCTGACTCCACAAGAGCAGTGCGGATGGTTGGCAAGCCAATTTCCAGTGGATTTACTGCCTCTGCCCCATAAGCAAGGGAATATGGCGTCTCTCCCGTAGATCACCGTGTGGTGGTTCTGTATGCCCAGAGCACGGTGGTAGCTCGTCTGGCCATTTCCCTTTCTTATTCTCCAACCTTTTCTTAAGACTTTTCAGGATAGTCTTGTTTGAAGCTTCTGCTTGCCCATTGCTCTGTGGGTAAGCTGGGGTTGAATAGTAGTTTCTGATGCCGTACTGAGCACAAAATGCTTTGAACTTTTTCCCGAACTGGGACCCGTTATCTGAGATGATGGAGTAAGGTACTCCAAATCGTGTGATGATCTTGTTCCAGACAAACTTTTCCACCATAGCTTCCGTAATCTTGGCTAGAGCTTCTCCTTCTATCCATTTAGTGAAGTAGTCCGTGCCAATGAGTAGGAATTTCGTTTCCCTGTTGCCATAGGGAGAGGACCCACGATGTCCAGTCCCCATTGGGCAAATGGCCATGGGCTGGTTAGAGGCAACAGATCCTCAACTGGTGCTCAGATTAGAGGAGAAAACCTCTGACACTTCTCGCAAGTTTTAACAAAGGTCTTTGCATCTTCTTGCATGTAGGGCCACCAATACCCCTGGGATATTGCTCGGTGGGCTATGGACCTTCCACCCGTGTGTCCTCCACATGTACCAACATGGATCTCATGAAGGAACTTCTGGACTAGAGCTGGGTGTACACATAATAAATATGGGCCGAGAAAAGACTATCTATAAAGCTTACCTTCTGGAGAGAGCCAGAAACGTACTGACTTGGTTTTGATCTTATGAGCTTCTCTTTTGTCTTCTGGCAAGGTCCCATCTCGTAGGTATGCCACTATTGGGTCCATCCAGCTCGGCCCAAACTCTGTTTCCATCACAATTTCCACTGCTCGTCCAATGCTTGGCTCACTTAAATAGTCCACATCCACCGTGCGGCGATACTCCGTTTTGATCGCTGACCCCAAGCAAGCTAGCGAGTCTGCATGTGCATTCTGTCCCGAGCTGATTTGTTGGATGTGAGCTCTGTTAAATTTGTCAAGTAAATCCTTGGCTACTTCTGAATACGCAGCCATCTTCTCGCTTTTCGTAGCATATTCTCCTGAAAGCTAGTTAATAACTAATTGTGAGTCAAAAATATTCTTAACTTTTTTACCTTGAGTTCCAGGGCACTCCTTAGCCCAGCGAGCAAAGCTTCATACTCCGCCACGTTGTTGGTGGCACTAAACCCTAGCCATAGTGCTTGCTCTAGTACCAATCCTTCTGGAGAGAATAACACCATTCCTACTCCTGATCCTTTGTTGCAGGTTGATCCGTCAACGTACAACCTCCACTCTTCTGGGTCCAGTTCGGCATCTCTCGTCGGCCGCTCAGGGATAATACTTTGCTCCTTCTCGTGGAGGGTTGGTGGTGGTGGAGCTACTGTTGGAGCAAATTCAGCTATAAAATCAGCCAAGACCTGCCCTTTTATTGCCGTCCTGGGCTGATAATCAAGGCCAAACTAGCTCAACTCAATGGACCACTTGGATATTCGTCCAGAGAGGTCTGCTTTCCTAAGCAAGGCCCTTAGTGGATATTCAGTGAACACAGTGATGGGATGTTGCAAAAAATAGTGAGGTAGTTTTCTTGAGACTATGATGAGAGCATATACCAGTTTTTCCAGCGGTAGGTAACGCGTCTCAGCATCTAACAGCGTCTTGCTCACAAAATAGACCGGAGCCTGCTCTATCCCCTTCATTGGTAGGAGTACCGAGCTGACTGCATGATCGGACACTGCTAGATACAGTATTAACCGCTCCCCAGCTTCTGGACTAGAGAGTAAGGGTGGTGATAAGTAGGTTTTCAACTCCTAAAAGGCCTGTTCTTGCTCGGCTCCCCATTCATACCCTTCTCTCTTCTTCAGAAGTTGAAAGAAGGGCCTGCAACGATCTGAGGACTTGCTAATGAAACGGTTAAGAGCTGTCGCCAAACCTGTTAGTCTTTGAACCTCTTTCGTGGTTCCAGGGCTTTGGAGTTTCTGAAGTGCTGTAATTTGATCCGGGTTAGCCTCGATCCCTCTCTTTGTCACCAAGTGTCCTAGGAACTTTCCCGAGCTGACTCCAAAGGCACACTTTGAGGCGTTCAGCTTCAACCTGTATTCTCTCAATATGTTGAAAGTCACCTTCAGGTCGGCAAGGTGATCAAACTTCACCTTGCTTTTGACCACCATATCATCTATATAGACTTCCATGGTTTTACCGAGCTGGTCTTTGAACATCTTAGTGACCAACCTCTGATAAGTTGCTCCAGCATTCCTTAGTCCAAACGGCATGACCTTGTAACAGTAGAGCCCCCTTGGTGAGATGAAAGACGTTTTCTCTTGATCTGGTTCATACATGGCTATTTGATGATATCTTCGATATGCATCAAGAAAGCTCATCCTTTCATAGCCTGACGTGGCGTCTACTAGTTGATCAATCCTTTGAAGTGGAAAGCTGTCCTTGGGGCACGCTTTGTTGAGGCTAGTAAAATCCACACAGACTCTCCATTTCCCGTTCTTCTTCTTGACCACAACTGTATTGGCCAGCCAGTCCGGATAGCTCACCTCTCGTATGGCATCCGCTTCGAGTAACCGATCTACCTCTTCAATTACAGCGTCTGCGTGTTGTGGTGCTAATCTTCTCGCCTTTTGCACAACAGGTTTATGTTGAGGATCCACGTTCAAGCGGTGGCAGATTACTTTAGGGTTTATCCCAGGCATCTCCTTGGGAGTCCACGCAAAAACATCCACATGATCTTTCAAAAAGGCAACCAAATCCCTCTCTTCCTGTTCGGCAAGGGTTTCGCCGATCAAGAAATATCTTTCTGTATCATCTTCTTGAATCTATATCTTCTTCAACCCTTCCACCATCTTTTTCGTGGGATCACCTCCAACGTCTTCCAAAGTAGGCTGATCTGGAACTTCGACTGTTTGGACCAGCTCGGCCTTTGGGTACTTTTTCAAGACCATGTTAAAACATTGGTCGGCTATCTTCTGGTTGCCTTTGATGCACTCTATGCCATCTGCTCCAGGGTATTTGTTCATCTGATGGTAAGTTGAGGAAACTGCCCTCATTTTGTGCATCCAGGTTCTTCCTATAATCACGTTATAAGAGGAAGGGATATCCACCACAAGAAAATCAGTTTTTAGGACTGCTGATCCAGCTCGGACAGGTAGTGTGACCTTTCCCATAGGCCAAATCGTCTGTGCGCTGAAGCCAACCAGAAGGACAAGACATTTTTGTAACGAGCTTGACGGGAGCTCCATCTTCTTGAAGGTGTCGTAGTACATGATTTCTATGCTTGCCCCTTGGTCGACCATAATTTTCTCCACATCATATTCCCCTATTCGTAGGGTAATTACTAGTGCGTTGTTATGTGGCATCACTACCCCATCTAGATCTTCATCTGAGAAGGTTATGGGTATTTCCATCACTCCCTCAGCCCTCGGCCTTTTCGTGTCGAGCTTCATGACGTGTTTTACTTGCCCGTTGACCCTTTGGACGTGTCTGATTTCATTGTTGGTGTACGGGGCCACCAGACCATGTATCATATGGATTGTCCCTTTTGGGCCTTTCTCATAGTCCATCTCTTCTATCAGCTCGGCATCGTTCTTTTCATTAGACAAAAATTCCTTAAGGTGGCCTTCCGCTACTTTTTCATCCAGGAACTTTTTGTACTCCACGCAATCTTCTGTCATATGCCCCCAATCTCTGTGGTAGCTGCAGTATTGGTTAGTGACCCTTCTCTTTTCTGGATTTCCTGTCATCTTCGAAGGTCTCCTGAACCATGGCTCAGTCTTGATCCTGTATAGCATCTTGTAGGTCGGTATGTTGAAAGTTGCCATGATGCTGAAGTATGACTTTGGTTCAATGTAGGTCGGTATGTTGAAACTCCATTTTGAATGTTGCCAAAGCATATTCTTCACTGCAGTTTTCAATCTCGTTGAAAGTTTCCCAATAACGTTTGGAATACTACCGCAGAGTCCCTCTGTCTCATAGAGGTCAATGCATCAAAAGTTTTTGGGGCCGCTCGGCTTGTTAGGAACCGAACGGTAAACTCCTCAGCTAGTTGAGCCCAACATAGGATTGACCCTTCCGGGAGCTTGTGATACCAACTTAGAGCTACTTTTCCCAAGCTAGACGGGAACATCTTGCATAGCAGGGCATCATCCTGCTCATGCATGAACATAGGCTGTTGGTAATGTTGAATGTGGGCCACGGGATCTGTGCTAGTTTCATAAGGGATGAATGCCGAGTGCTTCACCCTGCTCGGTGTCTTTTCTGTTCTGATCCAATGGGCCAGTGGTGATTTTGAGATCTGACCTAGGGCCTCCTTAGCTGCTTCCCGTGCAGTTTTAGGATCTCCCTCTGTTCGGCCAATCTCTCTTCTTTTCACACATTGCTCAGGAATGTGCTCGTTGGAACTAGATCTCTCATACCTGTCCCTAGCGTGCTTCCTTCTTTCTTTCTTTTCAACAGAGACGCTCCTTTCTCTCCTTTTTCGTGGAGAGGCTGCTCGGTCAACAGAGACATCGTCACAATGATGACTCCTTTGTTTCGCATACTGTACGGATCTCGTCCGTGAGCATAGGTCTTTTTCTTTCTCTTGAAGCTGCTTTTTTAGGTCCTTAATCTCTCGTTCTCGTCGAGTGACTTCTCGGGCCAGTTCTTCTGCTTCCTGCTCTTTTCTGTCGAGACTGTCTTCTCTCTCTCGATTTCTCGTGCGTCTATCGTCCTCCCTCCTTGGGGGGCTCCTCCTCCGTTCACGTCGGTTAGAGGCTTCCCCACCTCTCGGTGGTGTCTTTGAGTGTCTTCGCCTTTCGCCTGACCTCGGAGAATCATAGTTTACCAGGCGCGTATCCCTGAATTTTGGAATCTCAGGGATATGCCCTATATTGAACCTCCTAGCAGCGGGTTTCTTTTGTGGCGCTCTAAGAACTGTAGGAGTCTTGTCCTCCTTTGTACTCTTTCTCGTAGTGTACACAAGGGTGGTTCCGCCATCATCTTCCATATCTTTTCTTTGTGGAGTGCACAAAAGTGGTTCCGAAATCACCATTGTTAACTTTCTCCAAAGGAATAAAGCTTTTTGTAAGCGTTTCCCACAGACGGCGCCAATTGTACGGGGAATAAATCCACGTAAGCTTGGATCACATGCTTCCTTAACTCAGCCCTAAATCTGTAAGACAGAAAAAGGGTTAGAGCACTTTTACCTCTCGTTGGCAAAGGCCCTTCGATGCCTAAGTTAGTATCTCGTACTATAAACTCTCAAATCACAGTGCGTATGAAAGGGTTACACAGCGTACCTTTCTTCATGGGTATGTTGTTGTATTTATAGGTGTAGATTGCTTGTTGATTTAGGCATCTCGTGCCCCTTGTTTCCTACTAGGTTTAGGAATCCTTTTTCCATTAGGACTTTCCTATTAGGCATGTGCTTCTAAATGCTGCAAGATGGCAAGATCTCGTCTTGCAGCAGTACTTCTTTCCATACAGGTTTCTTTCCTATATGGGGTACACTCCTAATCACGTTAGGACTTCTCATATTAATCCCCTATTTCATGGGATTGCTCCTTATCTTGTAAGGAACCGCCTTAGATGATTCTGGAATGTCTCACCGCCTTACTCGTGCCGGTGTCGTGCTTCCACGTAGCTCAAAATAACCCGTACATAACTCAGCTCATCGCGCCGAGCTGAATTATGTATTCCAGAATGCTGTATAAGCTATGCACGTAGCCATCCTAGCTCGGCCATATCAGGGGCATCCCCTGCCGAGCTAATGCATAATGTTTTATTAATTCACTTTTATTACTTAGGCCTTATTCATGGCAAAACTAGCTCGGCACAGGGCTCAAGGACTTCCTACGTGGTACCGAGCTATTCACCTCCTCGTGGTGGTCACCATAGGCACGTGTATGCCTAGTAGTAGGGTGATCAGATTTTATCCACTCCAATTTGATGAATAAAATGAGAGTTGAGAGGGTTAAGAATAAAATGGAGGAGATCCTCCATATTTTTTTCCCATCGTCCGAATTTGGAGTAAATTACTTGATGCTCTCATATAGAGGAGGAAATGGACAATGGGTTGGAGTTGAAAAAAAATTGTCCTCTATTGAGAAATGGAGAAATGCAAGATGGGTTAGAGTCTTAGATATGGCCTAACTTCTTATAATTTAATTCCTTTGAAATTATGCCCCGAAGCATTATTTTTATCATTTTTGGCCTAACTTCTTATAATTTAATTCCTTTGAAATTATGCCCCTAAGCTTTAATTGCGTACCATTCCTGTCCTTGCTGCATTATAGTGAGGAACAAGCTCCAACATTAGTACAACCTCCTTTATTATTTTTCATACGCATCGATTTCTATTCGGTTCACCTGTTGGTTTATGGTCAATTTGACTGCTTCGACCAAATTATCAGGCATATAACTTTTCAATTTCAATAATTTGAAAAAAATCATGACCACAACACTCACTTCACTATGGGTACCTATTATTCCATTCTTGCAAAAGCAGTACATCATAATTAATTATTACTTTTGATCATTTCCATTCTTTTAAACTTTCATTTTTTTTTTTTTTTTTGTATTTTTGGTTTTGTTTTGGGATTGATTTCCGCACTCCACTCTTAGAGTGCGGATAGTAATTTATGAGATGCGAAAAATTACTATCATTTCATGTTTTCTCCGTCTTTTCTGAATTTCTGTTGGATTCGTGTCATATTTTTTGGATTAATCATTCATCTCGACGATAGATCTAAAAATAAAAAATTATGACCAAAAGTTCACTAAAGACGGAAAAATTACCAAACAACCGTCTTTGTCTAAAGTGTCGTCTTATAGGACATTTTTTCAACTTTGGTCCACATTTTTATAATTTTTTGATTCCTCTCATCTATACAAATGATTAATCCCAAAAAAAAATGATGAAAAGGTAAACAAAAAAAAATACAAAAACTAAAAAGTTCCGCAAAAAATTCACTACACAAAAAGTTTAAGAGAACGAAAACCAGACATGCAGTGAAGGGACTGAGGTTCTTTGTTGTGCCTTCGCACACAACGGTATGCTGCGCTTGTCGGGCCGCCATCGCAAGTATTTTCAACGGTTCGGATTGAAAACAAACTATTCGCGAATAGTTCTCTATTCTTGTTTGAAATCTAAGTCGTTTATCCAAGAACGAACGACTAGATCGTCGTAGTTGACAAAGAATCAAGCTGCAAACTGCATTGGCGTCGACAGTGAAGAATATATAAGCTCTAAAAAAAATAGTGGTTACAATTCTAGTAGGTGAGGCAAACAGTAGTTAGCATGGATTGGATTCGGCTCCAAATTCAGTCATTGTCCGTTGATCACATCAAAAAATACGTACCTTAGGGTGCTCATGCTTTTGGCCAGAATATGGTCTCTTTAAATGGGTAGTTTTGAAGCTAGCTAGCTTGGATTGGAGGGAACCCATAAGATCATGACAACCATTTAATCTCAACAGTGGTACATACTATACTATAGGAATCAAATGATCATCATGCAATATTTATGATTAATTATCACTTCAAAACCTTGCATTTGGACATTCTTTTGATCAGTTGGGGCTGGCCGGGACCTTTATTTTTAAATCCCATCCAACAAGACTTTACCTATTTCTTGTGAATTTCCATCCAAAAAGGAGTGGAGACTTGACGATGAGCCTTTTTGTTTGTGTGTATTAGAATATTGTATGCATTAATCACGCTAAAAATTAGGTATCGCTAACCACTACCATCTAGGAAGCGGGTATAACGTATTTAATGTCAAATAAGTTCGAATTTAACTACACATTTTTACAGATACCGATATTGTTTTCTCGAATATTGGTACACTGTTTACACCTACCGTCCTAAGGACTGTAGTTAGTGTTTTCCCTAAAAAAAAAAAAGCACTGCTACGTACCCCGAAAGGGTACCCAGAATTGACCCCGAATTGGAAAATTAACGGTCCGGATTCATTCCAAATGAATCCGGACCGTTGATTTTCCAATTTGGAGTCAATTCTGGGTACCCAGACTTACCCAAAAAAAAATTAACCAAGAGTGGTTGATCAATTAATGCAGCCTCCCATCATGATTAGCTCTTTAGAAGTAAGTGAAATTTCGAATTTTTACTCTTTGACTTGGAATAGCTTTCATCCTTTCTACACTAATTTTAAAGAATGGCGGAGCCATATATTGGGGCCGGCGGGACCCAAACCCCACCCACCATATTAAATATATTTAGTTACTTATTATTCGTGTAACTTCGAGTATTATCCATAAACTTGTATATTATTATATAAGTATCTTAAAATAGCTCTGGTTCGATCTAGCAACAAAGTCGAGTTTATTTGCATGAGTTGTAAAATTTTCTCAATTTTATTACACAAAAATAAGTGCACAGATCTTTTAATTGACTAAAAGATCTGTGCACTATCTAATATGTATACATATATATTCATTACATATAGTAACATAAAAGTATTATAGTGAGTGCATTTTCAAGTGAAAATATAATCCCTCCCCGCCAAAATTCTGACTCGGCCTTTGATTTTAAATAACTTAACCTTCTGTGGAGTCCTCACTCTCATTTAAAATTGTCTTTTATTTGCAAATATAAAAAATGAGAGACTGATATCAATACAATGCATGAGGACTACTACATGCATGCTGTCACTTTCACTTTATTAATTGTATTGGTTGCAGGTGATGCACTGGTGTTGAGTCGTTTTCTTTTCCATCCGTATTTTCATAATGGCGATATAGTGTCGAGCCGTGCTACAGGATTGTAGTGCAATATCTGAGTCATTGATCTTGGTAACAATCGATCGCCGAATTTCATCTCAAGCGATGACGCAAAAGGATTTAAGGATCCCAAACATCTCAAATGGTTTTCAACACCGGAATTTCTTTTTCGGTGGTTAAATTTTTTTATTTGTTTGTTTTTAGATTTCTGGGATCTTTTCTTTTCTTTTGTTTTTTTTTTCAATTTGTGTGTTATCGTAGTTATATTGTTCTCACTTTTCTTTTTCTTTTCTTTTTTGTGTTATCGTAGTTTTATTGTTCTTTATCTATTAAATTTCTTGCTCTTCAACACACACAAAAAGGATACCTCAATCTTATAAACCATCTTTATATTTGTAAAAGAACAATCGTAAATCAAATCGCAGATTCTATAAAACCGGAAAAAATCTTTCGGATTTGTTTTAAAAGAAAAAAAAAATTTTTTTGTGTTTTTTCAGATTTAAACATTAGCCGGAAAAAATAAACTTTTTACCATTTTAAAAAGAAAATCGACATTTTTTTATTTTTTTTTTTTAAATTACCATTTTAAACATTATGCTTTCCACATAGGGGTACACTGTAGCCCGCACAACCCAACACATTTTTGTAAGGGTTTGGAAATAATAATTTAAGTCCATGGAGTCGGGCTAGGTTGAGTTTTAAACGGGATGGCTCAGGAATAGCTTTAAAGTCCAGCCTGGCTAGGCCTGGCCTACCCATATAAAATAGTTTTCGTAATCAAAATTTTTAATTTTGTTACTTAAATTGTATCCATTTTTTATAATTGTAAAATTTAGACTTTTAGCTATTCTTATTATCACTGTGAACTCTAATTCGTAATAGTGATAGATGGATGTTTTATATTTCTGGAAAAGTATGTTTTGGAGAAATAGAACAAGACGAGTTAGAAAAAATAGATGAATTAGTTGGACGGCTTGAAAAATGGATCTTTAATTCGACAGGGCTTGAGAATATTAAGTGAAGCCCGTTTGTTTATTGGACGAGCTTGGGCATACATAAGTTATGTACTCTAAGCCAGGTCCGAATCCAGCCCAGCACGACAACTTTGCACCCAGTCTTAGGGTAAGTTTGGCCTAACTTTTCAAGGGTTTTTGGCACGGTCTTTTTGATTGTTTTCTCTTAATCGTTACAAGATTTGAGGTAAATTCTAATATTGTATTTTTCGTCTCGACGAGAGGAATAAAAAAATACAAAAAAAATTAAACCCAAATTGAAAACAATTCATGTAAGAGACGAAAAAAGACCCAAGAAATGGACAAAAGTCCATGTTCACTTTGTCGATTTCTCGTGAAAGTACATTGAGAGATTTTTTTGTGCCCCATGCCTTTTTTTCATTAGGCATGAGGGTGTGGCCTATATACTTTGTCTTGAACCGAACATTCATGTATGACAGAAAAAACCAGAGACACCACATGGTGGATTGGTGGTGCATGTCCCAAAAGCAACGAGTTACTCTCTCCATTCCTACATGTTTATTCAGTCTGCAAAACGAGAAATTCAAAATAAGACAATTTTGCTAAACAAAAATTCTTCTTTGTTTTGACAATTTCCTAGTTGAGTTCTTTTTAACTTATGAAATAAGTTTGAATTTTTTTCTTGAAATATTATTAAGTCCTCATTTTACGGACCAAACAAATATTTTGGGATGGAGATACTTCTTTTCAAGTAGGTTAAGGTAGGTTTTTCGAGCATCAAAAAGATAATAATAATCAAATAATTATATGTGGCGTTCATGTATTTGAAAGTCAAATAAACAGCAACATGTCGGAAATTATGATTCATTTTTTTTGTGTCCACCGTCTGAGATATCACCGTTATCTTTGACCACTTTCTAAAATGATTCAATGCACCCCACTCCCTCCAATATCAAAAAGACAATGGAGTGCCATATTTCCCGGCCCCCCCACACCTCTCTCTCTCTCTCTCTCTCTCTCTGGACATAATGAAGATTGAAGAGAATGATTGTAGCCAAATACTGTCATTATCGTCCTAAATGGTTGCTTGAAAAGGAACCAATGCTGTTTTCTTTTTCATTTTGTTTATCTTTTTTACGGCCGGTATGACTTTTACCCTTAGTTAAATGAATCTTCAAAATGTCTTGCGCTTCCGCTCTTAATTTTCACACTGTATTCGAGCACTCAATCCTCGTATCGGCAAATTTTATAATGTATTTTAAAGACGCTTTCACGCTCGCGCTCGCCCTTGCCTTCCCGCTTACGCATGCGTAGTATGCACGCAAATTATGTCACTTGGGTTTAACAAGAGTATACATTCTTTCTTTCTTTGTGTACATGGAATTCTCCACTGAAACACCTACTTTTCTCATTTTTTAGTTTCCAAGTTCTAACATCTCCTTTTGACTATTTGTGAATTTCAAATAAAAAGATGTATTGATCTTTTGTCTTCCCTGCATGGTGGCTTGTCCAATTAGGCTGGCTCCAGATTTGATAAGGCCCTGAATTTTCTATGGGTGTCACATATGTGATATAATAAAACAAAAATTTATAGTAGTAATAGAAATAACTCAACAATCAATAAATTAGGCCCAAATAAGCAACAAAAACTAATTGTACATATTCTCTAAGGGTAAACTAGCCATACTATCCATGTTTTGGTAGCAAAATTTGGCTAAAAGATTTAGCTACTAATTTTCCATCGAAAAAAGCTAAAATAAATTAATATCAATATATATTAGCTTAGGTTAAAAGGCGCATTTGAGTTTGTCACTTTAGGCCCCCGATTATCTTGAGCAAGCCCTGGCTCTTCCCGACATAAAAATTGCATTACACATTGTACATCTGAGTGTGTAAAGTATGCGCATTCCTTGGATTTTATAAACATTAATAGTGATTGTGACATATATTTATAAATCTTGGATTCAAAATCGGTGGATGGAAATTCATAACATTTGTTTTATTAATTGATGACATCCTATTGAAATAACAATAGCATTAACACATTATTAATTTTTATGCATATGATATGAATTTCTATTCAAATCTTATGAATTTAAAGCGTTGCAAAAGATGCACATCTTTCATATCCAAATAAGAATTAATGTGTAGAGTGGCGATTCTCCTTTTATAGATATTAGTCTTAAACGAATTTCTCCTCTCCGACCAAGAAAATATTAGTTTTCCGTACCTTTGTGCTCGTGTAATTTTAGCCACATGGTCGCATAAAAAGCTCTGACTAGTATGAGATTTTTTGTTTTCTTTTTTCAATGCAGAGATTAAAATTGCTCAGAAAACTTATGTACATCACAAATGAGTACAGGTGATCTGGTGCCTATCAACCGTGGCAAAAATTAAAAAAAATAAAAAATAAAAAATCAAATTAAATAGATTTCACTAATGTCAAGCAACTTTATGGGCAAACCAAATTAACAACATATATACAGGGACAGTATTGAAAACCATTCAAGAATCTTCAACTTGTGTGCCTACATTCTTAGACCAAAAAGCAGTCAATGGTCCACAAAGAAAATTAAAAAAAAGGATGAAGAGTATTTGCATACAAAATCTCAAACATATGCACCTCTTTTTGTTTCGAGGAAAGAATGGTTTTGAGACAGCTAAAAAAACAAGCACATGGGAAAGTGCCAGGGTTTCTGTAAAGGCCTAAGGGTGAGGCAAATTGTGGCAATCTTCAAATTCTCATAATAAGAGTGTTAGATTCACACAATTGTGTCATACAAATGTGGAGTTAAAGGCAAGTTTTGTTGAAATTTGTTGGTGAGTTTGTCCCCACCATATTGACTGAAAACTTCTAGCGGAGATCTAGGGCGCCTTTTTTTGTTTTTCTTTTCCGGTGGTCAGAGCCTCGGAGGTGTCCGACTAATCTCTTCTTTGGTCAAATCGAAGGCAAACAGGGGGCGACTGTGGGATTTTCATTTAGCGGTGACTAAACTGTACTACAAAAATTTTGTAGGTTGAACACTTCATAAACTAAAGATAATTATTTTGGTTTAAATTTATCGGGCTTGATTTATTTTGTTTTGACGAGCTATATTATATATTTACTCACAAATCATATAATTTACTTTGGCTTTCATAAAAATGATCCATTGCAAACAATATTACACAAAAAAAATTGGTAAAAATGGCAGTCTTAGGATCATCCTTTTTGCTTAAAATACCCAAAAAAAATCCTCGAGAGAGTATTTGGAGCGGGACTCTTTCTTGGATTTATGACCATATCCACCATAGGTCTGCACTGCTATCTCTTGGTTGGCCCCAGCTTCTGGATAGAACTCTAGAAGACAACCGGAGACAAGTAGCAGCACTGACTGATTTTGTTACGGGACAATTCTTGATGTTCACATCGGTCTATAATAGGCCGCTCTACGAAGGATTGGTTAATTATAGGTAAAAATATTACTCCCTCCGTCCCTTTTTAAGTGTTGATGTTTCCATTTTGGGTTGTCCCTTAATAAGTGTATGTTTTGAAAGTTAATGGATAAAAGTTTGTAGAATTATCATTTTGCTCTTTTAAAAAGTTAGTAGGTAAAAAGTTAATGGATAAAGGTGGAGGACAATTTCGGAAAATGAATGTAAAAGATGATGTGGCAAGTGAAAAAGTTGATGTGAAAGGTGTAATAATGATGTTTTTTTAATAAGTTGAATTTACGAAGCAACACATTTAAAAATGGACGGAGGGAGTAAATATTAGTGCATTTTTCGAACCCGAGAGGTTCGCTTGAACCCTCTCAAACTCCAGTGGAACCGCCCATGCCCACATCGGGCAGGGGCGGCTCCACCTTAAGCCCTGCAAGGTCAAGCAACCTCACTAGGTTCGGAAAATGCACTGAAAAAAATATTTTTTTACGTATAATGAATTTTTTTTTAGCATTGTTAGCACTAGATCAATGAGCGGGATTAAAATAAAAGAATTTCCAGTTAAATTTTGGACAACTTAACAATATAGCCTAACAAAATAAGTACAACTCAATAAATTTTGCAGCTTTTAAAATTATTAATTAAATAAATAAAAGGAACACAACCTTTTTAAAATTATTAATTAAATAAATAAAAGGAATCGATGAACAACCTTCTCCTCTGCGGGTGCCTCTGGCACCGTGCCATGGCCATCCGAGGTCCATTGCGAAAATGCGGATTTAATCAAGGAAATGGATGGCTTAGATTTGCATTGAGCTCGGATTAAATCCGTTCCCGTGCATTTTCGCAACGGATGGTCGACATGGCATGTGCCATCCAAGCCCCAAATGGGTATTTGAGTACTCCATAACATATCGACGTGACATGTTACCAAGCTAGTTATTTGATCAACAACTTAATACTCAAAACAAGGTATTCAATTGATTTGTACATCCACTTCTTGATTATATTTAGTGTAGGCCTCGATTTCTTGAGAAGACTATGTTTAGTGGTGTTGATAATGAATCTAAATTCAACGCTTTCAAAATACGAAGGCTCGTCATGGAACATTTTAAGACTCTAAGGGTTGAAATAGAGTAGCTTTTAGTGTTAGTGAAACCTATTAATTTTTTTTTTGTTTCATATAATATATCTCGCGAAGTTAGATCTTATTTTTTGCACATAGCTTTTCGTAGTAGCACTATGAATTTTTTTCATCGCTAGATAAAAATCTCGGAGCCGTCCCTGACGCCGGGACTTGGACATTCACAAGAAATTACTTTATTGCTGTATGACCGCAATAATCAAACTCTGATCAATTATGTGGAGAACAAACCCACCAACTAACCAGACTAATTAACCCCCTCGGCTAAAGATTTGGTAATTGTGTAAATTATGATGTTCTCCTCTGAGGTTTTTACAAAAATACTACTTGTACAATTATTTCGAATCCAACCATTTACGACTCGTTCACATACACAAGGGGTATATACTCATAATTATGTTTGGGTCTCACATGTATGTATGTGAAGAGTTATAACCGGCTAGAGCCGAAATAAATCAAGAAATATCCCCTTTGGATCTTTTGACAGCTGTGCGCAGCCGCGCACCATTTCTTTCTACTTTAGTGGAGTACAAATTACCGACTAGAATTTTTTTTTTTTTTTTTATCCGATTACCGACTAGATTCACTCTTCCCCCGGAAAAGTCAATATACGGGATAAAGATACGGGGACATATTGAAATGTACAGAAAACGTACTGATCCCGTTCGGGGACCCACTTTGGGTCCCAAAATAGTGATCCGAACCTTTCATTATTCTTAGAACATTTTTCCGAGGGGCCCCATTAAATTTCAGCTCAATCGGACGGTTGGAAGTCCTCCAACCAAAGTCCCACCGCTCCAACCAAAAAAAAATTGTGGTTGAACGGTGAGACTTTGGTTGGAGCACTTCCAACCATTTGAGCTGAAATTTTGGGGCCCTCGGAAAAATGTTTTAAGAATAATGAACGGTTCGGATCACTCTTTTGGGACCCAAAAGTGGGTCCCCGAACGCGATCGGTACATTTTATGTACATTTCAATCTGTACACCCAGCACTGTCCCTTTTTTCATTGCAGTCATAAAATTTGGTTAATTTTTTTTTTGGTCATTCATCATTCTTAATATTATATTGGGAGGGGGGAATGAGACTCGATCCCGGGATGCAGTGTAAGACATCCAAGAGCTCTGCCGCATGAGCTAGCCACCACTTGTAAAATTTCGTTAATTTAACCAACAAGAATGTTGAAAGACTAGTTGGTCATTTTTACAAAATTATATGTCCAACTATATAACGTCCAATATATTAAGAGTGCCATTGGTCCATTAGGTTACATTTTAGGCCTGTTTTGGTTTTAAAAAAATTAAATAACAAGTCAGATTATTGATTTATTGGCTTATTCAGTCAATAGCCAAATTAAATTAACATATTTTTTTCAACCGTTTTTAGCTAGTCAATAAGCCCATACTAGTTGGATTATTGAACTTCAATAAGCTAACAAACATGAACTAATTCTTTTGCCAAAACAGGCCATAGTTGAATATGCTTGAATATAGGATAAATGTATAATGTCGTCAGTATATTTTACGACATCATCATCAAGCTCTATTTTTTTTTTTTAACTTAAGTTGTTCGAGCCAACTTATGCGCACATTAATTAATTCATAGGATCACTACCACAACTCTAAGAATCTTTAGGGCCTTGAAAACACATTTTAAACACATCTTTTCGGATCCGTTCATATTTTGAGAGGGAAGATATTTTAACAAATCCAGCTTCACTTATATATAGTCGGGACAAAGCCTCAGGGTAGATGTTTTTTTAGCTCAATCCACAAAATTGGTATTTGAAAAAAGAGAATTTTTTTTTTTTCAACTAGGAGGTGATGAAATATTATAGTGGTAAATATACCTCCAAGACCATGTTATCTCTCCCTAGTTTTTGTGTGCCTTAGGCACAATTTTGTTTGCTTTTCTTTTACCCAATTTTATTTTTTGAAAGGGAATTAGTACAAGTAGTTCTCCGTTCCTTTTGAAAGATATCCAGCTTCACTTCTTAATTATCATTTGCATAAAATTAACAATTTTGTTTGGTTGGGTGCACTCATTAACATTTAATGATAATTAAAAACGATATTTAAGTAAATATTTAAGCCAAGAAGAGCATCAATTTATTGAATTAATTTTGAAAGCGGGGTCCTTGTAGTGAGATAACTCACTACAAGGTTTTAGTGAGGCCCATTCAGCCGTTCATCTCGGCATCGATGGCTCCGATTTAATTCAAAATCCAAAAAATCGAAGTCGTTCATTGTTTGGATTAAAATTCAAGTGTTCATTGACGAGATGGACCGGATGAGCTCACTTCACTACAACCATGTAGTGAGCACCTCACTACATGACCCCGTACCCTTAATTTTACATGTAAGATGGCTTGTAACTAAGGAGAAATATTAGTTTATTTCTATAGCATTAGTTCTTGACCTCATTGTAAGCACTGTTGTTGATAATTTTTGATGGGTTCAACAGTTCAAGTGGCAGTGATCTTTTGGGCTGGATAGCAAAGATTGAGCCCATGGGCTACAAAAGACAGAAACTTGTTGGTGGGCAAAAGTAGGACTGCAATCTTTTGGGCCCAAAACTGAGTTTGGAGCCCATGTCCCCTAAAGACCCTTTTTTTTGTTTGGCCCATTGGGAGAAATGTGGTTGTAGGGCACTTTTGTTGAACTAGATATATATCTTGAAAATTTACCAAACCTTCTATGCTTTTGCAATTTATTTAGTTTTATTCAAGGCCGGGCTACTAAACGAAGCAAGCTATTCAAGGTTTAAGCTTGTGTTTGTAAGATAGATTTGTTATGTAACTAAATTTTAGTTGGAATATTTATTTAAAGCTCGTTAAGCTTTAGAACCAAGCTCGAAAAAGCTACGACTCAATTCGTTCAACTAATTATCAGGTACGAAAGAATTGGGTTACTCGAGATCACCTAAATTACATTTTCTTTGAGATGGGCTAACCTCATAAGCAAGCTAAACTTGATCATATATTTTGTTGTTCTCAAGTTTTCAAACGAATCTTGAACAATCGACTTGTTCGACTCGCTTATGAGCTCAACATGCACCCAAATGGTAACGTAACCAGATTTTAAGAATCATAGTATTTTAGTGTCATCTCATGTGTTGTCAATATATCAATGGCGTTTTAAGATGTCTGGCTCACCTAACTATTGTGTTGATGCTTAATTAAGATATGATCTCAATTCTCCTAGATTAAGCTGAGATCATAACTTAAGATATGATCTATCTTCATGAGTTACAATACAATAGATCATATCTTTAATTTACTTATTTTTATTTTTTTCTTGAACCAGTTCCTTTTTGTTTGTAAGAAAAAAAAAAAAAAAAAAAAATCGCACATGCATAAACACATTTTCTTGCTTGATTTTATATTTTAAAAACTTATATTATAGTGTGATCCAGGACCAGACAGAAAAAAAATAAAAAAGAAAATTAAAAGAAAGAAAAAAAAAAAAAAAGCTCGTCCCTCCTTTCATAAAAATGAAAATATTCTCTCCCTTAACGTTTCAATATCCACTGTTTGAGCTCCTTGGACCTGTTTAATTGAAAACAAAATCCTTAAAATATTGTCTAGTTTAAGAAAACTTTAATTTTTCAAAAAGTCGACAATCTAATGCCATATGGTCTGGGAAAAAATCCGAATAAATATTCTTAGTCTATTTTTTGTTTAATTTTCGTTATCCAAGATTCATCTTTAGGAAAAGATTCTGAAAAATAAAAAATTTATAGCCAAAGCTAAAAGAATTTTTAAAAATGAAGCATTCGATCGAGCAAGCATCTCTTACGGGTCGAGATACTTTTGCACTATAGTTAGCTCAGTACCAATCAAGCCCCGTGCTCAGCCAAGTCAACATTAAAGGGCTTTTAGTAACTTTACTTTCGCATGCTTGACAAAAAATGTTTATTCCAAATCCTTTTTTCCCAACAAAAAAAAAAATTATAAAAATAAAAAAAATAAAAAATTACTTTTAACACAAAGAATGTTTGATTTGTTAAAAAATAGTTAATTTTAAAAAAACCAAACACACAAAGAATATTTTTGTTAAAAATAGTTAATTTTGCCCAAACAGCTTGTAATAGACAAAATTTGTTGTGTTATGCGGGTTTAATTCGTGTTTATATAATGCTATGGAATTTAAAATATTGGAGGACCACATACTGATTAGCAAAACTAGCTAGTACCAAAATAGAAAATGAAAATGAAAAGTAGTACCTGAAGATGAATATTGTAGAAAATCTTATCTCCAAAAGTTTCAAAGCAAGAAGCATTTAACAGAATCAGCCCATGATCTTCCTCCAAATTCAGCACAATTTCTGCTAGTGAACAACTCTTCTCAACCTTAATTGTGCAAATTTGGATCAAAACCTCTCTACCTCCCAATGGACTCGCCGAAACAACCGATAAGGTGTTCTGATTCGCGCGTTTTTTGACCCTTTTGATATGAACTGAATCTTGTAATTGCCTAGACTCGTGAATTCTTGACATTAGCTCTTCCTTTTCTTGAACCAATCTCTCTACTTCGGTTTGTAAATCGGGGATGTATTTTAGCACTCGCGAAACCGTGCCCGGAATACTTAATTTCTTCTGAAAACGTACAGTCAAAAATAGAAAAAATCACGAATATTAGTTGCATTCATATGAGAATTAACTAAACCTTGTATTAATAGTGCTCACTCCTAGATGAATTATTTGAGTGTGGTTGTAGAATCGTTGTTCTTAGTAAAGTAGATTAATTTTCTTAGAATCTTAGGTATTTAATTGAATTGTTATACTATGGTTTATAAATTTCGTTCAAAAATTTAAACATGGTACATCTCATTCTAGTGGATACGGGAAAAATAAAATGTATCGTTGTGACTAATAAGTGCCTCTCTCCTGTAATGAAATCTTAGATCCACCGGTATGAAATCTTACACTAGGTATTTTAAGTCAATACTGAAAGCCATATTCGTGAACAACTATGTAGTCTCCTAACACGCCTCAAATGTACACCAAGCTAATAAACTAAAACCTTGTTCATACCGTTTGATCAGTTGCCGGAAGAAGCGAACGGAGGGACGAATACAAATCGTTGATCCTCTTCCGGCGATCACGCTCATTCGCATTATGGTTAAGTTTTTTCGCCGTTGTGGTTGTTGTAATACCACCATCACATTCATCAACATTCGAATGCTTAAATTCGCCATTGATCTCAACCAAGGGCTCATGAAATAAAGGAGGGGGAGGAGGAGGAGGAGAGTGAAGAAATGATGGAGAATTTGAATTAGTTTCTATTTCTCCAGAGAAAAAAATATTTTGGTCATGGCTTATAGAAATAGAATCTTCTAAGGGCCACTCAAAGGGTGAAAACAAAGGAGGGGACCAAGATAGCATTTTTGTGAGTGAGCGACAGAGCGAGCGAGTTTGGTTTTGGAGGATTAGGTCGATATGGAAGCGGATACGATCATGACTTATATTTATAGGAACTCAAAATCAACTAAGTACTTAATTATTAATATTTATGGATTAATTACGTTTAGGTAATAATTAGGGAAGATAGATTAGTATAAACCTTGATGTTAAATATTCATATTGTAAGAAAGAGGAATGGGGAAAATGACAGGTTTAATTTAGTTAGTCATCTTATTAGATACTTCGTCATTTGATGTGTGCTATTGTTGTGTGTCTATATGTACAATCCTTAATTGTTTATTTTATTTTAATAAAATGATTAGCATGTATTAAACTCTATATATCCTTATAATTGTATTCTAATTGTTAGATACGGAAGATCTCTGCAAGTTTTTTTTGCACTTTTCTGTATTATCCCGGATCAATATAATTAAGAGCTATTGTTTTTCATTCATGTCTAGCACTAAGTAGATTAATTCTATATAATTTTTTGGCTTTTCACGCTCGACAAAATAAGTCATTCTCCTCACATACATCAACCCAAAAAACCAAAAGCTTAATGGAATGGCCCCTTGAGTAAGTACTTAGGGGTCTGAGGTGGTTTTTTGTGTGCCGCTCTGACCTGTTGAATGATCGAAATTATTTATATTTTGGAGCTCGTCAAAAACATCAACCTCTAAAAAAAAATCAGGTTAATTGAATATTGATAAGTACATGATCTACCGGAAAAATTAAGTTTCAATCCAATATACTATAAGATAAAGATGTTATAAACTGGATCTTCTCAACTGGCGTGTGGTATGCATGTCATGCACAAGCCCAAATTACGCTTTACTGGTCATATGCTCGAGCACAGGCTGCAATGGCACGTGGGAACCACACTTTGTACTCACTCTCAACTGAATCAACTCAAGCCTCCAAAACTCTAACCACAATCCCCATCAGAAACTTGGCCAAGAGTTTTCCTTTTAGGCTACCTAAAGTTGTCCTTACAATGTTAATTTAAGGTCCAAAATTACTCGATGTGGGCATAAATTAATCTGGATATTTCTCTTATAAAAAAAAAAAAAAAAAAAAAGTAGGAGACATCTCATGGACCTGGGGGTGCTGGTGTGCGCCTCTGGTGTGCACATCCGAGCCATTGACAGCAAATCAACGGCTCGGATTTCATCTTGGCAATGGATGTGCACATCCGAGCCGTTGATCGCAAATCAATGGCTCGGATTTCATCTTGGCAATGGGCGGTTCAGTCTGCAAAGTGCCGAGATGAAATGAGAAACGTTGAAAACACATTTAACAACTTGGATGCCGCACACTAAGGTTGTACACCGGTATTCCCCCTTCCACATCTCATGGCTTGGAGTATATATATATATAGATATATACACCGGTGATCCAGTCAAGGATCCCGGATTGAAGGTTTTTGGGTGTTTTGAAGGTTTTAAAAGATGTTTTTGCATGATCTGAGCCGTCCAATGTATTCAAAAGGTGTTTTCCAAGGTTCACACGGGAAATCTGCAACAAAAAAATACTGGGAAGGCTTGATCCAAGTAGTTTTTCGCAAAAATTGTATATTTACAGTTTTGCGAAAAACTGTTTGGATCAAGCCATTCCCGGTATTTTTTTTTTATGATTTCCCGCGTGGACCCTTGAAAACACCTTTTGAACACATTGGACGGTTTGGATCATGAAAATTTGATCCAGAACTATGAGTTCCGGACTTAGGGATCCCGGACTAGATCGGGACTCTATATATATATATATATATATATATATTGTTGGGTCCGAGCTGACCTGCCTACGAGCTCAGGTCGACAGACCAACTCATCGAAATAACACAGCTCGGACATTGTGATACCAAGCTGTTCAAATGAGATCGTGAGTCTCCTTGAACCTAATCCAGAAGGTTCTACACTCCATAGATAACCCCAAGGGGATTAGGGAAACTTATCCAGATCCAAATAGCGGAATATATCTTAAAAGAGAGTCCTATGGGCGCCATGACTCCAAGAGATAAACCTTATCAAGCGGGAATTACGGTTCCCAGTCTCAGAAGGACACTACAACTCTGATTGCCTATAAAAGCGACTAGTGAGACCTTGGCGAGGTACGTAACACAGTCCATTCAGTATTCACTACCCAATCCTACAATCTACGAAGCGACTGACTTAGGCATCGAAGGCCATTCGGTCGGTACCACACCGGTGCCCTAGTTCTTGTCTTGTTTTGCAGATCATTGATCGAGGAGTGACGGAAATTGCTTCATCAGTTGGCCCCGTCTGTGGAAAACGTCTTTTCCAAACGGTGAATTTTTTTTGTGCATGGTAACTACTCGATTGATGGCTTCACAACGCAGAACGAAAGATCCCCCAGCGGTGACGCCGGAGATGTACACCACGCTTCAACGTGAGATGGAGATATTGACCAAGACGCTGCAAGAAACGCAGCAACAAAATCAAGAATTGTGAAATCAACTACAACGCTCAGAGGGGCCGCAGGGTACTAACCATCAACCGTCAAACAATGTGAACAACAGTCGCTCCCAGAGGGCGGAAGATGATCAGGGGAGTCAAAACCAAGATAATGAAAGGCTAAGGACACAAGAACGCCCTGAAAATGAGGGAGATCCATTGGCCCTCATGAAGGCCCAAATAGAGAACCTTGCGAAGCAAGTAAGGGGAAAAACCCCTACTACGGTAGAGGAGCTAGTTCAGAACACGGACTCTCCGTTCACCACAGAAGTTATGAGGAACCCCTCCCGCGTAAGTTCAAGATGCCACACCTCGACGCGTTCGGTGGGACCACGGACCCATTGGACCATCTCGATACTTACAAGAACCTGATGATGCTGCAAGCGGTCCCAGATGAAATCATGTGCAGAGCTTTCCCTGTCACCCTGAAAGGAAGTGCTCGAATGTGGTTTAACAAACTTAAGCCTCCGAGCATTAGCAACTTCAAACAGCTCAGCAAAAGTTTTGTGAGCTATTTCATAGCAGGGCAGAAGTACAGCAAACCGTCGACTTGCCTATTTTCCATCAGGAAAGGTCGACCCGAATCGCTAAAAGATTACACAGCCAGATTCACTAAGGAGTCAATGCAAGTGGAAGCCATGGACGATCAGGTTTCAATCGCGGCTTACATAGCAGGTCTGAACTCAGGTCAGCTTCTGTTTAGTCTGACCAAAGATCCTCTTGTTACCGTTGCCGAGCTCATGATGAGAGTTCATAAACATATGAATGCAGAGGATGCTTTGAGTGCAAGGCGTTCCAGGGATGATAATAACGACTTTACTTCAGGTCGTAATGAAAAGCGAAGAAGGGAACAAACAGGTTCGAGTAAGGATGTGAAGATGAGGAGGTCCGACCAAAGGAGCTCGACAAAGAAGGGAGGACCTTTAGAGAAATACCAGCAATACACACCGCTCGTGGCTACTGCCAGGGAAATTGCGATCTAACCCTAGCAAAAGGTCAAAAGACAACTGGTGCAAATTCCATCGTGACCATGGTCATACGACTGATGACTGCATCGACTTGAAGCAACAAATTGAAGGATTAATTCAGAAAGGCCGTCTGGACGGTTTGTGAAAAATCAGAAACCACCAAGAAGAGATGAACGCCCCAGAAGTAATCAGAATAAAGAGCAGATTCAGAACACTCCCATCGGAGAGATAGTGGTTATCCATGGAGGGCCAGGCGTTGGAGGAGAATCAAACAGATCGAGAAAGGCCCACCTGCGAAAGCTTCGTCAGGAAGAGCCTGCAGAGGTGAATATGGTTGAAAGACCAGCAAAATTGACCAAACTGGGGCGATCACCTATCATTTTTTCAGAAGAAGGGGTAAGCTATCCACATGATGACCCACTTGTAATTAGCATGGTTGTGGCTAATTACAGAATAAAAAGGATTCTGGTAGATACTAGGGCCTCGACAGATATTCTATATTACTCCTCGTTCCTACAACTCGGAATAGAAAGGGGGCAGTTAAGACAAGTCAGGTCATCTCTTATAGGGTTTTCTGGAAAAGCTATCATGCCCAAGGGCAGGATTGCGCTCCCAGTTACGATTGGGCCAGAGGAAAACTTAATAACTTGTATGGTTGACTTCCTAGTGGTCGACAGCCCAGCAGCCTACAACCTGGTCGTGGGGAGGTCACTCCTAAATCAGATAGGAGCAGTCGTATCAACCTACCACCAGAAAATGAAATTTCTGGTTGGTGAAAGCATCGCAGAGGTAAAGGGAAGTCAGAAAACAGCTCGGGAGTGTTATAATTGCACACTGAAAAACTCGCAAGAAAACCCCATTGAGATCTATTCTGGAGAAGGTGTGGATGTGCGTGACGAAGAAAAACTAATCCAGGGAAAACCTGTTGAGGATCTCATGGAAGCAGAGCTGGAACCAGGTCGACCTGAGCGAACGATCAAGCTCGGTGTGGCCCTGGAACCCTAAATAAGGACAGAGATGTTGGAGTTTTTACGAGAAAACAAAGATGTTTTTGCATGGTCACACGACGACATCCCAGGCATTGATCCAAGGATCATATCGCATAGGCTCGCGGTAGATCCAGACTACCGACCTGTGAAACAAAAGAAGAGAACTTTTGCACCATAAAGGAATAAAGCAGCGACAGAGGAAGTTGAGAAAAGCAAAGTCGATCCGAGAAGTCCACTACCCGGACTGGTTGGCTAACGTAGTGATGGTGAAGAAAGCCAATTGCAAGTGGAGAATGTGCGTCGACTTCACCGACCTCAATAAAGCATGTCCAAATGACAGCTTTCCTCTTCCTAGAATAGATCAGTTGGTGTACTCCACGGCTGGTCATGAGCTATTAAGTTTTATGGACACCTTCTCAGGCTATAACCAAATTCAAATGTACGAGGACGACGAGGAAAAGACCGCATTCATCACTGACCGAGGACTTTACTGTTACAAGGTCATGCCATTCGGGCTCAAAATTGTAGCAGCGACCTATCAAAGATTGGTCAACCAGGTGTTCAAAGCTTAGATTGGCAAAAATGTAGAGGTATATGTGGACGATATGTTGGTAAAAAGCACAGCTCGGATCCAACATAGGGGTGATTTGCAAGAAACGTTTGATGTGCTCAGAAAATACGGGATGAAATTGAATCCTTCGAAATGTGCGTTCGGAGTGGACTCCGGAAAGTTTTTGGGCTTCATGGTCTCACAGCAAGGAATAGAAGCTAACTCGAAAAAGATTAGGGCTATACTGGAGATGCGCCCACCAAAATCGACGAAAGACGTTCAGAAACTCACAGGATGTGTGGCCGCCCTGAGCCGTTTCGTATCCAGGTCAACCGATAAATGCCAGCCATTCTTCAAGATTTTGAAAAAGGCTTTCCAATGGACACCGGAGGGGGAAAAGGCTTTCAAAGAACTCAAGGAGTATCTACAGTCACTGCCCCTTCTCAGCAGGACTAAGCAAGGGGAAGACCTATTCCTCTACGCTGCTGTATCACCTCATGCTATCAGCTCGGTCTTAATCCCAAAAAGAAAATGGAGTACAGCACCCCGTATACTACACAAGAAAAACTCTTAGGGGGCTAGAAACAAGGTATCCAAGGATTGAAAAGATGGCGTTTGCAATCGTGACGGCGACGAGGAGGCTAAGGCCTTACTTCCAAGCCCATTCGATCAAGGTATTGACTGACCAACCATTGAGGAAAGCTTTGCATAATCCAGATACGTCAGGTCGATTGATCCAGTTGTCGGTGGAACTGGGAGAATTTGACATTTCGTACCAGCCAAGAACAGCTATTAAAGGGCAAATCTTGGCAGATTTCGTGGCAGAATACACTTACCCAGAACCAGCCCAGCCTAATGAAGAAGAACTCAGACCCTGGCTTTTGCTCGTTGATGGGTCAAAGACAAAGATAGCAAGTGGAGCAGGACTGGTGTTGCAGAGCCCAAAGGGTAAGAAGTTTAAGTACGCACTCAGGTTCAGATTCCAGGCGACCAATAACCAAGCAGAATATGAAGCTCTCATCACAGGATTACAGCTCGCCAAAGTTGTAAGAGTTAAGTCCCTAGCTGTTATAAGCGACTCCCAGCTGGTTGTTGGTCAAGTTAACGGGGAATATGAGACTAAAGAGGAGAATATGGAAAAATATTTGAAGTACGTGAAAGAGTTGGTCAAGAGTTTCCAAAAATTCAACATCTTGCAGGTCCCAAGGGAGGAGAATGTGGAAGCAGATCAGCTTGCAAGGCTGGCTACCACCAAGGAAGATCTGATACTCAGCGGTGTGTTAATGCAATACTTGGACGCTCCAAGTATTGCAGGGCATATCGATGAAGTGCAAGATAGTTCGATACATCCAGGATGGTGAAGTCCCAGATGACAAGATTCAAGCTAGAAAGCTAAAAATCAAGGCTACAAGGTATGCATTGATGGGAGATGTGCTCTACAGAAGGAGCTTCACCCTCCAATATTTAAGGTGTTTGGTTCCGACTGAAGCTGAACAGGCAATGGCTGAGGTTCATGAAGGACTATGCGAAGGACATTATGGTGGAAGAACTCTGGCCTACAAGCTGATTAGATTAGGCTACTATTGGCCTATGATGCAGCACGATTGCATGGAGATGGTGAAAAGGTGCGATAAATGCAAGAAATTTGCCAACATATCGCATAAACAGCCAACTTTCCTAGCCCTGATGAGAGGCATGTGGCCTTTCGCTCAATAGGGGCTGGACCTTATAGGCTCACTTCCCAAGGGAAAGAGCCAAATTCAACATGCTGTGGTGGCTGTCGACTATTTCACGAAGTGGGTGGAAGCAAAAGCGTTAGCCAAGATCACGACAGAAGCCATCACCGACTTCATTTGGAAGAACATAATTTGCAGATTTGGTTTAGCCAGAGTATTCATAGCTGATCTGGGAAAACAGTTCGACAGTGCAGAATTCAGAGACTACTGTACTCCCAAGGGAATACATGTCCACTACACCTCCAAAGCTCACCCAAGGGTAAATGGGCAAGCTGAGGTAACAAACAGAGAGATAAAGAAGGGAATCAAAAAGAGGTTGAAGGCAACAAAAGGAGCTTGGTCAGAAGAGCTGCACTCAGTCCTATGGGCATACCAAACGACACCAAAGAGAGCAACAGGAGAAACCCCATATTCCTTGGCTTTCGGAGCAGAGGCTGCGGTCCCTATTGAAATAGAATTGCTGAACTATCGTACAGCCTCACATGACCCCTGGAAGAATGAGAAGGACCTCAGAACTGAGCTCAACCTGCTTGAAGAAAAGCGTGATGCAGCAGCCGCCAAGGTAGCAGTATATCAACAAAGGATCGCTAAGTATTATGATGCTCAAGTCAAGCCAAGAAGTTTCCATCCCAACGACCTAGTTCTTCGCAAAGTCAATCCTACGGGGAAGAAGGTCGGAAAACTAGGACCAAACTGGGAAGGGCCTTACAAGATACTGAGGCACACAAAAAATGGAGCTTACAGGCTTATAACGATGAAAGGAAAGAAGGTGCCAAATTCCTAGAATGCAGAACACCTTAAAAAGTACTACATTTAGTTTGAATAAACAGCATTTTTAGTTCAATAAACTCTTTTTCATTTTTCGAAGTTTTGTTATTAAGAAAACTCTTAGCAGCTGCAAGATATTTTTCAACCCCTTGTCTTCATTTTTCTGCATCCTTTAATAAAAACTGCACCTCTTTGCTTATGATTCAATGCGTCATAAAAAGCACAGCTCATACAAAATGCCAAAAGCACAAAGCGGAGCACAAGTCAAAAGGAAATAAGCTCCTTGAAAGTAATTCCAGGTAGTGGATTGACCATCCCAACTGGTTCAGACCTTAAAGTAAAATGACTGAAAAGCCAAAAAGGTTGTAAGTACGAGATAGTGGCCTAAAGCCCAAGTCAGCCCAGTTCTACGGATCTGGAGTCCAATACGAGCTAGGGACTAAAATTAAAACCGCCCTATGTGAAAACTGGGCGTACCAGACAGTTAAAGACTGTTTTGGAAAAAGTCCTTCAAATGCTAAGGCATAAGGACTGTGCGCAAGCACAACGAAATAAGCGTACGCAACTTTCGCAAATGAAGGAGTTATGGCCAAACTCCCACAAAATTTTTGCCACAACAAAAATACAAAACATAACAGCTAGACGCAGCTCGGTGGAGAGCCATGGACCTCATTACAATCCAAAACAAACGACATCCCACTTTAGGGAATGGGGGAGTACAGCACAGCTCGTGCAAGCTCGTCCTGTGCCAGGGGAACGGTTACTCGAAAGGTGCACTATAAGCACATTCAAAGTGTATGAGACAATAACGTGGGCGTATAAAAACTACGGATAAAAGCAAATAAGAGCTCGCCGGTAGGCATGTACGACAACTACAATCAAGCAACAAAAACCTTTACTTACCTATTACAAGTGCAATCTTGTCATAAACAACATTGCACTTGGGGGAGTAGGGAGTAATAAGGCATTTAAAGCATCCATATTTATAGCATCATTCGGCAAGCAAAGTTTGATCGAGAAGCACAATTCTAGAATTCTATAGAACCATCATCAAAGCAACCAAATTTTAAAACCCCAAATTTATACAACTTTCAAACAGTCTTCAGAGTATTTCAAAACAACAAAATAAATGCAGTTCAAACGACAATAAAGATCCCCTAGCGAGGCTAAATTTATAGCTGAGGTGGATCAATCTCTGGAGGAGTAACCTCTGAAGCACTCGGGTCAGTGGGAGTCACCCTAGGCTGACTTCCAGCAAGGTCGGTCTGACGCAAGCCTCTAAGGTCCTGGCCAAGCGATGTCTCTACCACAGGTGTTGAAGTAACGTCATCTCCTACATCGGCCCTAGTTTCCATCACTAAACTCGTGTCGTCCTCAGGTTCTATTGCTGCGAAGTCCAAGGAAGGGAAGTTCTTGCTACAAACACGTCTGCATTCAACGAACCCGTCATAGAACCAGGTCGTCGACATTTTGCTGAACTCTTTGATGACCTGTCGGCGAGCATCCCTCAGCTTATCTGACAACTCGGCATTCCTCCACTTGAGCTCTTCTTTCTCTTTCTGAATCAGGGTAACACGTTTCTTTTCAGCTTCCACTGCTTTTTCCAAGCTCCCCACCTTCCTCAATGCTTCATTACGGTCACTCTCAGCCTTAAGTATGGTGGTTTTGTATGGCGACATTGGCATAGCATTTGGTAAGGTCCAGGGCTCGGATCACGACCTGAATAAAAGAAAGAGGAATCAAGGAGTTTATTAAGGCAAAGCAGGTTATCAGGAATATCTGTATTGCGAATGAAAGTTTACCTGACCAAGGTCAATGGAGAGCTCGGTGCCCAAGCTCTGAGCATCCGTGTCACCTAAAACCTGGTCGTCAGCAGGGCAAGCAAGATGCTTGACCTTCTCCAAGTAGAACTTTCTGTCCAATAGGAGAGAAGGGCCATCATCGAGCTGCTGTGGTACGGCATGGGAAGGACCAGAGCCCTCAATATTTTTATGTCTTTTGGCAGCTTGCTCGTCCTCCTCCTTCTTCCTCTCTCTCTCTTCTCTCTTTCTTTCCTCTCTCTCTCTCTCTCTCTCTCTCTCTCTCTCTTTTTCCTTCTCTTTATGAGCTGGGTCAATGACGCCGGAATCAACAAAAGAGTCTACATTAAATTGAGGGGTAATCCTCCTTCTCCGAGAAATGTCCCCTTGAGACGCAACCTTCTGAGCTTGAAGCTCTTGAAGGTAGGATTTGTTAAGCCTCCTCCCAGTCTTTTCTTCTTGGGTCTCGGCTGAAATACAAAACGGAAAATAAGAAAAAATTCAGAAACTTTTAAGCAAAGGGTAAAAGCAATACCTCTCTCTAAAGCTAAGGCTTTACTTCCGACTTCAGGACCCAGCAGATAAAGAGCTAAGTTCTCTGCGGTGATGAGCAGTTGGATTGAGTGGAGCTCATGCGCTCTAGCCTTGGTAACCTCTTCCAACTTCTCTTCACTAATGTGGAATTTCCCGCGACATGCGAAGAAGAAAGCAGCATGATGAGCAAATACTAAAGTAAAGGCAATGACCACGTATTTAACTAAGGAACAGATCTTACATTCAACGGAGGGGACTCCCCATGACCTATGGATCCTGGGGGATTTGGGCTCATCCCACTCAGGGAACTCCCATCCGTATCCACCTACAAAGAAGAACTTATCTTTCCAATCTCTATTGGAAGAGGGAAGTCCTGTCAAGATAGGGTTTTTGGCATCCCTCTCAGTGAAATACCACCATCCATCTGAGCCGGGGAGTTTCTTCATCTAATAGAGGAATATGAAGGCTTCAACCGTCAGGTGGGAGCCTCCGTTTGACATGGCCTCCCACAACACCGTACAACCGATTAAGTGCCACCATGAGTTGGGGGGCAATTTGAGCAGGGGCAAGACCGAAGAATTCTAAAACCTCCCTTATGATGCGGTGGAAAGGTAGGCGAAGACCTCCTTCAAAGGCACCCAGGTAGAGGCAGACCTCATCCCTCACGTAAGTACAAGCGTACTCGGTTGCGGAGGGAGGCCTTAGCGTGATGTTCTGAGGGATTTGGTATTTGTCACGTAGGGCTTCTAGGTCCCTCTTGTGATAGTGGACTTAATAAGGTAGGCAGAATATTGCTCTAACTGAGCCATGAGGAGATCGTCAAAGACAGAAGTGGTGAACGGGGTTCTCGAAGTAAGAGCTCTGCCGCCTCTACCTATCAATGGAGGGCAATCGTCGTCAGTCTCTTCCTCGCACAAATCTATGAAGAGGTTGGGCTCAATGTTTGTTTCAAGCTTGGGTTCGAGCACTATTTCGTCTTGTTCCATGGACTTGGCACAAAGGTAACCATAGTCCTCGAAAAAGGCGTAAATGTACTCGTTGATAACGTTGTATTGAAAGAAGGGAGAATGAACGAAATCAAGGACTTGGGGAGAATGACAATGTCTAACTAAGTAATAAAGAATTCTCGTGAAGGGAAAGTGACTAGGAGTAGGCCATTCTGGATTAATTGGTTCTACGGGGTTAACGGGTCTGCCAGAGTGATCAAAATACATAAAATGAGGAGTTGAAGGAGAAAGAAAGTACCTAAGATGAACGGCTCTAGGGCGAGACGGGTGCAAGGGTTTTTTCTGCAAAATCGCTTGAAACCGAAGGAGGAAGATGATGCAAATTTTTTTGAAAAAGAGACGAAGGGCCAAACGTTTTCTTCATTAACCTTTTCGGGAATTAATCTTGACCATCGAAGAGTTTCTCGACCAGCGGTAACGATGGTGCCACCTGCCCCACGACATGACCCTGACATCCGCATTTAATGCGCACGACGCACGATAAAGGGGAAACCGCCAAACTGTGCAAAAAACGGTTGCTGGCCTTATCTCATTAGATTCTCGGAGACTGGGGAGTAGCTGTTGGGTCCGAGCTGACCTGCCTATGAGCTCAGGTCAACAGACCAGCTCGTCGAAATAACACAGCTCGGACATTGTGATACCGAGCTGTTCAAATGAGATCGTGAGTCTCCTTGAACCTAATCCAGAAGGTTCTACACTCCGTAGATAACCCAAGCGGGTTAGGGAAACTTATCCAGATCCAAATAACGGAATATATCTTAAAAGAGAGTCCTATGGGCGCCAAGACTCCAAGAGATAAACCTTATCAAGTGGGAATTACGGTTCCCAATCCTAGAAGGACTTTACAACTCAAATTGCCTATAAAAGCGACTAGCGAGACCTTGGCGAGGTACGTAACACAGTCCATTCAGTATTCACTACCCAATCCTACAATGTACGAAGCGACTGACTTAGGCATCGGAGGCCATATATATATATATATATATATATATAGATAACTATCTATCAGAGTCCCTGGCGAGGGACTCCACCTCCCGATATTTTTTGACGATCGAACCGTCAATGTGTTCAAAAGGTGTTTTCCAAGGTCCACGGGAAATCTTCAAAAAAAAATACCGGGAAGGGCTTGATCAAATTTTGCAAATCTGTAAATGTACAATTTTTGCGAAAAATTGCTTGGATCAAGCCCTTCCCGCTATTTTTTTTTGAAGATTTCCCGCATAGACCTTGGAAAACACCTTTTGAACACATTGGACGGCTCGGATTTCCCAAAAACAATTTTTAAAAGTATCAAAACACCGAAAAAGGCTTCAATCCGGGATTTCCGGGATCCTTGACTGGATCGGTGGCGTATATATATATATCTCTTTCAATCTTAAAGCTTTGCAGTGTATAGGGCTACAAATGAACAGAGTTATTTGCGAACTTCAAAACTCGGTTCGGTAAGAACTCGTAGAACTCGTTTAAGTTCAATTCCTTAATTAAAACAAACCAAACCGAAGCATCATTCTAGATTAGGCTCGCGAACCTGTGATCAAAGCTAAGGCTCGCAAACCTGATCATGTTCTTGATGGATTTTCTTTTTTTAATTTTCGGGCTTATATTAGGTAATATTGCTACATTGCAACAAAATATGAATTATCGAACTCAAGCCTGTTTGAGTTTTTGTGTTTTTTTCTGGTTAAATAAGCCTGTTTTTTTAGTTTAACGAGTTAAAACCAAGATTTCATAATTTTAGATTTGCAAAACTCGAGCTCAACTGTTTAGGCTCGAATCGATCATGAAACGAACATGAAATGATCCTCCCCGATCATTAAAAATGATTGCCCATTCTTTTGGGCCATTTTTTACCTTTTCATGCCTGCTTCGAAGAGCGGAACTATCAACCTTTTAGAATTCGTCAAGAGCATTAACGAGATTTTGTTCATTATGATAAATCAAATCAAAGCAAACCAAGCATCAAGTCCCCAGTCAAATCAGACCACTTACATGAATCTATGTTTATCAATTGAGCTATTTATGTTCAAGACATTGTGTTCCATTATATTCAAACAATCTTAGATTATTATTTGAACTGCTGCCTCTCAATTTCGGTCTACCTTAAAGAGAGATTATTTGTCATAACCATATCATCCACCCTAACTACCGCTTCGGATTATCATCCACCCTAGCTACCGCATCGGCTGACCAATGGTAGACATGTCCAAATTGATTTCATCTTTTTTCTCTCATCTTTAACATAAATCAAGAATCACAATCTAGAGAGAGAACTAGAAAGATACATCTACTCTATTATTATGTTTTTCGTTGATTACAAACATTGAAGAAAAAGACTCTTATACTCCCCTAACTCTGACTTCCTATTGGACCACAGAATGATACAAGGATTGATGAGCCGGCCACTAACTGGCCTCCGTCCAAAACTAACAACTCAACTGAATTACAAAATGATGTGAATTGAAATGAAATTAAGGAAAACTAGTGCGGTCTCACTAGTTTCCTTTTCCTGTAATTAATGAGATCTCACTAATTTTCAAAATAAGTGAGATCTCACTAGTTTCCTCTTCTTTAAGTGACATCTCTACTTCTCTTTAACACCCCCTTCAAACTCATGGGTGGGGAACTCACCATGAGTTTGGACTTCAAAAAGACAAAGCGAGATAGAGGTAAACCCTTGGTAAAGATATCAGGAACTTGATCATCAGAACCAATGAAATGCAGGGCCATCTAAGCCAAAACCTGCTCTGGAATGAAATGATGGTCTATCCCTATATGGTTTGTGCGAGCATGGAACACAGGATTGGAAGCTAAAGCCATAGATCATTTTGTAATTCAGTTGAGTTGTTATTTTTGAAGGGAGGCCAGTTAGTGGCCAACTCATCAATACTTGTATCATTCTCTGGTCCAATAGGAAGTCAGAGTTAGGGGAGTATAAGAGTTGTCTACTTTCTTTCTTTCTTTCTTTATTTTTTAGAAAGATACATCTACTGTATTATTATGTTTTTGGTTGATTACAAAGATTGAAGAAGAAGACTCTTATACTCCCTAACTCTGACTTCCTATTGGACCAGAGAATGATACAAGGATTGATGAGCTGGCCACTAACTGGCCTCCATCCAAAACTAACAACTCAACTGAATTACAAAATGACGTGAATTGAAAACACAAAAATGAAATTTAAGGAAAACTAGTGATCTCACTAATTTTCAAAACTAGTGAGATCTCACTAGTTTCCTCTTTGACATCTCAACTACCAACTACCGTCTCTTTAACAATCTTGCGATAGAAAGGGTCTTTGCGATATTGAAAAAGCGATTTGCGATTCTTAGGAGTCCTTCTTTTTATCCCATTAGAATTGAAAATCAAATTATCTTGGCTTGTTGTTTGCTAAATAATTACATAAGGAATGAGTTACAAAAAGACCCTTATGAAAATATAGCATTCATAGGGATGGAGAGGACACAGATATAGTTTCTAGTGTTGAGACATCACCACAATGGACCTCATTTAGAGACAACAAGGCCAATTCTATGTTTATCGCATGGAGAGCAAGTAGAAGAGCAAGAAGATGATATGCAATGACAATAAGAGCTTAAAAGAGCAATGCAGGATTCGTTGACAGTTTAATTTATTAATGTTATGTAATAGATGAATATTCTTGATATTTTTGCTTCCTTTTTCATTTGAAACTATGAGAATTGAGAATCCCATTTTGTTATCTTGTTTGTGGTGTTATTACTTTGTATTCTTTTAGGCATGAGTATGGAAAAAAAGGTACACAGAAAATGGAATGATGAGGAGGACAGAGAGTTGATTTTTGCTCTACACGACTTGGTGAGTAAAGGGGACAAAAGAGATAATGGGTTCAAAGCAGGATCCCTCACAGTGATTGAAGGAGTATTACGTGAGAAGTTACCTGGACATGGGATAAGAGCTAAACCACACATCGAATCTAGGATCAAGACGTTAAAGAAAAATGTTACCACTGTGTATGATATGATCTTTGGAGGGAGCACTAGCGGCTTCGGATGGGATCCAAACACAAATATGGTGGTCGCTGAAAACGATATTTGGGATGGTTATGTTAAGGTATTGTGCCCTTTCTTTTTTTGTCTTTTTATAATATCATATGGGAGCTATGGATCATATATATCTGGTTTTGATAGCTTTTGGAAGATGTTTTTATTACTGTTGGTTATATTATAATTAATATGTCTGGTATGTCAAGAATATATTATGAAGATTTTTTCAGCTGCTGCATGAAATCTGATGATGTTATTCCAAATCTAATATGAAAAGTGAAATCTGATGATGTTCTTACGTGAGAAGTTACCTGGTTTTGATAGCTTTTGGTATGTTTCACCAGAGAAGTCCTCCATATCTTGTTAGAAGCTTAAATGGTATTGTTAATGTTGAATCTATACCCATATCTTGTTAGTTGCTGTTTCAATGGAAAAGTGATTTTGGTAGTTGTTGTATCAAAACATGTCATGCTCATCTCTTCTTTTTTTTTTTTTTTTTCATCTGAATGACTAGAATATTTTTGGACAGCACTCACAGTAGCATCTCATGCTAATATGACTCTGCAATTGTGTTAATGAATTTCAATTTTCATGTCGATTCAAAGCCATAAGGATGCAACTACTCGGAGAAATAGGAGTTTCCCACACTTTGAGATGCTTTTAACTGTCTTCGGGAAAGATCGTGCCACGGGAAAGAACGTTGTTACCGCTGAAGATGTATTAGAGGAGGAGAGTAGGAATGAAGGCAGTTGTGATACAGAAAATTTGGGCATTGGTATTGAAGAAATGAAACACTTCTTGTTAAACAAAGAAGAGAGTACTTCTCAAGGGAAAAAGAGAAAGAGGGTTGATGATAGTTTGGATGCATTCCGTGAAGCAGCAATGATCATCGGTTCAAAGATTGAAGAAGCGACTGAGAAGTTTAGTGAAGTTCTTGGCGTCGATCTTGCCACAGCTAAGAAGCGGGACAAGATAAATGAAGAGCTTCTGAAGCTTTCAAATCTATCTATGATTCAACGCCATAGAGCCTTGCTTGCTATAGCTCGTGATCATGAGATGACTGGGTGTTTGTTTACCTTGAAAGATGAGGAGAAAGAACCTTTTGTGAAGTCTTTGCTTAAGGGAGAGTTTAATTTGTGAAGTCTTTGCTTAAGGGAGAGTTTAATTAACTACTTGGTGTATTTATTTTAATTTGCTTCCAACTTAGTATGATACTATGACTTTTGCTATTGGAAAAGTGCATTTTGGTAGTTGTTGTATCCATGCTCATCTTTCTTTCTTTTTTCCCTTTTCTTTTCTTTCCATAATGGCCATCTATAATACAATTGTCAATTCAAATGTAATTCTAGCATACCAAACACATGAATGGGAAAGGGAATTGGAATGAGAATTCCATTCTTGCTATGGATTCCCAGCCACAGCCAAACATGGGAATGAGAATGAGGATTCCAATCTCAATTCCTCCAATTCTATTCCATTCTAATTCCATTCCAATGTACATTCCATTCCATCCAACCAAACACATCCTAAGTTCCATGGTTCACCAAGGCATCAAGTTCGCACTTGGGAAAAAACCGTATCTACTATGAGTTCTGAAACAGCAACCCCATCAAACCCAACGAATTAGAAACACTTAACGAAATAGATGCCGAGTTCAGAAAATAGGTCTCTTAACCCGGCAATTGCAACTTTGGCAAGTCCATGATCATCAGCTATTGAACTCCAAAACTCACTGAGAATTGTACCTCATTGAGTAAACAATTTAAGATGCGTTCATTTCCTGCGACATCTTTAGATCTCGATTTAATTTTGACTCTGCTCTGCTCTGCAATTTCCAACTCACTCAGTATTTGGAAATAGCACATCTATATAAGTTTAACATCAGACGTCCAAAGGGAAGGAAATATACTGGGAAATACAAAACTTCCACTAGAAACCAAAGCATAAGGATAACTAATGCACCCTCGCGCCCATAATTTATAAAGGGAAGGGTAGTTGAATCCTTGATCCAGAGCACATCAGAAACCATATCATCTTGGGCGAACTCAATCGCGTATATTGAGCAATTACAGTCGAACTCTTCCTTGTGAATGTGTTGTTCATTGAGTCTTCGAAAACCAGCTCACTAAAGAGTGATATCCGATGCAAACACACCAAATACCATTCAGCTTTCAACGGAAAACTCAATGCCTGCCTCTGCCGCGAAACCCTCCTCTTCCTCTGCCTCTTCCACGACTACCTCCTCTTCCTCTTCCTCTGCCTCTAAATCCCGATGGGCCCGATCTATCTGGCTTTAGCCCCAAAGATTGCATTCCCCTTCTCTTTACACGCCGTTCTTCCTTATCCTCTTCCTCATCTTCCTTGTACTTTGCTGAGCTTCTAGAAACGAAGGAAATCTCTCTTGACCCTCCTGGACCCGATTTGACTTTGTTCATACTACGTGAAGCCTGCTGCAGATTTGTCAGAGCAGCCACCCTTTCGCCCAATGGAAGAGCGTCCTCCTTTGCAAGAGAGACGCGGTTAAAGAATGCTTCTGCGTGTCGCTCATCCTTCACTTCATGCAATCTGCAGGTTTTGTCAAGAAAAGTATAGAGACAGGGTTGAGAACACACTTCCACTAAATTCCTACCTTAACTAGCTACTTGAAAACGACAAACCAAAAAAAGAAAAAATTGATTATGAATTATGATTATCAGTTCAACAACAAAATCCAAATTGTAGAATATGCAGTGCCGGTTTTGCCTTCATTTTCCTGTTTTATTGATGCTGGTAGATTTTTCCGCGCCTATCCACTAAGACAAACTTAATAAATGTCTCAGACAAGGGCGGATGGAGAAGAGGCAAATGGGGGCGCCCCAGCTCACTTTCAAGATCACCCCACTAAGGGTTTTCAAAAACTTAACTAGACCAATATACTTAATTCTGTTTCAATTTGGCCCTTTCCATGTAAGACCATTATTCGTCTCTGTGTCAAGCCCATGTTTTTCTTTTATCTTCTTAGATTTCTAAGCTTCTTTGCCTCTCTAGTGGCATCAAATTTCTTCTCAGCCTTCTTTACCTCCTCTCTCCCCTAACCACTACAATTGCCTTTCTCTGCTACCACTATTGACGCCTAGCTCGTGATCTCACCAACATACTGTCGCATTAAAGATACCAAAGATTTCACCTCCACGGCATGAAAATTCTTATTACACCAATTGCTTGCCCTCATGCGCAGTACCTTTCCTACATCCCTACATATCTCATGCATTGATGCGGTTTAGCACTTGACAAATTCAGAGGGTACTAAAGCATACACCATTTTGATGGACCACTTTCTAGTATGTTAACTCTGAATAAACCGGAGTATAAAATTTATAATTTCCTAAAAATAAAAACTAAAAAAAACTCTGCATAAACCGGAGTATGAACATTGACCTTGGAACCCGAGATTTGTTTTTAGATTTGTTTTTGTCGTTGGTGTGGTCATCATCCGATGAATGGGAACCTGTCGATGCATCGGAATCACTTGGATTATCATCATGCTCCATAACTGCCTCAAAATGTTCATCAACCAAAGACTGTTGCTTCGTGGATGCCACAGGATGCAAAGCCAGATACTCAGCCGAAGCTTCATCAACTTCAAAGTCCTGGAGACAAAACAAGAAAGGACAAAAGACATCATTGATTGTAGACTCAAGAGGGAAAATGGGCTATCCAATACAGTGCACGAGGCTCCCGCTACTGGAGGTCAAACTCCAGACAATCAATTGCAAGATTGCCTATTTTTTAATGACTTCATCATTACATTGTAAAGCACAATGAACTGGCACATGTTACCCATAACCTCTGAATGCTCTGGATTCATTTCTTGAGCTTACATGTCCCAAAAAAAAAAGGGACAAAAAAGCATCATATTTTCACAAACCAAGGTCTTCTACTTAATCATAGCGTTCATAATTACATGATCAATATCATTCTTTTCCATGTTCTGTGCAATTATAGTTCCATTTACAGGCTCTTGTTACTCCTAGTGCTTGTGAAATGTTCACTAAAAACTAGTGGAGATTAAAACCAAACAAACAAAATCAAAGTGCTCGTATGTTTTGACGATACCTGTTAGTTAAATACCTTATTTTGAGGGAGATAGGTCTTAAACATACCATACCTTGTTTTCAAACATCGCTGCAAAACGTTCATCTTTGAGAATTTCACTGCTGAGTCTATTCTTTTTCTTGGATTTTTTCTTGGCATCAGCACCATCTTCGTCTTTGCTTTCATTTTCCGCTTCTTCTTCAAGAATACGAGCTGCAAGAACCCGGTTGACTTTAGGCAGTTTCCTCTTAATCTGCAGAAGAAACCAATGAGTTAATAATGAGAGATTGAGAATAGCAAGTGCACAAACTCCTTCCATCCCTTGTTGTTAGTCACTTAGTCTCTATTCGCAAAATGTATGTTATTTTTTGAAAAGTCAAACAAGAAAGTGTTTAGCTATCCAAAACTAACCCCAATACTAGAAGTAGTTCTAAAGACCGGGAATCGAGAGGCAATGTTGGAAATCATAGGTTCTCCCCCCATGCCTACCATTTTATCGGCAGGAGTTGCCCCGAAGATACTATAAATCTTTGAATTGAGGTTAGGTACATATATCTGTTGAAATTAAGGAAGAGGATAGCAAACGGAACTTCAACCCACTGTTTAATGGATGAGAAACATGGGGACAAGAAAGGGAAAAATGAAACTGTTTTCATCATTGAATGTTAAAAAGGGCATGTCCCTATAGGACCTGTTCAAAGTGTTCAAGAACTATGCCCAACGGTTCCACAAGGGTCGGGAAGTATTTGAGATAATGAGTTTAATTTTCGGTTAATACACGACAAGGGCTTTTAAGAACATGACATGGATTTGGGGTCATGCTTCTTTTTCTAGAAATGACTTTGTCCCCTTTTGTTCTCAAACATCGACTGTTGTCCGTATTTTCTTGATGAAATGAAATATTCTTCAAACTTAAGGAGGGGAAAACACTTATAGATTATTAAGTGGCTGATGGGAAAAACATCTATGGATTGGACTACGTTGTTTCCAGTAATCATTAATTAAGTTCCTCCTTCCTTGACAACACCCCCTGTCCACAGAACCCAAACACATCTGCATACAAGTCAGGGGACAGCAAAGGCAAAAACAAAGGAATGAAAGATGAAAAACTAACCGTAATACGAGAGGCACGTTCAGCCTCCAGTTTCTCCTGTTTCCGCTTTTCTATATAATCATCATAGGCAAATGGATCTGCTAATGCATGTGCCTGCAGACATAAACATACAGATAACAATTTTGAAAAACAGAATTGCCATTACATTTTATTCAGAAAAGGTATAATTCAATACTCTGACTAGATAATCCCAGATACATTAAAAATCTCTTCCAGCTAATTATCTATAGAATGTCAAGCATGAGGATCATAATCAGTTAATCACCATAGAGGAAGTAATAAGGCAGCTAGCTATATCAGATATATCATTTTTTCCACTACTTTATACAATACCACAATTCTAATAAATCAATCCCGATCACTGACCGATTCTTTTGACCCTCTTTTTATTTTCTCCAAACAATCAGCCAGTAATTAAAACGATAAACCTTTATCATCGACATAGAAATTACATGAAGTTCTGACACATAAGTGTTTGCCCATAGAAAAGCCACAACAGGCTTGATATTTCTCACAAGATGCAGCATTAAATCACAGACTAAAACCATGCATAGAATGAGAAGCATCACCTTCTTATACAACCGGTAATCAATGAAGAATCCATGCATGTAAGCTCTTAGAAGATTGGTGCCAATTAAATTTGTCAAATTCAACCTCTCAAGATCTTCTTTTGTTAAGAATTTGAAATCATCATAAATAGTTGTTTGAGCACCCTCCTCCATCTCTTCCTACAGGGGAAAAAAATAATACACAAGTAAAAGTCAAGCACAATAATGATACAACAGGCATCGTCCTAAGACATAACTTGAAGAAACCCATATAAAAGCATCCAATAATCATACCGTCAAGTTTTCAAGGTAAGAACACCACTTTGGTGCAGGTCCAAGGGCTGGTATGAAATAAGATGGTATCTGGCTGCAGTCCAGAGCCAACAGAATCAACCCACTTCTATCAAAGATGCAAGTATCATTTATCGCTCCAGCTGTTGGCTCAATGCTGGTCATGCCTTCTCCCTGAAAGTATCCGATAAGTCAATCAAACCCGCATCCAGAAACTCCCATCTAGGAATATGATACAAAATACAATCAACAATATCCCTCGCCTATATGTGGCATTATGGTGATCGCTTTTGCAAAAGTTGAAAACCCTTACAATCGCTTTCCAATCTCATACGCTAAGATGATAAATCAAAGAAAAACATCAAATTTCAGGTCGGTAACCAACTAGTACTCATACAAGTTATTGGTTTCTTGCCTATCCTATTCAAATGAATGGTGAACCTATATTCAAGTAAATTAATCCCCTATATTCAAGTAAATTAATCCCCTATGCGGATGAGGGGGGAAAAAGTAGAAAAGAACACCCTAAGAAAATGATCTTCAACTTGTGCTATTATAAAATCTTATGTAAGCCATACTGCAGCCACAATCTTTGATACATAAACATAAAGAACTAAAACCACTAGAGGAGGCACAACCTAGATCAAACCAAGACTTAAGGCACAACCTAGATCTAACAAAGATATAATCAGCAAAAGAGGAGAAACTCCGCAGATTGCCCATCCAAGCTAAAAATGAAGCTATGCAATAAATAAGTTTAATCTATGAACCAACATCTCCACATCCTCTAAAGTATGTTTCACTCACTTCACATGGGACCAGCCCACCCTGCTCTCAAAAAGCTAGAGGATCACTTTTGCATAACCCACTGCACCAAAAAAATGGGAAGAAGGAAAACCCCTACCACATCAACCACCTAAAATGAGGGAGAATTTGAGCTGATGTCTCCTCCAACTTCCTATGCTACATCCACTACTCCCGTCCCAAATTGCTTGCCCTTTTTGGATTTCCGTGCATTTTGCACGCAAAATCTAATGTATTAGCATTCATTTTTTTTCCAAAAATTTTTACACCAATTTAAAGATCTCATTTAGTAGAAAAAATTGGTGTAAAGTTTTTTAAAAAATAATTCTCATAAACACATTATTTTGTGTGTGCAAAATGCATGGTTCCCCAAAAGGGGCAAGCAATATGGGACGGAGGGAGTGTTACCTAAGAAAATCCATGAATTACATTGTGTGTTAAATTTTTTTGTGTAACCCAAAAAAGGCCAAAAGTATAAAACCGACAAGAATTGTTTAATTCTCATCATATCTCCACTCCACAATAAGGACCAAAATGGTGATAACAAGGGGCAGACCCACTATAGGGCACGTGCCCCCACTGAAATCCATTTTTTTTGGGTGGCAGTAGCAAGTACAAGTAGTAATAGTAGTAGCTATTCCTTTACTCACGTGAGCTCAAGGTCTCTGTGGCTATATATTGACTTCTGCAACTTGAAATTGGAGCTTTGATCTTCAATTAGAAACTATATTGTATGTTGACAGTAACTTAGGGCTCTTGGTTCCTCCTTTGTCAAATAAATTAGGAGTAACTTCTTTGATTAACAAATTGGGGCTTTCTTTTGTATCCAGGTTGCTTGAAAAAAAATAGCGCTTTTAATGAATTTTCAATTTTGTAGACTCGTTGACAAAATGTTTACTTGTTCATTACTCGGATTTTTGTCTCACCAGGTATTCGATTTTTTCCTCTCATTTGTGTAACAGCAAGGAAGAAGTACCTCAAAAATATATATTGCAGAAACTTTTTTCAAATTTCTGTATTATAAACTTTTACTAACTGTATTGAACGTATAGGTTTGCGTCATGTGTTTGTTTACAAACTTTTTTCCTGAAGCTTATAAATAATATGTGCCCACAAAGGCAAAGGCACACCAACTGAACAAATAGTACCATGTCAATTTCTCTAGCACCAGTACATGTATTGATAAGCCAATAAATCAGGCACGCCATCAAGCCATTCTCACATGTTCTAAAAATTAAGCACGCTTCTTCTCATAAGTTTTGAAAAAAGTCAACTAGCTTGTTCAAAGCAACCATGTTATGTCATATTTTCACTAGGAAAACAAGAGAATAGTAGAAAGAACGTCATATTAGAGTCACAACAACTGAAATGAACACAATGAATGAATGTGAATTCAATAGTCAGAAATGCCCGGTCATAACTTGAACTACAAAGGCTTTGTTCAATGTCATATGATATAATCACATGAACAAACTAGAACGCAAACAAAGAAATCCAAGGTCCATAATCTAAAATAAAGTACCAGAATATCAAATTCTTCACACATTCAAAAGAAAGTGAGAGTTTTGCTTACCGTCTCCGGGTCCCAAATCCTGACAACATGATTATCCGTAGTAATTAACTTCGCTCGCTCGGAGTTAAGAGTTTGATGCCACTTAATATTTAAAATTGGGCTGCCATACCTATAGAAAAACGTTGACAAGTGCAACCAGCTTTGCATTAGAAGCAACGAGAAAACATATCCATCATTCGATACAAAGACAAAATAGCCAGCCTGTAGAAGTAGCTTACATGTGATCCTTCACTCGCATTGGTTGTGAAGAACGCAAGTCATAAATCAATATCTGCATTTAAAAAAGCAAGCATAAACTAAAGAGTTACTCCTAGTAATGATTAGTGGAGGAAAACTAAAACAAAACAGTCAGTCAACATTTGTCTGTAATAATTACAAAAACCACTACAAGTGAATGTATGTTTATAGACAGGTTTGGTTATTCGGGGAAGATTAATTAAGTGTTTCCTTGATTAATGAGTTTAAAAATCTACGGCAGATATAGTATTACATGGACATGAAACAATCCCAAATGATGTTTTAACCATACCTTTCCCGCACTACTTCCAACAGCCATGAGGTAGCCTCCTTCCCCATCAAACTCTACTGCAGTGACCTCCTGCGAATCCGTAGGCATTTTTAGAGAACTTCTGATCACCAATTGAAACCTAAAGCTCAACATCTTTTTTCTATAACATGGTGAAAAATGAAGCAAAGAATTTACTCCAGGTTCCTTTATTCGTTGCTGTAAAAATTATACTAAGGAAGGCATTATGAAAAAGTACTACCAGAGGAACTTAAAACAAAAGGACAATGATATCCAAAACCCGGCCATAAACAAAACTTCAGCTGGAAGGAAATGCCACTAAGATGCAGCAGGTGGTCCATAAAAATAGGATTTACAATGTAAGCAACAAATGCAACCCCGTCAAGTTTGGCTATCAGACATCTGAAGTTTGGCAAATGCATACAAGTGGCAAAGTATTTCCCACTAGCTAGAACTACTAAAAAATATCATTAGACATAATTTAACAAGAAGCAGATTTGCTACCTGGTCAATATCACCAGCAGGAGCAACAGCATTTATTCTTCCGACTGAAGATCTCACTCTCATGTCAAAGCATTCCACCGCGCCGTCTTCTCCACCACAAGCAACTAAACCATGCCGCTTGCTGAATTAAAAACTATGATTCCCTCAACAACTGGATAAGCAACCAAAACAAACAAGTCTTTAACGACTATAGAGATCATAAGACATAAGTTCACCAACCTTCTAGTAACTACATTTAGAGCTGGGGACTGTGTGTTAAGGGATGTGAGGAAACGTCCCTGCAAAAGAAAACACCCAAGTTCTATAAATTTGAACATGCAGCAGCTAATTAAGTTTTTTTCAATTGGCCAAAAAAGCTAACGAAATCTAACAAAGAAATCATATGAATCACAAAGAGAAGAATGCCTAAATCGAGTTGGATTTGAATCCCATGTAGCGGTAGATGATGAGGCAAATGTAGGTGTGGACTTGGGGCACTGGTAAATAAACGAGGATCAGCAGATCAAAACATACCTATAGTTATTCATCACCTTTCCTTCCCTTGGTAGAGAGCAATTTCAACAAAAGATAGTTAAAATCATGATATGGTCTCAAGGGAAGCCTACGCTATCCTATGCTAGGGGAAGGGAAGAGGGCAACAGGGCTCGAGCTGCCAAACAGGTGAACGGGAGTATACGGGTCGAGCACTTGGACCAAATCCGGTGTTCCAAGTGCTCATAAACATGCATATTTACGTTAACAAGCAGAAGGCATCCCGCAAATAACTGCAGGAAGGCAGAAAATAGACAAACTGCTGGAGGCGGATCACTTTTGCAAGACTTTCCATTGCTAGAGTAATCGGAGATGCTAATCGATATAAAGCTCCATAATAATTACAGTTTCTGACAATAGTATCATAAAAACTGAGTAGCAGTGGAGGCTTATATCTAAGATTATCTGTTCCTATAAAAAAATATTACTTTCTCTTTTCTATCCTTTCCTCTCTTCTCCTTTTTGTGTTCTATTTTTTAATAGTTATCACCCCAAACACAAATACCGAAGCAATAGAGAGCAACGAATAATGAACCTTCCTTTTGCTTGGTCACCTATTCGAAGAGAGCTTTCTTATTTTCTCTTACGAATAAAAAGACAAGAATCGTACCAACAAACACTAACTATAACAGAGGACAGCCAAAAACCTGTTCCAAGTTTATTCTGTATGCATCCGGAGAAGAGGCAGCACAAATCAAGTCACATGACCAGCAATCATATGCAATATCCCTCCCCATCCTGATAAAGTATAGCAGACAGATTCCATGGTTAAACCAACACCAGAAAATAAATTACAAGGAAGAGAATAGAATGCGGAAATTGAAGGCACTAGATAACAGCATGACAGCTAACCCTTCTGTGCAAGTGTTAAGCACCCAAGTCAGGTGACTTCTGGGCAACGTGCAGTTCTTAACTTTAATAGAGTGGGAAAACCGGCAAAATAAAAGAACAAACAGCATACGGAATGATGATGCTGGTGGATAGCTTGATAAACAAATATCCATTGTTGGGTCCATTTCCTAAAAGCTTCACATTTGCATTCACCTTCTCCAAACGTGCGGATATTTTCATCATAAAAAGTTGCACATGGGATAGAGGTGTTCAAGTCAGGGCAGCATTTGGAGGGAACCAAGAGGACTAGGTAACACATTTGTTCCATACACATTAGTTCCTAACACTCAGTTTGGAAGAATCCTAATCATAGTCTACAATTTAACTATCCCTGCTCAGATGATTTATGAACCTCTGGTGAATCATCAAGGAAGGAAAAGAAAAGGCCAGCTCCGTCGTCAATCAACTCAACAAAACTTTAGTCTCAATTACTTGACATTAGCTACATGAATTCATTTTCTCCAGCTGACGCGTTCATTTTGTCTACGCAGCTCTATGAAATGTTATTATTCTGAAAATCCAAGGGATTGATGTTAAGAACTGAAGTATTGAATGAGCTCACATAGGCAGCTGCAACTTGGCAATGAGCAAACAGATCTTTACCAGTGCAAAACACTTACGCTAGTCGCTAGCAACTGGGTCTTAGAGGAATAGGGTCCTAGAGGAATGGTAGGTGCACAACCTACTCTTTCAGGTGGATACAACGCCAAACTGTGGGAATGGGAGAGCACTTGCATCATTTCAGGTCATGATCTCTCACATGACAATTAGGTATTAACCCAAAAGCAAAATGAAAGTAGACTAAATTCTGCAAGGTTGCACCAAAACTCTTCCAAAGAGGAAAACTGTATTTCCATTATCAAGAGCTAGAAATTCCAATGCAAGTGGATGACAAGCTAGGTATAATAATAGCAAGCCAAATATGCTCTTATCCATCCCATCCTGTATCTCATTTTGTCAAACTTCTTCTCCTTATCTGTTATTGATAAAAGAATTGAAAGTTTACTGCTTTCTTGGCTTCAATACTCCAACCTCAACTTTCTTTGATGAAAAACAAGATATCCTAAACATAAGTTACAATTGGTGTGGACATGGACAAAGATCGTCACCATCCTAATCCACTTCCTGGAATTCCAACTCTTCACTAATCCTTTGTAAATATGTTAAAATATTTGCACCAAGATTGCTGCAGCCCCAGCTGCCCAAACAGATACAGCACAATTTCGATAGTTTGATGCAAATAGGAGCATGCTTTACTATCAACTGCCCTATGCCTTAATGCTTAAGTTCATTCTCACCGTTTAAATAGAACACAATAACAGGAATGTGCTGAAACCGAGGAGAGATAAGATCAACAGATTGCAGTAAGAAAAAATGCTGGAAGCAGATCACTTTGACAAAAAATATCCTATTTTGGACTTCACTTCTATTACAAAGAGAAGAAATGCAAACAATGGTAAACCTTCAAAAGTCGAGCACAAAATAAACCAGACATGGCAAAGAAAATTGCTCATTCAAAAGGGGAAAAAAAGACCTTGGAATTCGCAAACTATAGTGACTCCCATATTTGGCATGTAGACAAACAGATCGATCAGCACATAGAAATGCCATCTTTGAGTAATCATCAGCCAAAACCTGTTGCACAAAAGAGGAATAAACACACATCAAATTTACCACGCATCATCCGAAGCCAAGCAATAAATGGGGTTCTCTAGCAAAAGGAGTAAATCCTAGGCCTTTCACAAGGTATCTAGGAGGAAGTCCATGCGTATTATAGTATGGTAAGTAAGGTTGTTTCCTGAACTAAGAATAGACAAGGACTGAGGATACGGCTTATAGGGCAAAGGGCATTTTGATCAAAAGATCGTGAATTTGTTTACATCTTGACAACCTAGAGTTTTGAACTCAAAACCAAATGCTCATGTAACAACACCCTTACCACTACACCATCGTGCATACTTGGATACTAATCGAACAAATATACAGATATACCCAAAGTTGATAAAAAAAACCACCTTAACCTTAACAATCTATAAGTATTATATATGCGCCATTATACAACTACCTTTCTTTCTCCTCATGGGTTCCTAATAAATGCTTATAGGCCTTTTATGTTACCTTCTGTTTTAATAAATATGCTCACCTTTTACATTATGTTGTATAATCCATTAATCCTTATGATAATTTCATTTCGAAAGTAATTTCTGTTGTTTTAAAATTTTTACAAGAAGATGCAAGGCCAAATTTTTTATTCTCTCCAGGGGCCCAGAAAAATCTCAGGGCCAGCCCTTCCTTTCGACTGCTATATTTTATTTCCTTGCACGTCATATGTAGCCTATTGCAACTTGCAAGCCCAATCTCAACTAGTATCATAGAAATATTGGTGACTAAACTGTTCCAGATACAGAAGAAGGGAAGGTACCTCAAAGTTAATTATCTCTGAAATGAAGTGCCGCTCAAACTTCAACGATAGTTCCCTTAGCTCATATACTTTGATTTGTGGAGGGTAAATACCTGAAATCCGAGAGTAAAGAATGATGGATACAAATCAGGACAAACCTGCATGTTTTGCTAGAAGTGCAAGTTTACTGTTTCACAGCACCTGACGCAATAAGATACTCCCCATCGGGAGTTGCCTTGATTCGACTTGTCGCTGTTTCGAATCTCAGATCCTGGACCAAATCCACCCTTTGCGTATAATCTATCATAACGAGAACATAGATCGATTTGTAAGTAGAAACAGCGTAATAAGCTATCTATTACAGGTGATAAGTTTCCATGGAACCACATCTCAGGGTAAAATGAATGGAACAATAATGTTGAACGACGAAATTTACCCAAACACATACAAAATTTACCAGCTTTGAAAAACCAATTTGACCGCTTCCTGATAAACCAACAAGAAGGAAATCAAAGCACATAGCATGTAGCTATTACTTGGGTGACACTGCTTATATCCAAATTCAAAGATGTGAAGGACCATTTTCAATCGTTATCATTGTTGTTCCAATAACATGATTTGGCCTTTTTTATGCAATCCATATAAGAATAGGCCATATACTTACTTCAGTAAACTATAGATTGGTAAGGACACACAGTAACTAGGGAGTCTAATTTTCACATACGCCAACGATGGATGAGAGGCGCTGGCACGGTCAACCGCATCCTCAATTATGCGGTTGTCCAAATTATTCCAGATCGTTGTTTTAAAATTGGGTCCTGTTATACGGGTTTCCAAACCAATTTTTTGGAAAAATGTAGCGTCAGACACCCCAGAATTAACCTGAGAAGTTTAATCCGCCACTCAAAATACATTTGCACCCTAAATCAGGATCTTGCGTCCGTTCATGCACAACCCCCCAGTTCAAATTCAAGACCCCACATATACGGGGCTCATTTGTTATTGGTTTATCATCAAGGCATATAATCATTACCATTAAACTACAAAATATACAAAACCCACTTTTAGAAAATGCCCAAGTAAATCAAAATGAGTGAACTGTGCAGCGCATATAGGAATTCTAAATATTTTGGTATTATTTGCACGACAGCCGCCACCCATTGTTAGCATGACCGTCTTCTAAACCTACAAAACCATCGGAAGTCCGGGTTCGAGCCGATGGAGTAACGACAACAACCCTCCTAGTAATCTTGTTCACGACACTAACCCACTAACACTAGCCGGCATAAAATCCAACCATATTTACAAGTGAGGCAAGTAAGGGAGTTATGTAGCAGAGTAACATTTTAATGAACTAGTTCACCTCTAAAAATAAATGAACTATACACATTAGATAGCAAATTCACATGGGTACGAGCCTAGAATCAACAGGAAGGGATGAAAATCGTCAAAAATTATTTTTAAAAAACGTGATGGGTTACCTTTGTCTTTGCGAAGAGCTCTTAGCTTCTTGGGAGCAAGCCAAGTGGCCAAGGAACGGTGTTGGCCAGTGATAGTGTACATTTTGACCCCATTTATGGCTGTCGACTTCAAGTTACCTCCTTGGCTTGACATCTTCTGATGATTCTTTTCCAAAACACAGCACACCCAACCAAGTGTTGTAGAAGAAGAGAGACGAGCTTAGAGAGAGGATAGATAGAACGTCGAGAGAGAGAGAGAGAGAGAGAGAGAGAGCACCGGGAGGGGAAGGGAGAGGTCCAGCGGTTTGGGGTTTTTGGCTGTGGCAATTAGGTTTAGGAAGTTACGGAGGAGGGGAGGCTGCTGTGCAATCCTGAGCTGCTGTGCAACTATCAAACGGCACCGTTTTGTGCCAATTCAATTGGTTTGTAAAATGCAATCTTGTGGGACTCATCTTCGGGTCCCACACAAATGATCCGAACCGTTAAATAATTTTAAAATAATTATTCAAGTGGTCTTGAAAAAAATCAGGCCCGTTGGATATTTTTACGTAATTGATCTAATTCATTTGATTTTCATTCAGAATTCAGGACCCTACAGTTTGAAAGAATCTTCAAGAAAAATTATACAATTCTACGTTTAGTAATCCATTGATCTGAACCATACGTGTTGTAGGGCTCGTTAAGAAGAGCATCCAGTAAAAAAATTATCATGTTCGGACATCAATAGGTATAAAAAAAATTCATATTTTTAATTTTTTGATACCCACCGATGTCCGAACAGGATAATTTTTTTATTTGTGTGGAACCCGAAGGTGGGTCCCACAAAATTGCATTTTACAAACCAATTGAATTGGCACAAAACAGTACCGTTTGTTTGCTGTGCAATCCTTGCACAGAGTCCGGAAGTTACGGCATGTTTGGAGCCTCACGAAGGGAAATAAATAATTGTTTTTTATTTTTTATTTTGCTATTTTTCTTTTTCCTCTCAAAGGAAATAAGGAAAAAGAAAAAGCAAATCGCAGAAAATGTGAATAAACTATCCAATTGATTTTATGAGATAAAATTTAATTTTGATAAAATCTAATTTTACTTGGAGCCGGAGGTGTGATAAAATAACAGTAATCTTCCCAAATGATAAATCTAGTTTTGATAAACTCCACCAATGCGTGTTTTCCAATAATTTTATGAGATAAAATCTAATTTTGATAAAATCATTTGAGGGTCCTAGATTTTAAAATCAATTGGAAAACCCAACCTAAAAGGTTGATAAAACTGCCAACGGGTTGTGAGTGTTCATAGAAGAGGTCTCAGTTCAGACACAGAGATATGTTCCATTTTAATGTAACTTACATGCTTTTTATAACAAAAAATTAAAAAACAAAAGACAAGAAGGATATGAAACTGCAAATTACGAATGAAAAAAATAAAACAATTGATTTTCACAAGTGGAATGCTCAATCTTTTTAACCTGGATATTTGTTGTTTCAGAAGAGATGAAAGAAAACATTGTTTTGATACCAGAAGTCTGAAATTTAGTACTTTTTTTCCTTCTCTTTCAACTCTTTTTCTCTATCAATTTTTAATAGTGGCAATACCCATATAGAGATAGTAGTGTGAAACAGTGGCCGTGAAGAGTGGTGGCGATTGCAGCGGTGACGACAGTACCACCACCGTACCAAGGTATGGTGGTGGAAGAAGAATGGTAGTAATTGACTCTGTTCACAATTGTAATGAAAGTGAACCAAGCATGAAAGAACCCCACCAAAAGTATGAAATTTGCCCTCCTTTTAATACTGGGATTTTGCTATCCACTGAGCATAGTCTCACTCAATGCTTATTAGATAAAACAGAATTTACTTTCACTAAATGTTTTCAATTCGAAGCGATGAACTCATAAACACATGTGAAAGTTGAATTACTGCTAGTGATAAGGTATCCCTATAAACAATACTCGCGGGTTTTTTTATCCCAACCAAAAAATTCTCAAGACAAGAATATTGTCCATCATTTTCCTAAAAAAATTCAAAGAACCTAACGAGGATGGATATTCCTGCTGCAATCGTTTTAAAATGACAAACCATAAATAAAAATTCAAAATTTCCTTCTTCATATTACAAGTGCAAGATAGATGAATATCCCTACTGTGAGAAGGAAAAAAAAGAGTACAACAATGGTAGAAACTCGTATTGCCCTCCATCAAACTTCCAGAGATCCTTGGTTCATGGAACCCACATACTGGTTGTCAGGTTTACAAGATCTTCCACTTATGCTCCAAACCACCACAAATTCTTCCAATACAGCCTGCTGCACTCAAGGGATAGCCAGAAACTGCAAAAGATAGGAGTTGGAATTTTGTTAGTAAAAAAAGACAGGTAAGTTACGAATCACAACTGAAATGAACACCACAGAGAGAAAAAAACAGTCACCAAACAGTGGCGGAACCAGGATTGCCAGATTTGGACTACCATCTGCTTACACATGCTCATTAGGGTCAGGACCAGATAGCGGAAACCTAAGTTACATGAAACTTGGTTTAATGTTCGAAGTATGTATGTCCACATGCTCGATTTTTCTGCTTCCGAAATTTCTAATTTAGTTCTTGCAGTGTCCGATATGGATACATCACACGTTACGCGTGGTGGTGATATGAGTACACAAATCTGACCCCTTTATTCTTCATTCTAGATAATTTCCCTTTTAAGTGCAATGCAACTGAAAAATCAGACACAGCATCCATCCATAATCGCCCAAATATAACAGAAAAACCCGGGTACAAAAGATCCTAAGCAGACTTCACACAAAAATCTCTTTTGTTTCTAGTTCTATGCCGCGGCAGTAGAGAGGAAAGAACAAAATCTCAGTCCCAGCCACATAGTTTAGTATATGTTAAGTACCTATGGTTTACGAGGCTATTTGGTTGTAGTAGCTGCACCGGGATATACTATTATTTGGTGTATGTGTATATACAAATTTATAGTTTTGTTACTAATTAGTTACATCAACTCCCCTCCCTCCACACCCTAGTGCACACTCATATTAAACAATTCCTGCCAACATCATACATCCTTCTTACCCTACAGACATATATAGCTTCGTTAGGAAATTAGGGTAGAAAATTGTTTTATTCAGTTGCGAATAGCAAACCTAAAACACCTGAGATATATGTGACTTTATATTGCATCGTTAGGGTTCATATCTTTAAAATACCCCTAACGATGATGTGACTAAAAGCTATTAGGGTAGATATAGCTTAAAAGACTTTCATTCGGTCGTGAATGGGTTACCTAATAGCCATGGGACTGAATCTTGTTCAGGAATCTGATATAAGAGAAAGGTCCAACATTACCTATGATGGAAAAGTAGCTAAATCTTAGAGCTTTTTTTCAATAGGTAATGTAGCTAAATCTTGGGAGCTTTTTTTCAATAGGTAATATCACATCCCAATGAGCGGGAACAAACCAAGGAGCGGGAACATATTCTAATCGATAATTGAATCATGAAGAAATATCCAATGAATCTAATGAGGATTTTATCCTTACTTAAGCTACCCCTGTCTAACAGGGTGATGTTAGTCCGATCGAATTCGAATACCACTACATTACACGAACGTAGCCCTGTTCATATTGAACGGCTCCGATCATTTGCGTGGGATTCCAAAATAGGTGGTTTACATATTTTGTGTCAAAAGTTGTGTTCGGCTATGTATATGGGTTACAAGTACATGGGCACGTCCAAGTATAAGTTATATTCACATAAGAGCGTATTGGAATTGTAGTGGAACTTAAAATGGGTTTTAAAGGGAAAATAAAGGAGATAGGCAAGCATCAGAATATGTATCCATGCAAGGGTGTTTTCCTGACCAGAATAAATAACTTCACCGAAAAGAAATTTTATACGGCTGCAGAGATGTGGAGCTTAATCCCCGATGGTCACCACACAATGCTGCTATTTCTTAACTAACTAAGATGCCAAACATCAACCATGACAAAGATGCCAAAACTACACGGAAAAATTAGACGACAAGTCCTGATATATTCATAGCTGTTGTGATTTCTACGGATACAGAGTGAAATAAAAAATGGCGCAAACTGCAAACTAAGAAACCTTACTTGAGATAAAATCCTCCACATAATCCTGATTGATTTTCCCATGGGCCATTGCACCAACCTGCACATGCAAGGGGTTAAGCCTGTAATCAAGTGCAACGAAAATTTCAAAGCCTGAGATACATTAGAGAGCATACCACAAAAACAAAGTTCACGTCGTCACTAACAGAAGCCACATAATCTGTTATATCAACCAATTTCTGTGAACTAAATGAGAAGCCTGAAATGTAAGAAAGCAATGTCATCCTTCTGCTTGATGCCATTTCATCAGATAATAACTTTTAAAAGGGATTGCTAACCTATTTTGCGGGAGTTGAGGGGTAAATACTGTGTAACCGGATTCTTGATCACACGCAATAGTTTTTCACGCTTACCAACAGCAGTAATATTCAATTTTTGTAGCAACTGCACTGAAATGATTACGAGGAGTGTCAGAGAGCACAGAAAGCCAGAATGGAATTCCTGGAAGGAGACATAAAAGTACAAATGCAGGAAAATAATAGTACTGTAGCCTCCAATGCAAATAAGAGATAGGATTAGAATCAGTTGCCTTACACATGATACCAGCAAATCGCTTATATGTCCTTGGAATACGAACATGTGGTTTAACTTCAAATAGAACGCCCTTTTCTGTTTTCACATACAAAGCTCGCATTCTCCCAGCTTTATTTAGAGGGCTATCTAAAATTGCTAGGATAGCCTGGAAAACATCAGTTTTAAGATCAGTTTACGATTTAGAGGGAAAAAAAATAAAAAATTCAACAATCACCAGACTAAGTAAGTAGCCAAACTGTCTACCAAAAATATCTGTAAAGGATACCACGTATTTCTACATAATGCAAGTTTGCGGCAATGGCCTATCCCACTACTATCATCACAAACTAAAACCAACTAAAACAAATTATGAAATGAGTTCAACTAAACCAGCAAGAGCTTAATGATCAAGAAAATATACCTATAACAGATTCTTTAATAACAAGAATTTAATAGCTTCATACTCCCGCATCCTAAACTTTTCTCCCATGGAAGTGCGCAATGATATTAAGAAGCATATTGCACACATTTAGACCAATTGATTATGTTCTATTACACCATGTTCTTCTTACAAGGGCTCTGCAAGTTTGCATTAATGGTTCATTTTTTCAAACTGAAACTCAGTAATAGTGTTTTACTTTTAATGCATGTGTATCTTGGCTGTTTACGTGGATTATCATCCGAGTATCGAATGTAAGACAAGTAGCATGACAGGATCATGGAACCCCAGAGAAGAAAAGGGGAACGGCCATGTGACTATTAAAGGAATAAGTCCACAAAAACGTGCATCCCTAGGGCCCCAAATAGTGCCAGCGTGTGTCACAATGCCTTGGCAGTACATGGGGTGTCTGGGGAAGTACCTCTGTCGACAAGACACAGGTGCAGATTTGAGATCCGCATCAGATTCGCCACCTTTCTCTTGGACACACTAAATCGAGCAGGGAAAGAACATGGTCTTTTGAAAGAGAAATCGGTCTGTGCATAGCATCGAGAGGAAAAAGAAGAGGAAAAAGAAGAGGGAAAAAGAAGCCAGAGACCTACCAGAATCGACAGCTAGGTTTCCTCCCTCTGAGCTTCAGTGATGAACCAAGGAAGTTCATCTACTTATGAAATGGCAGCGCTAGGATTTATAGCGCAATGCTTGTATCCCATGTCTGTTTCTAATGTGATATCGGCATGAGCATATAAACCAGCTGAAGAGATTAATTAATTATACACATCCATCGTGGACTGAAGACTGAACTGTAAGCAGCTCTGCCCATTTCAAATGAAAATGTGGGCTATTTTGCAAAATAATAATGCTTTCGTTAATGCTAAACCTATATAAAGAAATAGCATGCTCAGCCCAGTTAAAATAGCCAGTATATATCCAAGGTCAGACACCTCAAACCTAAAATGAAGAATGAAATCAAATGAAAATGCACCACGACACTCTCACATCATGGAGGGCTTTCTTATGAAGAGGGCCCCTTGCGAGAGGACCCTGGTTTTCTTGAGCACCAGGCCTCAAAAAGTGTGGTCACTTTAAAACTCATCCGCCTTTGTTGTCCCAGACTCACCTGACATGATGAAGAGGTGGCTAAGGCACGCCATATGAGCAGAATAGAATTAGAATATCATATACTTAGGCTCTTGGTAATTTTTTTGTCTGCTTCTATGGCTCTGACTCACCTGCTAAGGGCATCTCCAATAATGGAGTTAAAGGCAAAAGTTTGTTCAGAATTAGACCAGTTAGCAAGCATTTTCCTTCATTTGTGTCCCAATAGTCTAGTTAGTGAAATGTTAATTGGGCCTTACATTGCGGCAGATTAGCTGCCACTTGAACTGTGAAAGTGACAGTAGCTTAAATGAAGCCCACACGTAAAATTTCAGAGAAAACAGAAGAGAGAGAGAGAGAGAGAAGTGAGGAAAAGGTACTGATGAGATGGGACAAAAGGCAGTGCCACACCTATAGCTATATACATACATAAACAAATAACAATAACATTGCAACACTCATTAACTTAACAACACAAAACTGGGACCCACTTTTTACACTTGTGTCATGTAAAACCACATTTGTAACCCCACGATTGGAGATGTCCTAAGAGTAATTTCTTATTCTGCAAAGTGTTTACACGTGTGTGATAAAAGTTATGTAACTGTATTATAATGCTACATCTAAGATTAGACTCTTCCTAATTTCAGTTCAAGCATGACCCCAAATCTTTCTCTCTTTAGCTGCGCAAAAATTTAACCATTTGGAACATTACAATTGCAAACCATGTGAAGGATGGAACGATAGGGGTGGGCTTCTGCAGCTTATAATCCAAGAATCTTGTATTTCACCAGAAAATATTCGATGACTAGCTATTGTTTGTCTAATTCTTTACATGAAAAGCATTTCTGGAAGCATTATGAGTCTATGACCAACTTTTCTGATATTGTCTCGCTATACCTTTCGATCTCCCTAGTCTTTATAGGAAAAATTTTGGGACCGCTCTAGATTGCTAAACAATGTTTTGGAAAGTAGGTGCTAAGGATAGGTATGCTACATATATTTTGTTTGAAGATAATTTATCTGTTGAGGTGGAAGAAAAAATTTCCAAGATGTGCTCAACTATTTCACCTAAAGAAGGAAATAGTTGGAGACAAGTTCGAGTAAATATCTAGGACAAAATCATCCATAAACACAAATCTATATCTATTATTTTTTGGTGGAAACTCTATGGTACACCTTCAATGACAAGAAGAAAGGTACTCTTACATATCAGACAAGCAGCGTGTGAGTTCTGAAATCGAAAGAACACCACAAAAAACAAAACAAAGAAATTAAGGCCAAAAGTATCTTCTATACTAATGGTATTGTGCTCCCCATCCCTTCATCATGACATACTTCTATTTAACCCCAAGTGTAGCATCCCTAATTAGCCAATCCCACATCGGTTATGGGTCGTGATACCAAGGATAGATAGATGTAAGTAACCACACCTATGGAAATATTCTCTGTCCGACCATGAAACATATACTCGCACCCAAGTCCATGCGAGATAGGTAATTTTATATGAGCTGGGCATGTTTTCTTCCCTCGACATGGGCTGAGCATTATAAGTTTACGCAAGAGCAATGTCTTCATTTATGTCACCTCGCAATGAATATGCAAGTGGCACATTGACTCCCACCGTGCTTGCACATACTACACCAATTAAAGTGGACTTTTTCAAACCATTTACTCATTGTTCTATAATGAAAGTTGAGATACATAATTTATTTATTTTTTATTAAACGGCAAAAGGGTGGGAAGGGGTGACCAGCGTAGCAACCCCTAAGGGCCCTCTACACTAGTCTTGCAGTTAGCGGGACTCAAACCTAGATGGATCGTGTACGGGAGTGAGGGCACACTTAAGCCCACTCACCCTTGCCATATAGGCCACCACCTTCAATGGTGAGAGACATAGTTGTTGAATGCTGGTTGTTCTCGACAACTACGATTTCAGACTTATAGTTGGTAATGTAGAGCATATAAAATTCAAAAAATCAAAGCAACTTGTTTTGGATAGTATTAAATAGTTTGCTGACCTGATGAGCAATATCGGGCCGGTAATCAGCAGGATTCTTGTTATTCCTTCGCAGAAAATTGGCATGATCATCCGAATTCAAAAGCTGGTACGTCTGCAAAGAAGAAGAAAATAAGGTCATGCGAAGAGACACGCGCACTTGCATACATACACAACTGAAGATGTAATTTAAGCCTAACTTTGTGATGTACTTAAGAAATCACCACCACGATTCAATAACTAAAGACTGGAGCGGTTATCCCCAAGTGCTTAAAATTTAAAAGCACTAAAAAAGACGCCTAAGAAAGAAAAATCACAGCAAAAACTTGAGAGCTACCAAACCAGAACTTATCAAGTAAACCAATGTGAAAGAAAGGTAACAGAACTTCAGCAGACCTTTCCAACTTTTGCGACTTCCAAAGAAGCCTTCTCAAGAATGAAAATGGCACCAGTCTGGGTCTTTTGATCAAACGGTTGAATTGGAATACCGGCAAGGTCGTGTGTACCCACTTCTTTATCCTCATCTAGTACATTTTCTGTCTCCTCTGTGCCAGCCTTCGCCTCTTCGGTCAACTCTTCAATATCTTCTCTATCATAGTTTTCTTCTCTCTGCTTTCGTTTGCGCCCTTTTATTGCAAAAGGCCGTACCATTTTTGGTCCAGACTATGATGCTTTTCTGTGGAAAACCAAATTTCCCCTTTTGTTGCTAGTCGTACGTAGCTTAGCTTCTCCTCCTTCTCCTCCTATTCCTCTTCCTCTTCTTCTTCTTCTTCTTCTTCCGTTGGGTTTGCGGCTAGGGCTTTTCTACAATATTTGTTTTGGGTAAATTAAACTAATTCTCCTTCAAGTTTCCGGACAATGATATACAAAAACACACGATTTTTGAAAATTACATTGAGACCCCACCTGGGATGCTTCTGTATTTTTAGCTCTCACAATTAGTCCATATATCCTAACTTGATAGGCCACTACGAAATTACGTGCAATTTTCAAACTAAAAAATAATATATTATTAACAAAAAATAATTTTTTGCACCGTATTATAATTCTCTATGAGATTTATCAAACAAGATTCATATTGACAAAAAAATTTATTTTTGCAAGTACTTTATTTTTTAGTTTGAAAATTACACGTAGTTTCGTAGTAGACCATTAAATTAGGACGGAGAGAGTACTTTTGTTGAGCATAGTGTTAAACTTTAGTCGGACACGTCATGAATGTTTTCGACACCATTTTTTTACATTTTGGGATTCCCTTTTTTACATTGTGGGTGTTTGGCAAGTCAAAGCAATAACATTTTTTCCCAAATTATGAGTTTAGAGATGAGAAGCTAAAAAGGGGTGTTTGGAAGCCTCTCTTTTTTTCTTTTTGTATTTTGCAATTTGTATTTTTGACTTTATAAATTGTGGTCAGAATCGATTATCGAATCTGTAAATTGTTTGATAGATAAGTGCAAGATAAAATTTACAATGGGCGTAAATATGTGCAAAATACAATTTGTAAATCTTTTTGTTAACCAAAATGGAAAAAAATAAAAAATGAGAAGTCAAAAAGCTCTTTCTCCCTTTACTTTTACCTTTTGCTCTCCTTCATCAAAAAACAAAAATGCATTTTGTTAGAATTCATTTTGGTAATGGATATCCAAACAAGCAAAATTGAGAAATGGGAAGGAAGCTCCTAGACACTCTAAAGAGGGGGAGATAGCTTTTATTTCACATTCTCAGATTTTATGTAATTTACCCCTTTATTGAATTACCCATTTACCCCTGTTTTCTTCTTACTGGAGCCCCTTTTTCACTATTTTTTTTTCTTCTAGTTCTCAAATTATGGGTTTTGAAATTATGGCTCCTTTTCACCTTGTTTTTCTCCATTTTTTTTTTCTGTAATGTTTAAGTTGTCTATTTTCCCTTTATTTGGTTGGGGGGATTTGTAGTTGAATTTTAGTTAATCGTTGTTTTAATTTCCTCTTCTTTTATAAAAAAAAAAACTTAATTCAGAAAATAATATAATTTCACAAAAACTCAATAATGCAATAATGAGTAGTGGAAAAGGAGGGAGCCAAACAGATAACAAAACTATTTTTGCAATACAACTTTTAAAAAAATGCTTTGGTCATACGCATTATAATATCACAAAACTAGGAGCAACATGGTAAAAAACAAACACATCGTTTATCTCTCGAACAATACTGTGTTACAAAATGTATTCCACGCCCATACACTCCAATAAAAAATAAAATACATTCCATAATTCAAATAGCCAAAAAGACAAAATATTAAAAACTAAAGCAAAAAAAGAGCCTCCTGAACACCCCATAAATCTACCAACACCCAATTCCCATAGGACGGCATTCGAATTGTCCATCTCCGCAACTGATGGTTCAAATTTACAAAAGAATATTTATCGGTAAGAGTTAACAAATATATTTGAATCATTGATTAACGAGATGGACAACTCGAATGCGCTCTGCAGGGTGCACTGCAATGTTTGCACTATTAAGATCCCCGATTGTGAGAAATGTCGAGGGAAAAAAAAGTTGTGTTAAGGGTCATTATGGGGCTTTGGCGGGCTAGGTCAGTCTGCATGCAAAGCTGGCACCCAACCCAAGCCGCTAGTCCGCAAAGCTAGTACCCAAGCCCACCCGCGACATGGGTTGCGCGGGCTTTGCCTCCAAGCCACGTCATGAAATTTGGGAGCAATCATTTGAAGGTGCATTGTGCAATGAAGAAAATGAGTATGCACTCGATACAGGTGACATGCACTGGATTAGTTTGGTTTTGTCGTAAACCAAGAACCAAACCACTAATTACGGATTATAAATTTAAAAACCAAACCATAAAATTCATAGAAACAAAACAATCCAAACCGTTAATAAACGATTCAGTTTCTGTTCTGAACTACGGTTTACTTGAGATTGAGATATCATCTTCATAAACTATTTAAGGCAAATGTATGAGTACAACACTTTTTTTTTTTTGAAAGGCAATGAGTACAACACTTTGGTGTACACCAAATGTACACTATCTGTGTGTGACCAATTTAGAGTCCCACGCAAATGATCGGAACCGTTCAATTTATTTAAAATATGTTTTTAAGTGTTATTGTAAAAAATCAACTCGTTTAGATATCCGTAAAGACTCGGTCGATTTTTGTTCCCTGAATTTGCCGAAAAATAATTGACTACATTGATCGAGCCTTTACTGAAGTTTGAATGCCCTGATTTTTTCTAGAGACCCGTAAAATAATATTTTAAATAAACTGAACTGCTCCGATTTTATTGTGGGTCCCTAAAATGGTCCTACATGGGAGATGTACATCAAAGTGTTGTACCCATAGTTGGACTCGAAATTAATTGACTAATCTCAAACAAGCGTGTACATTTAGTGTATTCAAATCATAGGAATACTAGTGAATGACCCGTGCCTGAAGACACTTCACTGAAAGAAATTTTACTGTACATAAACTAAGGAGATTCCATTTCTAACACAAATTTTGACTCTATGATTTGACCGTACGTAAACTAATGAGATTCCATCACCAAAGATTTTACATTAAGATTTAGAAAGAAAAAAATCCACTTAAACTCTTTATTAGTAAAAAAAAATATTCGTTCTACGTACACTGAAGATAATCGATTAGCAGTGTATAAGTTTTACTTGAACATTGTTACGAATCAAAAGATTGACTACAAATCTAAACCTGGCCATATAGGAGTACAAATTAGAAATGGTAATGCTTTCCCCAAGTAGACAGACTAAATCAACCACTGTTTGAGGCAGTTGTATGAGTCGTGAACCTTATACGCTCACAATTACAAACTTTTAAAATTTGGAAAACCTTTGCAATATAGACAACAATCACGGAATAACTTTCCGGAACTCACCGGAACTGCGTAGAGGTAGAGATGACTGATAAAAATGGATTTTAATATAAAAAAAATTGACGAAGTGAACTAATGTAGAAGTCATCACATGAAAAAACCTGAATCGAATTCCATCAAAATTCCAAAACTGTTGAGAACCACAAAAATTCCAGATCTGCATCAAAATCTTTCCAAAATAAAAGAAGACAGTGTTTACAAAAAAACAAAAGAAGAAGAAGAAGAAGGCAGAGTTAAAATAGAGATAAAGAAAAACCTAGAAAACCAAAAGTCATTGCAAAGGAAAATTTTCTAGAATATTTGATCGTCGTTGCATGCTGATCATGGTTTCTTAACATTGGTATCGGCGAGGGAGAGAACTCAGTTGAGAGAGAGAAGAGACGAACCAGTGGTATTTCCAACCAAATTCAAGATCATCTCCGTTTCCTCTCATATATAAATTAGAAATGAGATCCCAGAAATTCGATTTATGGGATATCTCTTTCCACACATTGCCTATTCGATTTACTGATTCGGTTGTTACGTGTTTTAAGTTTTCCTTTTCAATTGTGGTTGTTACATGATTGACAAAGAGAGTGAAAATTTGTGTTCACAAATCAATGATCATGAGAAAGGAAGGGGGGGGAGAGAGAGTATCAAAATAATTAGGCAACGTTTTTGGGTTCCCAAGTATGGCTAAACATTTAGGCGGGAAAAATCTGAGCCCAAAAATGCATCTTGACCGTATGTTAAAAGCTTAATCGATCTGAGCCTTTGAGGGCTGGCGTGAAAATCAATCTCGCCCATTCATTGAATCCAAGGGCTGAAAATATAAGGGATTCAAAAAACTGAGCCCTTTTATAATATAGATGTTATGATCATATATAGAAGTTTAGGGATTAAATTTGAGAAGTGAAAAATAGGGCAGTGGAATGGAGCATTAGGTTGTAAAATTAATTAACCATGGGAAAAAGTTTATTCAGTATACTCAAATCGGGTTATATATATATATAGGAGAAACTTCTAATAAGGATCCTTATATCCGGACCAACATGCGGACCTCATGCTTCCCGACTAAATTTCGACGATCCGAACCGTTAGATGTGTTTAAAAAGTGTTTTTCAGGGTCCTCGCGAGAAATCGTCAAAAAAAAAGTATCGGGAAGGGCTTAATCCGAGTAGTTTTTCACAAAAACTGTATTATACAGTTTTATGAAAAACTGCTTAGATCAAGCTCTTTCCGGTATTTTTTTTGGATGATTTCTAGCGGGGACCCTTGAAAACACGTTTTAAACACATTGGACGGTTCGGATCATGAAAATTTGATCCGAAACTATGAGTCCCGGACTTAGAGATCCCAGACTAGATAATTCCTCTCCCCCTTGTTTTCTCCTTTTCTCTCATTTTTTAGATCTCAAAACTACAACCCTCTCTCTCTCTCTCTCTCTCTCTCTCTCTCTCTCTCTCTCTCTCTCTCTCTCTCTCTCTCTCTCTCTCTCTCTCTCTCTCTCTCTCTCTCTCTCTCGTTTTTTAGATCTGAAAAACTACAACCATGTCTCTCTCATTTTTTAGATCTGAAAAACTACACTTACAAGTGTTCAAATGGATGAACTATGCATACGCATTATTTGTCGTTCCATTGGGTACGGTTTTGGGGTTGATACCATGCCTGCCTATCTATATGATTGATGTAACAAATACTTCATGTGCCAGAGATCTGAAGATTTTTTTAAGTCAATAATGAGTTCATTTGAGTTTGTAAGTCTATCATGCGATCCTATTTAGTACTCCATCAGGCTTTACGCAATCTTGATTTCGTAGATTTGCTATCTAGAATCAATTACCGTGCACAATAACTAGTTAGAATTTCCATTCCAGTGGACACTAGGTAATGTCCATATGGTTTTGTGTTCAGAACTGTGACTGATGGAAAATCCATGAGAACATGTTGGACTAAGTGAAGTTGTAGAAAAAATGAACCATTATGAATTGATATGAATTGATATGTTCTGAGTAAATGGATTGAGGGCTAAGGTTCAAGTCATTCCCTTACTATGACGATTGGAGCCTTATTTTTGGGAATGACAGAGCAACCGGAGACATGGCCGAGAGTGTAGCTGATGTGGTTGAGACCTTGGGTGTTGAGGGTGTTGATGGCGATGAAGTTCATGAGGGTTCAACAATTGTTACTAAAAATGACAAGTCCCCTCCGGATCCTCAAAAGAAAAAGGCTAAGGTTTCAGAGACCCACATGACTGGACCGTCTGATTTGGGTGACAAGCTTATTGGTTCGTTAGAGTTTTCTGCTAGTAAGTTCAACATGATTGGAAGTAGGATGGGTTATCAACATGACCTCTCGGCCAAAGGAGGTGCAGTTAATGAAGCGCTTAAAAACCTTCCAATCACGGTTGAGCAAAAGGTCACAGCTGGTATGGCGATCACTGAAGAAGCTCAAAGGGTTGATTATTTTTTTTGCCTTAGTTCGGATGAGGAGAAAATGGTAATGGTGAAGAAATTGTGCAAGTTCTAGGCTAGTTGGAACAAAAAAAACTATGTTAAATGGTAATGGGTTGCAATGCCTTTTTTTGTGGGTTGTAAGTCCTTTTTTGTGGGTTGCAACTAAAACTAAAAGACCTTTTTTCTAATTAGGTTTGTTGATCAGACTGTTGCTTAATGTTGCTAGTTTTAGTTCTCAAGTGGAGAATCAGTTGATAGTTGTTCCCAGATTGTTGCACTACTGCTGTTCTTTTGTGAAAGTTGCACTACTACTGTTCTTTAGTGACTGTTGCACTACTGTTGTTCCTAGATTTTATTTGCTTGATGCTCTGCTGCTGTTCTTTAGTGACTGTCCATATGTACTGTAATGTTCCGGCCTCAAAGGTGAAAAATTTTAGCTGCTCGGTGTTGCAAGTTTATTTCCAGCAAGTTTATTACTTAGGCTGGAAAAACAATTTCGAATGCAAGTTTATTACTTAGCTGCTCAGTGTTGCAAGTTCATTTCCAACAAGTTTATTACTTAGTTGTTCGGTGTTGCACTATTGTTGTTTGATCCTATTTTGCTAACTAGGACATCACCACCGAAATTGTATTCTTGCTAGCTCATTCAACTGCTTGCTTGCATCCATGTATGTCTAAAGATCAAATATCATTTTTTTTTTTGATTGGCAACAAAAACATTTTATTAAAGCAAAGAGGGATCCAACCAAAAGTTGGAAAACATATGTGGGCCTAAAGTGCCCAAATATAGCAATAAAGCACACACCCATGAGCCAACAAAGCCATATAAAACAATGAAAGTACAAAAAAAAGCCTAGCCCAAAAGCTAAGCCCAAACCAAGAAAACCCTAAACCTAAACTCCTCATCCTTGCATCTCAGCAGCATCAAACCACTCTGCCGCCAAACTTCAGACACTCCACAACCACCACCGTCAGCCTTCGTCACCACAACCACCGCGCCACCACCAGCAAACCAAATGGAGACGAAGATGAACCAAACAACCAGAAATAGACTGTCGCGGAAGCTCACCAATGCCGTTAAGCGAAAACCATGACCGCCCAGCAGCGAGCATGGCGGGAGACCACGCCGAAACACCACCACCACCGTGACAACAACCTTGCCGTTAGGCCAAACCGGTAAACACAACAACAAACCAGCCGGAAGGATCACGATAAGGGGTAACCGAGAAGCAAGGGGCGAAGCCACAGATCGAGAAAAAAGATGAGCAGTTTAAGGGGTCGAAAAAAGAGAAGGGGGAGATAGAGAGACAGAAGGGAGAGACCATTACCGATGCCGACCTCGTCGCCACAGATCGAGAAACGCTGTCAGGGGCTTGAACTTTGATAAGAAATTGATTGGTATCCTCATGATAATTTTCTTGCATGCAAGTGCTTTTCTTTTTCTACATTATCTTCTATGCACCACGTTGAAATTTGGCCTAATCATCAATGAATTGCATAAGAAATGGACTTGTGATTTTTTTTTTAAAATTCATGTTGATCTTTTTCAAAATCATGTTTGAATTTGATTTTGAAAAATTTAATTGGTTCGAATTGGTTTTGGTTGAGAGAGAGAGAGAGAGAGAGAGAGAGAGAGAGAGAGAGAGTTTTTTTAAATTCATGTTGAATTTTTCAAAATCATGTTTGAATTTGATTTTGAAAAATTTAATTGGTTCGAATTGGTTTTGGTTGGGGAGAGAGAGAGAGAGAGAGAGAGAGAGAGAGAGAGAATCCTAATAACAATCCCGAAATTTTGTCTAGAAAACCAAACGTGGGATTGGCCAAAACATGGGATATCCAGATGCTAATCCTGCACGAATCAAACATGGGATTGTGTGAGATTCGGGACTAAATTAGTCCCAGGATTAATAGTCCAGGACTACTAATCCCGGACTATCAATCCTGTCTGTTTTACTCCGCGAATCAAACAAGGCCTTCTTTTATTATCACCTTTTTCCCTCCGGCAAACCACCCATTCTGGCAACTCCTCGCGATAACTTGGCTCTCACACAGTGTGAGCATTAGTGAGTAATTGAATGCGTGGTAATTTGTAATGTGCTTCAAAGTGGAAGTGAGTTACGAATATACCCTGGTTACATAATTCTTTCAAATAGCTTTGTGATTGTTTTGTAAAATATTTTGTTACTAAGTATAGATTTTGGAAAAGAGTTCTAAAAATAATCATGGGATTAATCTTTTAAAAGAAAATGATGGAAAAAAGTGGTATTATGATAACATCTAGGTGTTGATCATTGATGATTTGGCACCCATTGAGAGAATACAGCCGGGTATCCTATTGCTTGGATTTGATATCATTTCCCACCTTTGTTGGGGACCTGGGGTCGCTCCCCATGCTACCGCCGGCAGTCCACCCATGATGGATGTTTATTTGATATATGTGGATTTTGGTTTTATAGGTTGCAGTTGCAAGCAGCATAGATTTACATTTGATGGTTATCAATTTTGTGGTTATGCCATGTTTTATCTTATTGATCACATGTTATTATGTAACCTTAGTATATCATAACGCTCATTCGAATGGTTTTGTTTTATAAAACCATTTCAGGACACAGGAGTAAAAGCAGTCTCTATGGAAATCGTGTGGTTATAAATTAATGGTTGCTGTTATTGCGGCTAATCCGTGCATTCAGATTCATTTTGCAATCAAATTGTGTGGTGCTCCTAATTTGTAATTCTATTTGTATTACTAGTGCCAATAGTTGTGGCCCACAAGATTGTAGCTTAATTTATTATTGTTTCACATTAGGTTAACTCAGAATGTATTTTATTAGATTTAATGATTTGGCTTTTCAATTTATTAAACTCGATTATTTGTTTTATAAAAAAAAAGTCCTAGAAAGGTGATTTTTAAAGAGTCCTGGGGTGATTATGTATCACTGGCTGGTCATGATATCTAACCCTCCGAGTTGGGTCGTGACACATATTGAGCTAACTAATTTTTGCACAAAACAATAAAAACATTTTAAGAATAATGAGTGGTTTGAATCATTTTGGTGGGACCCAAAATAGACCCTTCGAAATGGACAAAATTTTATTGGTTGGTACCCTCTGCAGTCCCTTTGGGACGGCAGAGTCCCCACGTCTCTAATTTGGAATGCTTTTTTAACCCTTGAATAGTTGTGTGCACTGTGCAATTTTATGCATCTTAGATAGATTTTTAGGCTTATTTTTTCTTTATTCATAAGAAATACGTTCGGATCATAATTTTTTAACTTTTTCGATTCCTCTCATCCAGATGAACAATAATACATAATAAAAAAAATTAACTCAAAACTAATAAATGTAAGAAAAAATGGATTAAAGACAAAAAAAAATAACCAAGTGGTCGAGTTTTCCGTTTTTAGTCACTTGGTAAAGTCATTTTTTTATTGTCTTTATTCATTTTTTTTTTTGCGTTTATCAGTTAAATTATGACTTTTACATAATTGTTTTTGGTAAAGAACCAACTTTTAACACTTTTATCGGTTTGTCTTGGCGAGAGGGATCAAAAAAATTATAAATTATGACTTTTAACACTTTTATTGGTTTATCTCAGCGAGAGGAATTTGCAAATACGTAATAAATTATGACTTTTACCCAAAAAAAATTTGGGAAAGGATTAACTTTTAGCACTTGTAGATAAGGCACAAAGTTTGACTCAAAATTAACAAACGTAATTGTTTTTAAATAAAGACAAAATAAAAAATAAATTTTAGCATCGTATCTAAAACAAGAAACCATACAAGGCCTACGCATTCCTAATGGCAAAAAGTAATCAGAGAAAAAAAAAAAAAAAAGGCAAAAAAAGGCCGATAGAAAAAAGAGAGCAAAAATTAGTCATTGAGCAAAGGGCAAAGTGGACATTTTAGTGAAAATGTAAATGACATTTGACATGTAGAAAACATAACTATGGTGCGACACGTTGACTTATCTCTTTTTACTATAAGAACTGGTATTCTACACTATCAAAAATGATACAGACACAAACTCTCAGTCACAACCCACCACAACCCCTCTCACATGTGGGGGACCCGTCTTGAGCGGGCCCCACCCCACATGTGAGAGTGGTTGTAGTGAGTTGTGGCTGAGAATTTGTGTACGTATCATTGTTCCTACACTATTGGGCTGATTGTAGCGGGACCCATTCAATATTGTCCCAGTCCCCTTCTAGGTAAATAGCTTTGGTCTACATTTTTGAAGAAAAACATCTTCTTTGATCGTCCAACTCAGGTTTGAGCAAGCTTATCCGAAACTACTTGGGTTGCGCCGTTCTCATCTTTATCTTTGGTTTCTGTTCAACCGTTTTTAAGTCTCTGCGCCCCAATCTGAGTTCATTATGTCAATGTGAATAATGTAATGCCCTTTGTAATGGTTGGTTTGATTTTGTTCTAATAGTATTTTTTGGCATTTATGGGGAGTACTATGATGAACATAAAATTACTCATCAAAGGAGAACTAAGGATTTTAAAAATGCAGTCATTGTAGTCATCATAGGATAAAAGGTTGCCAGGATTCAAAGTCAAAAGTATTTATTGCAATCACTATTTTTTTTTCTTTTTGGAAAAAATGCTAGGCAAGTATGTATTCTTATATTTTATCTCACAAATGATAGTGAAATTCACATTGACAGTTTTTTTTTTTTTTTTTTTGCAACGGAAATTCATAAAATTAGAAAGGAAACTAGTTTAAAACAAGTACAAACATGAGTACACAAATAAATATGCTAATCTCTAACGCCCAAAGCATCGTCTGTCACGAAATGGCAAACTGATGGTGGTGTCTCCTCCGTTACCACAAGCTCTTCATCTTGTTCCGAACATAGTCTAGCGAGGTTATCAGTATTTTGGTTTGCACATGTTCGGGCCATCAAGATCTTGGAATCTGCAATCAAACCATGTTGAGGATGACCATTAAAGAGCGGCCCTCGTTTAGCAGTTGAACAGCAACCTGAGAGTCAGACTCAATGCAAACATTGTTCAAGCCTTTCACTAGCATTATTGTTAAACCACGGTAGATTCTCCATAGACATAGTTCTGTTTCCAGATTGGTTGTGCAAATTAGTCTACCATCTATCAGGCTTTTATACTGTTTCGAAAATATTGGAAGTAAATGCCCAATTTCCTACCATGCATTTTTATGTAATTGTTGGGTCGAAATTCGCTTGAATGGATACTCTCTCTCCCATAATGAGTCCCCCAAGAAAAGACGTGCAAAATTTTCAGTTCAAAAATAAAATACTTCGGTACATGATTTTTAAAATTTCTTTGCACCAAATTAAAGATATCAATGAGTTCTTGGTGCCAAAAAAATCAAAAATTATGCACAAAACTACTGTATTTTTTATTTAAAAATTGCACGTCTTTTTACATGAGACTATCATTTTAGAACGGAGACAGTATATAAATAGGATTTCAAGCATTTTGATATTTCTTATAATTTTATGTTTCGTTCTTGAAGAGCTTTAAATGTACTATCGTTTGGGCATACTAGTCTTAGCACGGTGTTTCATACTCATTCCAATTTTTTGTCCATTTATACTCCACGTGAATTCTGGAAGACATTTAACTAAAAATACATTGAGAAATATATTTTATTGATCTCAAATAGAATACATGCGTGCACATATTTTACTTAAAGATGTACATGTACAATAGAACATTATATTTCAAAAATATGACCGTCCTCATAAAAGTTATCTTAGCTTTCTTTTAGGTCGTAACCTAGAAATTTATGTAGTAACTTATACCCAAACATATATTACCAATGCCCTTATTTACCTAACAATTATTCACTTTGTAAGACATCTCTCCATTTACTTAATATTTTCAAGAGTTAGAATTAATCTTCTCCCGCCCCTCACTCTGGTTTAGATAAGTTAGGTCGATGTTTAAATATTCAATTTTTCTATAAAAAAAATATTAAAAGAGGCAAACATCAAGCCAAATCGAGCCTTAAGTCCCAATCAATTGAGATTTGCTATTGCCAAAAATGTGAAAACAAGTAGAGTAGCAGTATATGTTTTAAGTATTAACACCTACCTTGTAGAGATCAGTTAGGTATTTGCATTAAGAGTACAAGTTTCACAGTGTCATTTTTATGCTGAAAACCTACCAGGTGCCATTATTCCTGTTTTTGTTTTTCGGTAAATAAGGCTTCAATAAAATGATATTTGGTTTAAAAAAACTTATAGAGGTATACATGAGGGAAAATGCTCTTTAGACAATCAATTAAATGAAATAAAGAGGGTAAATGCTAGTTTTCCTCTCTTTTTGTTTGACTTAATTAGTTGATGCCCAATCTAACGGAGAGAGAGAGAGAGAGAGAGAGAGAGAGAGAGAGAGAGAGAGAGAGAGAGAGAGAGAGAGAGAGAGAGAGAGAGAGAGACTTCACATTGTATTTATCCAAAAATGTCTCTGCACATTTAAACAAAACACACAGACAACCACATGACTTAAACGGAGAACATCAAAAGTCTGATAAAGGCAATATGGTAACCTGCAAAATATGGTGAAATTGTTGAATTAATCCTCCTCACTATCCCTCTACGCAACACACCAAAAATCTATAGAATGGGCATTTTGGTCCAAAATAATCACACACACAAAAATATTTGTGGCAAGCCACCATGGTTGTTTTATGTGTAAGTTCTTGATATCTTGAAAATAGTACATAGATGATAGATGTGGCTCCAAAGCCCAAACCCTGGACACATTGGATCTCATAGGTACACCCAAACAAAACAAGGCCCAAGAGCTCCTTTGAAGTGGGTTAGCATTTTTGACTTTGGACAGTGCCCTCTGTCTCGAGAATACCCGTTTAATTCATCTTCACTCTTGTATTGCGTTTACTATCATTAGCAAAGTATGAACTTTTTGTTGATAAAGAAAAAGAGGGCAGGAAATGGATTTTAAGCAGGAGTAATTCTTAGTCAAATTTTGAAGCCCCATAGCGCGACAGAGCCGGTATCTTTCCGACGATCGGAGAAGAGGTAAGAGTTGGAGATGAACTTATTTGATTGGAGAAGAGTAGAGTCCAATCTCACTATTTTACACAATTTTAAGGATTAATTGTGAGTTGATATTTGTATTTTAATCCTAACCTCTAACTTCTAACCACATGGGATTACAACTTTAGCTTTTCGTAATTAGTCGGAGATACTGCACACATGTAATCATAAGACTTACTATCATAGTCTCCATCCGGGGGTGCAGTGCATCCCCAAGCACAATGATGTGCTGTGCAGCCCCATAGCGCGACAGAGCCGGTATCTTTCCGACGATCGGAAACGTTTACCGCATAGAGCTCGTAGAGTACTACACGTGTAGCAAAAATCAACTCGATCGGATATCGTTAGATGCCTCATTGGAACACGAATAACTTGAAAAAGAATGGGTTCAGTGGTTTTGATCCAGTGTTTGTGTCCATTTGTGCTCCATTTCTTTTCAAGGTAATTGTGTTCTGATGACGCACTTAACGATATCCGATCAAGTTGATTTTTGGTATACAAGTAGTACTCGATGAGCTCTACGCAGTGAACGTCTCCGATCATCGGAACGATGTCGGTGCAGCTACACCATGGCTGCACAACATGGTTAACTTACTTAGGACTTGTTTCTGATTTGATAAAATGGGAATCCCATAAAATCAATGGGTTGATTTTAGCAAATAAGAAAACCATTTACTAAGATCAACACATTTCTAAGAAGCATACGAACAAGCCCAATGACCATAGAGTACAACTCAAGAATGAATCTTTAGCCCAAAATTACAAAAACACTACCAATTTGAATTTGATTTAGTTTAGTTAATTTCATTAATGATTTTCATATTTCACAATAAACAATACTACAGAGCAAAGCTTTTCCGAACAACCTAATGATTTTCATATTTCACAATAAACAATACTAACTTTTCCTATAACTTAATTTGAAATTTAAGAGCTAGCAGAAAAGTAATTCAACTTTAACTTGGATTCAAAAAATATTTTGAGAGACAATACATATAAATTAAGATATGTTAATTTGTATCGGTATTATAAACACCGTGGGAGAAAAATAGCCAAAAACATTGCCTTGACACAATGATATGCCCTATTCTCACAATTAGAGTCGCCTCAGTTCTTGGCCCATTCGTCCGACCCCTGAACCCCATATAATTATGGTTTCTCTTTTAAACCGTAGGAGCAATACGTGCTTCCAACCAGAAACTGATAAAAGGCTCGTTTAGTAATTCAGCCGAACTCAAGCTCAAGTTATAGGCTCGTTTTGGTAAATGAGCTCGGTAAAGTTCGACTCGTTTATATAGGCTTGGCTAATTTAATGAGGCTCGTTAAGTAAATTACCCCGACTACTCTGCTCATTTAGGAACGAGCCGAGAGTCGAGCTCAAGCTCAGTTTTTGGAAACGAGCCAAGCCGAGCTTGCACCCCTTCTTCCAACCAGAGACTGATAGGACAAAATGTAATTTCTCTCTAACAATGAAGACAAAATGGAGAGGGATTGAAATCGCAACATTCTTTTTTATAACTCAGGTGTGCATGCCAAATTATGCACAACTCGATTAATCTTGGGGCCTACATCACACCGCCCACTTGCGAGACACTCAATTAAAGCTAAAATATAGTGTGGGGGAGTCCTCGCCGGAGTGAGCTCTTTGGACCTCCTGAACGGGTGTGAGAGATGGTGGAACGAATAAGCTGTGCCTGAACCCTAGCCGCCCGCCGGAGGGGATACCCTGCACAGGTAGACAACCACGTTAGTGCCTAACCCGAACGGTGGTGGTCCAGGGAGGCACTCCGACGTTTAAGTCAGTCACCGGAGAGAAGAAATACACCGGAGATCTAGGGAGAAAAGTAGAGTTATGAGAGTAGTAAATGAGGAGAGAGAGATCCCCATTGTGGTAGTTGTAGTTGGGTATTTATAGGCAGGGGGCGTGTGTCCCACGCGCTCGGTGCCCCCCACGCACCTGTCATTCGTGATCGGAATGACAATTGACGTGACCCCTATCTCTGCCCCAGACGCCATGTCTAGGCTGATGTCACGACACGTGGGTTCGAGCAGTCAAATCACCTCGAGACATTCCCTATCGCCCACGTGCTCCTGCAGGCGGTGGTGGCAGAGTAGGTGACTGCCGCATTTAATGCTTCATCGTGGAATGTGTAACGTGCTCAATACGCCACCGCCAAATCAAGTACACACCGAGCCCCCGCGTGGCGAAGTGAATCGACTGAGAGCATCCCGAGTGCATCAAGCGAGAATGCCGTGTCGCTCGGAGATCTTGAGAGCATCCCGAGTGCCAAGCGGAGAATGTCGTGTCCTTGGCATCTCACCGTTCGGCAAACATCATTCAAATCTATATTCGTCCCGACCTAGACATTAGTGCCGAACGCCGAGGGAACCAAACGTTCGGCGGAGGGGAGATACATCGCTCTGCATTCAGTTTCGTGGATTTCGAGTTGCTGCCCCTTTTATTATGCAGAGTGGGGCCCCTCGCTGAACCTGACAAACCCCGACCGCTACATATAGCTTAGCTCCAAAAAAGTTAATAGCGCCAAGAAAGTTTCGAATCTGAGATCTTAGAATGAAGCAAACCCATAAGGCCTTGTTTGTTGGGGGACTTATGATGGGCTATACGCTAGCTCTTGATCTCCAGATTAGTCATCCATCAATCCCTCATCCGGTATTTGCGAGGGGGATGTGGAGGGGAATATACTATCCACCCAGATAACATATCCCCTTCCTCCTGGATTAATTAGTAATAGGGGGAGCGGTGTCACTAATTAGTCGGGTTCGACATTTACCAATTTACCCCCCTTTTTTCTATTATCTTGGTTATATAATACATATTTCGGTCAAAAAGAAAACATCAAATACAAAATTATTTTCCTTAATATTATCGTGTCATTAAATTGATTTTTTTAATGTTATCACGTTTTTAAAAGGATAAAATGGTCATTTGCACCATTTTTCTATCATCTCCCACTCGTAATATCCCTCCATATCCCTCCAACAAACCAAATATATACGTATCCCCATCTACTATATCCCTCAACAAAACATCTAACTTTTGTCCCCTTCTATATCTTCCCTCGTGTCATATCCCCCTCCTACTATATCCCCTTAAACGAATCCTGCCGACAAACGTGCTGTAGGTGTCAAGTTTGACCATCATGTCAATCTCTCATTGATCATAAATTACATTAAGGAATTGGGTAAATGTCCATGTCAGAACCAAAACAAAGGGATATGCATAATCGTGAGAGTGGCCTAAAACAATAACTAGGTGTTCCTTTGCTACAAGGCATGGTCATGTAGACAACCTAACCCCACAAGAAGCTTTGCACATGTTCTTTATGCAAGTGAGAAAAGCAGAGAGCCTGACCCACAATACCCGCCAAGAATCATGATTTGAAAACTCCATATCCAAGGAAGAATCCCTTTGTTTTTAAGACCAAATCTCCTTGGAATAAGATCTTTGGGACCATCACATTTACATGTGATATAAGTTCAGTGCGTTACAAAGAAAAAGCCAAAAACATATATACAAAAACTAATAAGTACTTGGTGCTAATTTGTTGTTTTTCTTGACTTCTACTATCTATTAGTCCTTGACCCTTTTCTTCTTGACTTCTGTTTAGTGGATTTATTGAATATTGAATTGGATTTTTTAATGGGTCAAATAAAGGTTTCGATAAACATCACCTAAAGTCTCAGATTCGATTCTCCTTGCCAGCAAATTCTTGGGGCCACTAGGTTTATGCTTGGTTGCTACCTCCAGAGCCTCGGAATTAGTCGATATGCGCGTAAACTGACCCGGACATCCGATTATAAAAAAAAAAAAATCCATAAACACCATTTACCTAAGCATGGATTCGCTCTCACCTTTCAAACAGGGGCCTCGTTTGGTTAGGAAATTTTGGTCCCAATAAGATTAATGTGTTCTATTTTGGCTACAAAAACAAATTACCACCTTATGTATAGAATTTAATACTTTTTTAGGTGGTGCTAATGCGAAAACCGTTTTTGTTTGTGCCAAAATTGCAATGCTTAAAAACCTTGTACCATGTGCAAGGTACAAGCCTTTTATGCAATACATGCAGTTTTGGCACAAACAAAAATGGTTTTGGCATTATCATTTCCCTTAAATCAGGTATAAATCTTGTTTTATATTCTAAAAATAATGGGTTATGAGTTAAATGAACTGAGAGCTCTGAAAACCTATTGATACTCGTATTTGATGCACCTATGTGACTTGTTAACATGGAAAACATTTAGTTTATTTGATTTCATTTTCTGCTGATCAGCCAAATGCAAGAAAAAAAAAGAGGGTGAAACAAAAGATAAGCAAAATTATTAGTTATCCATTGTTTAATTTGCTTTGTTGACTTGTTAAACAATCATGTTCAAATCTTAGATATGTCATAAGTGATATCACTCTAAGGGGAGATTTTCAAAAACTAAAAGTGCTAAACACGGGTTTTGAGACAGGTCATTCTCCTAACGTATAGTATCAATTATTTTTACAGTTTTAGCCCGTTTATCATGTTTTGGAAAACTTAACGTATAGTATCAATTATTGCGAGATAACACAGGTTTACATAGATTGCGAGAAGTAAACCTGTGTTATTTCGCAATCAAAACAAAATCACAAGATCAAAAGGGATATGAAACGTGAAGCAACAAAATCACAGCCACAACCCAGAAGATCAATGGGATACGCGCGGCATGTGACAAAATATGCTGAAGGATTACAGGAGGATTTGTTAAGCACTAATCAGGGGATCGAACATTGTGAGAATATTGTGAGGCTAATTTACAGCACTAGAATCAAGCATGTTAAAGGGGTGAGTATGGACAAACTTTTTAGAACTTTATTGGCATGGCCTTTTTGTCGTTTTACATAAAAAAAATTTCAATTATGGTCTATATTTTTATACTTTTCAAATTTCTCTCACGAGACGAAAAATATGATGTAAAAATTTGACCCGAATGTTGTAATAATTAAGAGAAAACAACCAAAAAGATCATGCCAGTAAGCTCCTAATTAAAAAGTTAGTCCAAACTCACCCTAATTTTGTTGTGCATTTAAGGGTGAGTTTTGACGAACTTTTTGGGATTTTTTTTTTTGTTTTTGGGTGCTTATTTTGAAAAAAATGGCTTTGGGTAAAAGACAACCTGTTTGGGTTAACTTAATTGTCTTTAATTCTTTGGCTAATGTGTAGGTGGCAAAAGGCCAACCAAAAATGTCTTTGATTTAGCCAAACATATGAGTTTTTAGTTGCTCGAGAAGTCTAATGGGTTTCCCAAAAGATTTTATCTTTAAGATTTGATAAAATCAGGGTTAATTTTATCAAATAAGGAAGATGTTTGATAAAATATCAGCTTGTTTGCATTAAAATCCCAGCCCTATTTAATGCAAACAAGTTGAGATTTTATCAAACATTTTCCTCATTTAATAAAATCAATGGTTGATTTTATCAAATCTTGATAATTTTTTTTGGGAAATCTCAAACAAGTTAGCTCAAACATAGCCAATTAAGTTGTGTATTGATTGCGTCATGTATTGTATCAAAAATCTTCTCTATGAGATAATGCATTTAAGTCACAATTTTTTATTTTTTTGTATGACTGGGTGGTCCGTACCGGCTTATATACACGCACATCAACTAATTCCAAGGTCTTTGTATACCCCACCACACACAGACTGGGCAACACAAACACAATTTTGATATTGTGATATGGCTTGATGGGAAGTGCAATTAGCTAGGGTTGCCAATAAATATTTGGATGGTATTTCTCTTCTTGTATTTTTGTACTTTTCGTAATAATTAGTTTAGCATTTTGTTGTAATTTTTGGTATTGCTCGTTCCTCTCGACGAGATGAATTAAAAAAGTATGAAAATATAAATCGGAATTCAAAAAATTTCACTTTAAACGCTATAGACAAAAATATTAGCTGTTTGGTAGTTTTCGCCTTTACTGAACTTTTTTTTTGCTTTTGATCACGACTTTTAACATTATAGACTCTTCTTGTTTAGATTAGACGTATGATTAATCCAAAAATTAAAAGGTAAATCTAATTAAAATTCAGAAAAACAAAGGAAAAAAATTTGGAAACTCAGCCAAAAACTGCCCCCTGGAACACGGGTTTGACTCATGCCAACTACCTTGATAGGGAAAAAAAATCATGAAACAAAATGAAAGACAATACATCCACTACCCTTTGTATATATTCCATACATATATAATAGATCCGCACAGAACTGTGTCAACAACCATTTGATACACGTGAGACCGACACATCAAACTGTTATATGTGTTTGCATATGTGTTCAGACATCTGTGTCCAACGCATTTTCCACAAATTAACTCATTCACTAATTTTTAACCCAAATAAAGCATACTTGATTTTGCATTGATAATCCCACTTAAAGTTCCTTTTAAGCTTTTATCTTCTTGTCATACATGTACCCTTGTTTGTTGGCTAGGCATATTTATTTTTATCAAGAGGCTTTGCAAAGATTTGTCCATTATAAATATCCATATGTGACCTAATTTATTTAGTTTAAGGCATACTATTAACTAGAGTAGCCTTTTGCTTTACTAGTATTTGTATAGAGTCCGGTTCTAGTCCGGGAGTCCCGGATCCGGGACTCCACTTCCCGATATTTTTTTGACGATCCGATCCGTCCAATGTGTTCAGAAGGTGTTTTCCAAGGTCCACGCGGAAAATCTTCAAAAAAAAATACCGGGAAGGGCTTGATCCAAGCAGTTTTCGCAAAAACTTTATATTTACAGTTTTTGCGAAAAACTACTTGGATCAAGCCCTTCCCGGTATTTTTTTTTGAAGATTTCCCGCGTGGACCTTGGAAAACACCTTTTGAAGACATTGGACGGCTCGGATTTCCTAAAAACAATTTTTAAAAGCATCAAAACACCAAAAAACCCTTCAATCCGGGTTCAATCCGGGAAATCCGGGATCCTTGACAGGATCGCCGGTGTATTTGTATAATCTCAAAGAAGATCTCAAGCAGTTGTACATTTCTTAAATTTGTGCCTTGTGCAGTGTATCTGATTAAACAAATACGACTACTGATTAAAAATATGATTAACCATATCCAAGGCCTTTTTTTTTTTCTTTTTTTTTTTTAACAGCTAGCTAATTATAATCACTACATTTTTAATTCGACTCCAAAACGCAACTGTCTCTCTCATAGGAGTAACAAAATGTTTAGTTTGTTTACACGTTCGACGTTCTAACGTGTTATTGGAGAAATTACAAAATTAATGTTTTTGAATTTCGATAAAAATATTCATGACAGCTTGATAATTAGTTTTGTAATATTTCTACTAGTATTTTACCCATGTTTGAAATATTTCTACTAGTATTTTACACATTTGGTACCCCAACTAGTTGAGAATTCCCCCTCCCCCGGCGACAAATCATATATTGCTCTACCTATTCCACCCCGCAATGTATAAATTTTGGCCCAGGCTCGCACCTTCCAATTATCTCTTAAGAATCCTGCGTCCGCCACTGCTTGCATACGTGTCATTCATTGTGAACCGCATCTCTAAGAACCAAAGTAAAATTTTGTAACACTAATAGTGTAAACGCTTTTTCTTTTAATTTGAACACTCATGTAGCATTGTTAATATGATTTGCCTCTCCCAAATTTTTTAAAATATGGTTTAGCATGTTCTGTACACTATGGGATTTGTTTATGCACCCCATAGAACACTAAAAAAATTAAAAAAAATAACACCTTTATTTATTCAATTTGTATAATATGAGTCAAAAGAGATCCCAAAGTACAATGTATCCAATACTCATGGGGATTTTAATCATATTGTAATCACTTGTACTTCTACCTGCTCACTAATTTTAATGTTTATCCAACTAATAACCTCGTTATAATTTAAAAAACAAAATCTAATTAAAGAACTCTGGGGGAGAGTTCAATGTATCCAACTCTTTATTCAATTGTTTAGTTTCATTTTTTTTCTATTTTCTCTTGATTTCATTTGATACGCTTGGATATTAAATATAAAAAACAAAGGAAAGAGCTAGAAAGAAACTTTGTATACTCTAATTAATGTGATCTCTCATGAAACGCAAAATGAAATCCACGATGGTTTTATTTTGAGGATTTAAGTCGTTTATTTTGTAAAAATAGGAGTGCAAATCATCTATTCAAAAAATTAGATTGATCGATTTTAGCATTATTTGAACAATTCAAATTTGTCTTAAGAGCAAATGGACGGTGATTCGACAAAGAGCCTTTACATATTGGTTGAATGATTTACACATTGAGGTATAGAAAATTAATGGAATGGATAATCAAATAGGATCGTTAGAGTTCCATTCCTCGTCGTATGAGAGACAGCATGAGAAATCATCATATGAGAAGATCCTTTGCAGGAAATAGGGCATCGGGTGTAAAAGAAAGGTGTTGGATCCTCTCATATCCATCAAATAGACCTGCCAATCCATTCAAGTCGTTTTGGTCCTTTATCTGCTCATATCAATAATTGGAACCATTATTTCTTTTTAAAGCTCATCAAAGAACATCAACTTCAAAAAATCATGATGATTGGCAACCCACTGCCTTAATTTTCAAACACATTTATCGTGAGAGATATAAGATATAAATGGGTTCCAATCCTGTATTGCAATTTTTAAAAATGGAAATGTGTTTGGAAACTGAAAAACCTAGTTTGTCTAGGTTTATAAATTTTGCGAACTCCTTTGATTATCAACCCACTAACTAATAATTAATTAATCGCACAACAAAAAAAAAAAAAATTAGACAGTGAACATAGCGATATACGTGAAAAACCCTAAACGGAAAAAACCACGGAAAAGAATCATACACTAGAAACATCCAATGGTTATAAGTATTCTTACTCTTGACTGTGTATCCTCACCACGAATTGTAAGAACTACTTGCCGAATCCATGTTCACCATACTCATGCATTAATTATCACCGAATCTTGAATTTTCAAGCCTTCCAAAGATGCCTTTCAAACTCCACGAAATGGCTTAACTCAAAGATTGAATGTTGACGATGAATGAACCTCTCGAAGTTGAATGATACGCACAAAGAATCTATTGTTCTTCAATATACCTCAAGATACATGAAACCCTACCCTTTGAATCACTTTAGACGTGTAAATTATATCTCAATATACGTGAGGCGCTCCACACCTAATATGACCTAATTGCATATATAGTATTTATAGAGAGATGAGAAATATCACCAGAATCCACCAGTCTTGCTTGAGCACGGAATCAAAACAGTCACATTCGCTCAATACCTTTCGTTCGAGCAGAATGCCATTCAGATGCAGTCGCTCGACTTGTCGCTCATTGTTGTTTCTTGAGTGAAATGCACGTCTCCAATTATTTTGTTTCTTTAAGCAAAATGCACATGCATCTCCAATTATGTTGTTTTCTTATTCTCAAATTCCTTTCCCCACAATTCTAACTTTTCCAAAACGCGATAAGTCCATATTTCTTTCCGAGTCACAATTTTTCGATTCCTAAACCATAGAACCACTTGACTAATGACTACCGCACTCAAATGCAACAAATCAAAATGATTCATTTCCATACCTAATACAAACGCTCTAAAAAAATAAAAAATAAAATACAAATCAATAAAATGGGACACATGCAAATATGTGTTTTGACATGAAAATGTCAACGATAAAGGAGCTTCGGGCTATGGAGCTTACAAAAACTATATATATCAAATGGTAACCGATTAACGCAATTTTAAATGTTACTCCTCTTATAGGCTAATGCCACAATATAAACGGTCTTAATAAAGAGATGAGATCGGAAAAGACCTAAAAACGGTTTGAACAAAACCCTGCCATTCCATTTGATTGAATTGGAGATGTTGGAGCTACTTAAAGAAAGAAGAATAAAACATATAATTAAGATTATCCATTTTGTTGTTTCAACACTCAATTAATGTAAATACGTGTATGTTTTATTTGATTTCTCTCTTCTATACTAATTAATTTCCCACGAAAAAAATTCATATTAAGATACGGAGTTCATGTTTATTAGATTGTTAACCACTAATGCATATAAAAATTTTAAGAAATTTTAATCATTTATAGGTGGTGAGGTTCAACACATGATTTATTGCCTACTCGATCGGCAGCTCTGATACCATAGTAGGTTGTTAACCATTGATAGGCGCGTGGAAAACTTGCTTTTGAGCGCCTAAGTAGGGTGGTTTAGCATGTTAAACGTGCGTTTTGAGCTTTATTTCCCATTTGATATGTGCACGTGGTATGTTTGTGTGTTGAGCATATTTTGCAGGTAATTTAGGGTGGTGGGTGCAATTTCATGGCTTTGGGAGTACATGCACGTAGACCGAGAGTGGGAATTGCACGGATTTTGCATGGAAGTGATCGTAACCCGTTGGGAGCGCTACCCCATTTTGCTGGAGCGCTCAAATTGGGCACAAAAGGGCTGAAAAATGAACAGAAGGTTCTTGAGCGCTACACCACTTTGGTGTAGCGCTACCGGTTTGCTAAGAGTCAATGGTCAACGCGAGGAGCAATGGTCAACGCGGCAACGTAACGAAGCGGTAGCGCTACCCTACTTTCCTGGTAGCACTGCCGAGCGCTTAACACGGCTATTGAACGCTATCGTTTTGGCTTCACGCGGATGGTTTTTGGGATTTTCGTCGTTTTTCATTAGGATTACGAAAGTTTAATATAAATACTCTCGTTAAAACCCAGATTAGGGTTCCAGAATTTTTACCTAGGATTATTGTTCTTCGTTTTTCGGCTACAGTTTTCTTTCAGCATTCTATGTTTCAGCTTGATTTCAGATTCTCAGAGTTTCAGCTTTTGGATTGGTGTTTCGTATCAATAATCAAGCTTGGTTTCTTCTTGCAATCTACGGTATCGTTCGTTTTCTATTTTTATAATTTATTCTTCAAGCATGTTTAGATCTAGGGTTCATTTAATTTCTGTAGTTATTAAAATCATGAGTGAGTAGTCGTATAGAGTGCGGCTGCGGGCCAAGGCGTTTCGCCGCTAGATTAATTGATGTTTCACCTCGGGACCGAATTAACTTGATTTTTGAGCAATTTTAGGAAACGAAAACTCTTCTAACGAACAAAACCCAGGCATCGCCGGAATTCGAATGCGCACGGAATCTGGTGACATGTGGTGCGCATTTGTTAGGGATCCTTTTTCTTATTCTAAAATCAGTAAAAAGAGTAATTGTGGCCCGAGTAAACATTGGTTAAGCTAGTTGCGGACGCTGGGTTCCCCCAGCTGTACTCTCATTTTTAATACATATTCGGTTAAATTAGTTCAGTAATTTAGTTAATTAATCTCATTGAACGAGGGGTGGCTACCTGAGAGTCAGGTTAAACTATAATTCCACACTTTTGAGTCAACACCGTTAGTCATCTCTGTGGTTCGACTCCGGTACTTCCGGATATTGTGCTGCATTGGTCAAGAGTCCTACGCTTGGGACGCGTCTTATTTTTAGTCACCTGGTCGGTCAAAGCAACCATCAACTCATCTAAACGTTTAAGCTGTTAAAGAGAGAGACAACTTTATTATTTGTATTTCTCAACAATGTTCAACCTTTGGATTAACATCGTCTTGCGGTTAAATCAGCATAACCGAATGTGGTTGCCTTATGTTAGGATTCTAGCTCCCTTTTGTGATGCCATCTTCGTTTTTTTTTTTTTTTTACTCTATCTTATCTTTTTCTGAGATTAATAAAATCCTTTTTTGTTGTTGTTCCCAAAAAAAAAAAAAAAAAAAAGGAATGTGCATGGCCCCTAGCTAGCTAATATCTGTCCACCATTTTCTTATACATTTTTACTTATAACCGGTATCCGGGTTAACCTATGCACACCTCAATTAATTTTGGGGGTCTAATCTCACCGCCGGGACTAGTTATATAGTAGACGCTGACCTAATAACAATCATGCAAAGTCAAACGTTAAATTATTAGCTCTAATGATTCTGACCTTCAGCTTTTCAATAGATTTATAAGCAGTAACTATCAATTGATTCATCGAATAAAGTCAAAAGGGATTACTCATAATAGAGATTAGAGAGATTGAATCAAACAAAGCCACAGCACGTTGACTTTTTTATTGTTCAAAGGTAGTAAAGCCATGGCGCGTTGACTTTTATATTGTTCTTCAAAGGTAGTAATTAAAATGTCAAACTCCAATTCCAATATTCTTTTTTTCCAGACAACACACTCGTGTCATTGTAATGGCTGACATTCGGAATATAATTAAAATGTTAATTATCGTGACGGGGCTCGTATTTTATGATACTTATCGAGTTATTGAAAGGGGTGTTTCATGAAGTCAGACTACAAGAACCTCTAGGTTGAGATGTCACGGCGTGTGGTAGTATTTTAATTTCAGGTTACGATTTTATGTTAACTCATGAAACAATCGAAGTTCGTGTTATGAATTTTATCGCGAACACCTGTTCAATCCTACAACGCAAACGCCCCTACGGATCTTGAGAACAATGAATCACAGAAAAAGAGCAAACAAATACGTGTGTAATGAAAACAGGAAAGAAAAGCACGAGACACAAGATATACGTGGAAAACCTCAACGTGAGGAAAAACCACGGGAGCCACACCAGTCCACTATGAAATCGAATCAACGAGTACAAGTCTTCTCACAATCTCTCTGAGATTGGTTTTCTCTCGCCTCTCTCTATTTTTCACGCTCTGGAAAAACTAATTTTCGATCTACAGGACACACCGTCGGCCGAAACCCTAAAAGGACTTTTAAGGCCTCGGTAGCGCTACAGGGAAAAACCTGTAGCGCTCCAAAACTCTCTGTTCACAAATTAGGCTCTGGGTAGCGCTACACCAATTCTATGGTAGCGCTACCGCGTGGTTATCTGCACTCCCAACAGTTCGAGGGGTTGTGTTAAATGTGGCAACTTTTGTCAATAAAAATGCAGCACAAATACTACGATCGAGACTATATATAATTAAGCTGGCAATTTATAGTTGAAGAAATTGATAGGGAAAGATGAAAACATTAAACAGATACCGGAAGATTTTTTATTTTTTTTTCCCCGGAGAAATGGTAATACGAATACCCTATTAATCATCGAAACTCTAGCTAGTAAAAGATATCCCAGGTTCGACAGAAATTTACCTATACGAATACATAACTCATGACGAAACCTAGAAAGATGTCACAAGGATAAGCCGTAAAAATTTGGACAACTTGGGTTTTCGAAAAATGGAGAGGAAACTATTAGAAGAAATATTTATTCATTCAAACACGAACACTAAGATATACACGACTCGTCATGGTAACTCTTGCCACTAAGATCAATCGTAAATTCTGATGTCTTGTGAATTACACTATTATAGACGTCTCGTCAAGGTAGCTCTTGTCACTACGATCAATCATAAATTCCGATGTCTTGTGAATTTTTTTTTGTTGGTAATTGACAATGTCTCTAGGTTCACAATATCCATGGCCATTGGGTCATTAATTGATAAAAAGCAAGTTTGTTCCAAAAAAGCAAGTTTGTTCCTCCAGAATCTAATGCAGGGAAGCCTCCTTTGGGATTGGAAGAAGTCAAGTATTTGAAAGGGGAGGGGACCAAGAAATCAACAAATCTTGAGACAGTGTGAGAGAGGGGGGGACCATTCATGCAAAAACCCTAATCCTATCCAGTATCGCACCTGTCAAATTAAAGTGCCTAGCTAAATGCATGAGTGTGGACAAGCCATGTGATGATCATGAGATGTCTTTCATTCCAATCAATGATGGAGACAGGGGTGGCTAGTAGGGGCAGTCGTCCCTGCTACAATTTGAAAAAATCTTACTATTGCATTGAAAATATATATATATATCAAAAAATTATATAACCCGTCCCCTCTCCGTAAAAATTCTGGCTCCGTCCCTGATTCCAACTTAAATTTCTGTCTGTTGTGCTACTCATTCTCATTCTTGTACAAATCCACTTATAAGTAGACACTGTGCAAGAAATTTAGCTCGGGGAGGTACCATTAAACATATATATATAAATTATAGTAGCAAATTTTACATTTTAAGTTCATTATCTTCATATTATTGTTGTTTACTATACGTAGAATATAGAAATTCTAATAATATATATAGATAACGGGTCTTTATGTAAAACAACTAAGTTAGATGAATTTTTTAGAAACTTGACAAAGATATGTAGTGGGGGATGTAACTATGTAAGTGATATATATAAAAGGAAAATACATAAATATTTGAGATACAAATTGTCATGACCTTTATTATTTAGGGGTAAAATTGAAAATATTAGTAAGTGCAGTGGGGGTCTATGCCCTCACTGGTCTTGCATTGCCTCTGCCACTGGACACAAATCAAGCTTCAAATGCAGTTTTCTTTTATAATTTTTTGTTGGTAATTCACGGCCGGTGACTGGGCTTGTTTACGGACTCCTCGACTAGACGGTGGTCATTTAAACGGGGACAAAGCGGCGACGTTGAATTATTTCCACGAGTGTTTATGGCTAGCATTTGAAAAGTTCCGAATCTGAAATCTTATGGGGGAGCAAACTCGGAAATCTGATCACGCCTTGAGATCGATCAGGCGTAAAATAGATTTTATGGGACATATTTATCAAGTATACAAGAGAACAATGAGACGAAAAATTGTGATGATCATACAGTTTCCCACAATGGAATCGTTTTAGAAAAATTGGATTTTGGATTTGTTGGAGGAAAAGAAAATGAAGTAGAAAAAGCTTTATGCTCTTTTGCTTTTTATTGGTTGAGTGGTCGGAATTTTTTTAAAAATTAATAAAATAAATGCAGTACTAATTCCAATGGTTGCACTGCACTCGAGCATACTTTTATTTTTATTTTATTTTTATTTTTGAACGACAAAAGAGAATTTCTCAAGCATACTTTTATGTATTTTACTCTTTATTCAAATTATTCATAAGCAAACAAATATCTCCCTCTCATATGCTACAAATTATTTTCGACACTACATATATATATACTCTCTAAATTCGATCCTTCTGTTATCCGACCACCGAATTTTCATTAATTGTCTTTAGAAATAATTACAATGATAGCAACTAAAGAACAAGATCCTGAAATAGATATTCTAGGTCCATGAACAACTGTATATGTTTTAAGCTTTTGTGGGGTCGTCGTGATCATGATCATGCTGTCATTGAAGGTAAACATGTAAGGTTTCCAAAATCGATAATTCCTTCTGCACTGACGGGAATGCACCAACCGCGTACCGACGGCGTCGCCGACGCAGTTGTGAGTCCCAACCGATCGATCCGAGCCGTTCATTTAATGGGGTGGTTTTGGATCGAGATCATAAAGCCGTCCGATTGCCTTGATTCCCGCGCGGGCCCACTCGGAAATCGATTTTAAGAAGGATGAACGGCTCGGATCGATCGGTTGGGTCCCACAACTGCGTCGGCGACGCCGTCGGCGCAGGTAGAAGGGTTCTTCCAAAATTCCAACTATGAACGGAATGTAACCCGTCCACCCTACGCAAAAGTCCCGGCTCCGTCCCTAATGCAAATACAATCCAAACATTAGTTTTGTCCTGCCATGGTAGATGATTTGCTGAAAATCTTTACTACAAAACTGGGACCATGTTGTTGGACTCCATCAATTGAAATTATTTGAACTACTCATGCAAATCGCCCTAAAACCAGGGTGGTCCAATGGCTTCCATAAAGGGTATCCGCGTAGCCTCCCATACAATCCTTTAATTAACTTGGGTTAAAACAGGACTGACAAGCTTTAATTTTGATCTTCTTTTTTCTTTTTAATTACAGGATCCAACAAGCTAAAGCAAACTTTTTTAATTATTTTCCTTTAGCTAACCCGGAAGCCCGCCTCAAAAATACTAAGAAGTTTGAATAATTAGGGTTGGAATAGAGTAAGGCTTTAAATACTCTCTATTGTAAAAATCCTAACTGACTTTATCAATAGACTCGCTCGCACCCGTGGAGGTATCCGATTTTGGGGAACCACGTAAATTCTTATGTTGATTTCTTTACTGTTTTCGTATTCAATTATTTTGTGTGTAGTGATTTCTCTAACATACACCGAATGTAAATCAATTCCTCATAACCAAGCGACCGGATCGATGATCGCCACTTCGCTAAGTATTTGATATTTGGGTTCGAGTAATTTTCCATCGAAACCGAACTAAAAAGAGGATCCTCTCACGTATATAGCTAGGTGTTTTCGGTATTTCTTTGAAATTATGGGTGAAAAATGAAAATGATATGCTTTTTTGCCCTTACATTTTTAAAGTTTTTTCTTGAGGAACCAAAAAGCATATCCCTTGCCGAAACTAAAGGTACTATTGTAATCTTGCATAGTGCGAACTACGTTTGACAGGTCGTACCAGATATTATGGTTTGTCGGAGGAATCTTTGCTACAAACAAACAACAGTGCACCGGATCATCTGCATGTACAATATTTGTAGGCCAAAATGTATGTTAATTAGTATAGTACCAAACTATATTTCTTTTTTCTCCATGCATTGATATGGATAATTCTATGATGGTTGGGTATTGAAAATGTAGAAATTTAATTCTGTTCATCCTCCTTAAAATAGGGTGAACAAAACATTCCTCTCCTGTCGGTTGAAATGATGCAAGTCCCGTTAAAAAGTGATGTCATCCTTACCAAAAAGTATATTGCAGGGGTGAGACCAAACTCATTTCAACCAATAAAAGGACAGGGTTTTGTTTACCCTCTTTTAAGGAGGGTGAACAAAATTACACTGGGAAATGTATAGACTCTTCATTTTGTAAAGAATAATATTTTAACCCATAGTGCAAAGAGTTCAACGGGATATCATAAATGGATTTTTTTTTTGTCGGCAAAAAAATTATATTAAAACTCGACAAAAGGGTACATCGAGATGAATAAGCCACTACCAAGCACTGAGCAAGGATAGGGCAAAAGCAAACCAATCCAACGTAGTGCCGAAAGGAATGCAAAAGAAGGGAAAAATTAACATAAACGAAACATATCCAATCCATCTAGGCTAATCTTGACATCCTCATGAGCATAAGAAATTAACAGTGAATAAGATCTCCAAAAATTCGGCAGCATAAGAAATACTATCATGGATCCATTTGCCTCCACAAAATAGCAAAAACTTCCTCCATTAACACAAATGGGGTCTGGGGTTCGTGTTGTGCATGTGTTGTGCGGCAGTAATGGAGCTCACCAGGGATTCCGTTATTTGATCCGAACCGTTCATTTTGTTCGTCCCATCGAGTACATAGTCCACGTAAAATTTCAGGTTGATTAGACATCGGTAACTATGTTTTGATATTGCATTTTCATGAAAACAAAATAGTTCAAGAAACCGATGTAGTTGATTTTTTCCCACAAAACTGTAACTTACCGAGGTCCGATCAACCTAAATTTTTACGTGGACTATGTATTCGATGAGACGAACAAAATAAACGGCTTGGATCAAACAACGGGACCCCGGGTAAGCCCCGTTACCCCCGCACAACACGCATGATGTGCATTGATGCACAAGATGAACCCCAGACTCGCACAAATGTTTGTTTAGTTCTTAATAATTGATTTTCACAGCCCCGAATTGACGTCAACACTCTCTTTCTTGTCTTTTAGTGAAACTTTTACAAATAAAAATTTCACTAAAAGACAAAAAAAGGAGGGCGTAGATATCAATTTGGAGGTGTGGAATATCACTCCCCTCCCCTAATTCTTTTCAATTTCTTATAGAAGTGTTAAACATTATTTATTGCATCATCTGTGTGTGAAACCCAAGAGGACTCTGCGTTGGTTCGGTTCGGTTCGTTTTCTATACCCATTGGTAGATAGTCAGAAATGAATACTAGCGAGTGTTTGGCAAAGTTATTGTTTTCAATTTTTTCAAAACTAAAAACAAAAATGTGTTTGGTAATTTATTTATGTTACGTGTTTATTAAAAATATTTTCAAAATTTCTGAAAATTTTCATACCACAAAAAAGGTGATTTGCCTTGTTTTTTAAATAGGATCGTTTAAAAACAGAAAACTGAAACTAAAACGTTACCAAACGCCCTACTAGTAATTACACAACATTCGATGCTCTTCTACGCGCTCACGCCACAAAGGTGTTAGACAAATAAGGAGCTGATCACGCCACAAGATATTAGTCCGATTAGTTTGGACTATATATATATATACTTGTGATGAGAAATTTTAGGTGTCCAAAAAGTATTGTTTAGTCACACGAAGTCGAAATAACCAGCAAGTGGTGGTTAGCTCATGCGGTAGAGTTCTTAAATGTCCCACATTGCATCTCGGGATTGAGTTTCATTCCCCCCTCCCCATGTAATACATTAAAAATGACGAATAACAGAAAAAACAAAAAAAAATCGAAATAACCCCAATATTATGCAAATACCAAAAGTCGTCATGCGCCAATCACATTTAAATTAGGTTACCACGTGATTTCTCCATACAAATCATTCTTCTTCACGGCTCTTTTTTCTCCAACCTCTCTTTTTTCTTTCATATTTCCTTTCTTTTCCTGTGGGAGGCGCTTCACCGGAATGAGTCGAATGACCTCTTGGGACCTTCTGGCTCGGTACAGAGAGTGATGAGAAGACTGAACCTCGCTAGAGCTCGCCTGAAAGCGTCCTGCACACTGAAACAACATTGTTAGTGCCAAGCCCGGACGGAAGCGGATCCCCTGTCCCAACTCTCTGTCCCGTCCATCTGAACCGTCCATCCAAGCAATCAACGGCTCATATTCCATCTCACCCCAAACAAATATGAGCCATACACATTCATCTGTGAATCTGAGCTGTCGAGTACTCAGATGGATGGCTCGGATGAACGGGACACGGAGTCGGGACAGGGTTTTCGGGACAGCAGATCCGCAACCAGCCCGGACAATGGTTGTCCGGGAAGGCACTCCAATGCTAAAGTCAATGACTGAGGGAGAAGTATAGTGGAGAACTTTAGAGAGAGAAATTGAGTTAAGAGTATTGAATGTAGAGAGATCAATCCAGAGTAAGGTAGGTAAGGGCCTTATTTAGAGGCGAGGAGGGGCGTGTCCCTCACGCTCCTCGTGGACCTCACGCGTACCGTTCGTACCGAGGATGACGCCCGGGGCGGTAAGGATGTCTGTCGTCGAAGTAGCGCCTCGGCCGCCGCCCTCCCTGAGCAGTCAATTGGTTTGGGAGTACTCCCCGGGCAACCCGTGGTTCTGCAGGCGCAACATGCAGGGTAGTTGGCTGCCACCATTAATGGCTCGCATGCAAGGTGGTTGACTGTGCTCATTAATGGTCTGGTCAGACTGCAAGGGACGCCTTCACCGAGCCCCCTGACATCTACCGAGATCTTCCAATACCGAGGTCAATCGACTCAGTTTGGATGGCGCTCGGGGATAAGACCTCCCCGAGCCGCCGAGGTCATTTTGTGGACCTGTCCGTCTGAACACGGGTTCCTAAGGGAACGTTCCATCCGAGGTTAGGATATTGTGCGCTCGGTAACCAGAGTCCCATTTCTTCATTCCTGTAGATCCTTCCTGAGCAGCTATACTCCGTTCGGCAGATCCCAGGGGGTTTGACCTCCTTTAACTACTGTAATGAGGGAGGTCCCCTTTACCCTTCATCTCCTCGGGGAGGGGGCGAGCCTTCTGAGCCCTTGTGACCCCGGCCGCTACATTTCCTTTTTATTTTTCATTTTCTTGAATTCGAATAAAAAATATAAAACAAAAGAAAAACTCCTGCCCCTTGTTTCTTATGTATGTGTCACTTTGATAGGTTTGTCTTGGTTTACAAGAGATTGAATTAATTGATGAGTTGCACCTCCTTTTGTCCGGCCCCTTTGGCCTAAATTTTAAGGTTTTTTTTAGAGGTTATACATGGTCAGGATTGGACTGGTTTTATTGAAATTCGAGAACCGAAAACGGTTCTAAAAAATTGAGAACCATAACCAAACCATCAGACATGTGGAACTAAAGCGAACCAAACTATCAAACCAGTCCCGTTTGGTTCGGTTTCCGGTTCTTAACCAGGAAACAACTTAACTAAAGAATATATCCAATGAACTGGCTAATTAATAGTCAGAAGACATGTATGCGACTTGTCGATGTTCAGTTGTCCCAGTAGTTCCATTGTTGACGAAGCTTCCATACAGAATTTGACCGATCCAAACTAAGTATCTGTCACATTACACCAAGGTTTTTTGAACCAAGGTAACCAAATGAACTGAAGGAACCAATGTTTTTTCGAATATTGTATCGAACAGAACAATATCTGTACCATTTCATTCTTGTTCAAATAAGGCCAAACCGGAAAATACTATTGGTAGAAAGAAAACAAAATAAATAAAGATCAAAGATTTTTACTTTTAAGAAACATGGAGTGATATTCAAAGCCCATATAGTCACCTTTCGAAGAGAATCTTTGGTATGGACCCCCTCATTTGTTTCTTTTCCATCATGTTCAACATTTTCCTTTCTTTTTCATCAATGATGTTTCTTCTTTCTTTCTTCTCATCCACAAGCATAGAAATTTGAATGATTAGGCCCCGGCCACCGGTTTTGATTCATGTTTTGGCATAGGGAAAGTGCCTTGTTATTGCATTTCTAGAGGGTCAAATCAAATCTAAGTAAAAGGTCTTACAAATGTATTTTGTTTGGATATATATGAGGCCGTGGACGGGACTTTTCCGTTCGACTTTTTAAACGTGTTTTGAAAATATGGGATCGAATCTGGTGTACTGTTCATTAAATAAGTCTGGATAAATGTACGGAAACAAAAGAAGTCTGTCAAATAAGACAGTGAAAATTTATGGCATAAGGGGGTGTTGGAGAGCGGCCCTGGTGTGCGGCATCAGGGCCATCGGATGTGTTTTCAATGACTCGGATTTCCTCTCAACACTTTCCTGATCCGAGCCGTCCATTGCCGTAGTGAAATCCGAGCCGTTAAAAACACATCTGACGGCCCTGATGACGCACCTTTTTTAACTTTGTTTTTATTTAGTAATTTCCAGTTCACTTTTACCATTTTTCCTCCATTTTTACATCAAATCCAAGATCCAAAGATAGTTTTCATGAAGGAAAAGGAAAAGTAAAGATCTCAATCTGAAACATAAGTTGAAAGTCAGCAAAGCAATCTTGACTGGATTGAATTTTCTCTCTCTCTTTACTTCTAAATAAAAGACCTGCCATCTTTTTCTTGCCTGTTACATGTAGGAATATTGATGATAGGATTTGAACCCAAGTCATTTGCATTTTCTTTGCAACCACTACTTTTCCATCATACAATGACAACAATTTACCACCTTCCATTTTTTACTTATTTAATCCATCAATTTTGACTTTAGTTGTATTTTTATTCACTTTCTAAAGTTCTTTTTTCAATCACAAGTGTATAGTATAGTCAGTCCTCACAATTAAAAGACTGTTTTGATTAACCAGCTATGATTTAGATGGGCTTTCTACCAAATCGTTCATTTTGTAAAGCTCGACGTGTAGAATATAGACTAAAAAAATTAACTCGATCCCCTATTTTTTTATTGCACCACTTTATTTTGTTTATATGGCTATCAACGTTCTTTTTTCTTTCTTTTGTCATACGATATACATCAGTGGGAAAATCAGTTAGTGGGTTAAACGACCAACGGGGGTTCGATGTCTCTCCATAGACTCGAACCCCATACCTCCCCCTTGATAGGAAATGGGTACAACTAGATGGGCTATAAGCTACATCTTGCTATGCTTATCAATATTCGATCGAACTAATTTTTCGCTTGGATTTTTATTTGATGAGCTTTATCCAATGAACGATTTTAATCATTATTGAGAGTCAGGTAAGGATCCACGTGACCCAAATGGACCAGACTGGACATCGATGATTTGCATGTAGAAATGCTAAAAGAATTTTTGATGATCGGAGACATTCACCACGTAGACCTCGTCGAATACTACAAGTGTAGAAAAAATCAATTCGATCGGATATCTTTAAGTACGTCATCGGAACACAAATACTTTGAAAACAAATGGAACACAAATTGACACAAACACTGGATCAAAATAACTTTTTTCATGTTATTTGTGTGCCGATGAGGCACTTAAAGATATCCGATCGAGTTGATCTTAAAAACAGGATTATTAGTAAAGTCAAGGTCTAAGGAACGTCTCCATCGTGACCCAAACAGGACCAGACTAGACATCAGCACCCCCCAGGTTCGACCCAAACAGGACCAGACTAGACATTAACGATTTGTACATGTAGAAATGCTAAAAAGAATAGTAGAAAGAATCATGGAAGGACAAATCAAATCTTTGAGTTTAATCTCATGCATGTGGAATTGATCATGTTTATAATTTGCAATCTTATGCCAGAGCATGTCCCCTGTTTCCCCTGCCAAAAGGAGAAGGATGAAGTAAACTGTACTCCCCCCAAAAAAAAAAAACAAGTCCACTGTAAAAACAGGACCATATTAGGTAGGAAAGAAAAAGGTTAAAAAAAAGTAAAAAGGTAGTAAAAGGTAAGAAAGATAAAATTTGAGAAACATGGGGTGTTCCCAATGGCATCTTTCTTTTCCATCCCCACAAAAAAAGGAGCAGGTAAAAAATGCTACTAACATAAATGTGCTTTTAAGTGATGATTATAATTAAAAAAAAATGAATTTACCAGAGAGAAAGCCTATTGTTTTGGTAGAAAGATTGTTACAAGATACTATGTGGCAAATGTAAATGTGACATTTTGATGATTTTGGCTATAATGTGAGTCATGGGACTTTTTAAAAATGGAAAAGGAATAGAGAAGTATAGTATGTGAATCCTACCCTTTGTATTCCATTTGGGTGCAGTGGTGGATTAGTATGTGACCAGTTTAGGCACGGGCCCGCACTGTAATTTTCTAGAATTTCACTTTTACTCGTAAAATATTAAGGTTGTAACATTTGTATCTCAAAATTATACACATATTCTCTTTTATATAACTTACGTTCCGTATTATTTGTGTCAATTTTCTAATAAAGTTCTCTCAACTTATTTATTTTACTTAAAACCCGCTATCTAAAAATACATTGTAGCAAATATTGCAATTTAAGGCATTTCTTTTATATTTTTAGTGTTTACTCAGTTAAAAGATAGAAAATTTTAAGACAATGTACAATAGTGCCCCGCTGATCTAAATTTTGTCTACGCCACTCTTTGGGTGTACCTTCATATCAACAATTATAATTGCACAAAGGGGAAAATGAGTAGATATTAGAGAACATGTCACTAGAAAAAATAAGAAGCCTATAGAGATTATTTCCATGTTTTGAACCTATGACATACACTTTCTAGTATTAAGGGGCATTTTTGTGAGAAGTTTTATGGATGCAACATGTGGCCTAACCTAAAAGCTTTAACCATTATAAACTACTATTGGTTCAAACAATAAGATGACATGTCATTTGAAAAATCCATTATAAACCATTATATTTACTTATAAATCTAGATTTACGTAATAATTTTTTTTTTACTTTCAATTGCCGTGCATTGCACGGGTTAATTCTAGTACTATAGTACTATAGGATAACTATTGACTTCTGTTTTCCAAAAATTTGGGAAGATCGGATAAGGTGAAATCTTTTTACTAAGTATAATATCAATCAAAAGAACTTATGTGGTGGTCTACATAGAATTCGTCAAAAAAATAAAAATTTCTCCTTTGGCGTAGGAATTTTTTAAAATTATATAGGATAACTATTGACTTCCGTTTTCCAAAAATTTTGTCCTCCTTAACCTTCCCGCAAATGTGAAAAAGTCAAACTCCTGCAACAAAAGAAAATTTAAATTTGCTTTGGAGTATTTGATTTGATTTGATTTCATAAGCAATGATATCAAATTAGAGTAGGAAATTTTTGAGGCTATCTTACCATTTCTTCCACAATTCACTCTACGCATGCCCAGTGGTGGTTGTGTTCACTTCACCACATGCTTATGAGTGGAAGATTTTAGAAATTTGATGTTCGAGTGGAACTGCCAAACGTAGCCATATGGTTCCAATTAGAACGTGATTAAATTCACTCCACTTTTTTTAAACGTTGATATGGTCATTATACGATGATTTGACATTATTTAGAATTACCGCGACGGCTGGCACAAAGTTAGGTGAGGTTTGGCTAAATAAGTTGGCTTAATTTTTTTTTTCGTCTTTATTTGATTTTTTTTTTGCGTTTGTTAGTTTTGCATCGATTTTTTTTTTTGGCGTTTGTTAGTTTTGCAAAAATCGATTTTTTTAGTCAATTTTTTTGAATTGGTTGACTTTTTGACTTATTTTTGTCTTTATTCAAAAAATTTAATAGATTATGATTAGAACCCTCAATTTTTTTGAATAATATCGAAAAAAATGTAAAAAACTGATTTTTTGGCTTATTTTTGTCTTTATTCAAAAAAAATTAAGCTTTTGTCATAATTTTTTACTTATGATTAGAACCCTCAATCCCGTGAGAGTTAAGAGAATGATATTCTTTGTACAGACAGTTTTCTTATTTATTATCGTTAAAAAAATTCCGGCCATATGATAGAACGGTATGAATATTGGATAATCTTCTATTGATAACATGACAAAATTCAACTTGTTAAGAGGCGATCCACAATAATTTCTTAAAATGACTCTAGGTGAAATTTCTCCTAAAATTTAATGTCATTTGATCAATAATGGTCTTGATGGGCTCTCGAATACAATACAAGCTCTCCAAGCGTGCTCTAACCCATTAATTTAAATCTAAGTAGCCTTGTAGCTAGCTCCAAGTGGGACCCAAACACTTTTATAAATTTTTTAGACTTATCAATCTACAGGACCCACACTTTTTATTATTTTTTTCACAAAATAGAGAATGTTCTTGCTAGCCCATTGAGTGCACATATGCTCTCTAAATTTATCAAGCTCTAGGAGTGAAAAATTGGACCCAAATATGCTTATGTGTACACCTTAGAAGTCAACTTAAAGACTATTTTTAGTGAGCCAACTGTGGATGCCCTAACATATTATTATGAATGCAATCCAAGTACTTAAACCACAAGCCAGTTATAAAAATTACTACAAATACACTTGCAAAAATAAGTTAGAAATATGAACGGTGAGGAGGGGTTTTCGGTCGGGTTTGGTTTAGGCTAGTTTGGAAAATTATTTGGTGATTTTGGGGCACCGACGAGCCTCCACTCTACTATACATTTTTGTGGAGCTCGAGTTTATGTATGTGAATCCATAAATATTTGTGATGGAGTGCTGGTGTCCCAAGACAACTGAATAATTACTCGGACAACTCCAGAGTTTGGTTATATTTTCTCTATGGACAAAAATGAACATGTATGGGTGAATGGGATGCATACATACATGCATTTGACAGGACATTGAATGGTCATGGCCCATAGGAAACAAATCTCAAAAGGGAATCAAAAGAAATTGCCATCTCTTTGCACCACTCCCCACCTGCTCAAGATATGGTAAGTGCACATGATTTCACACCAGGGAAAAAGGGCCAGCCTGCTGACCTCACCTGTATCTCTTGGGAGGATTTTTGTGGGTCCCCATCCCCCGCCACCCCTTGAAACCCAAAAATTACCCCTTCCCCCCTGTTGCTTTCATCTACTAAACTTTGGCAGTATTACAGTTGTGAACCTTGTAATTTTATCAAAATCTCACTATGCACCCTTTTCTCTCGCTTGTGGTATTGTCTATTTCCCGTTCAATTAAGGGACAAAAGAAGCCGTGTGATCTCTTGAAAAGATGTCACATGAACTTTAATTGAACACCAAGTCAGCAAAAGAAGGAACCATAGAATTGACCTAAAATGTGTCAGCTAATGACAAATGGATGGCTGCTAATAAGCCTTCGGCTTAATAACACCAAGATTACACTTAAGTACCAAGAGAAAAGGAAGTCAGATGTTGAACTCCTCTTCCAATGTACAAATATAGTTATTCGAACAATAACTTTTGCGGATACAAAAAAATGACACATTTATAAGAAATGGGTGCAATTGCAATTTTAGTGAAACCTCAAGGGTGCAAAATGTTGTAGAAACCGAAATTTTCTCCTTTCATATGCTCTCTCTATTGTATATAATAAAACCCCCAACCTCAAGAATCAATACAATAATACCCGTGTTGTAGTCTTGCAGATTTGTGTATACTTTATTAATTGATTCTCCCTTTGTTTTCTTTATTTGATTTTACTTTGCAATTTCTTGCCTTGTAATTCAACTTGCAAAAAAATTGGAGAAGATCTTTGGATGAAATCTGTTGAGATCTGCTTTGTGGGTTGTGGATTTTGGTGGGTCTTATATCAATAGAAAGCAGCTCATCTTCCCTTCTCATTTCATAGAAACCCCCCAACCAACCAAGCAAAACCAAGAAAGAAGAAAAAAAACCAAAGAAAAGAGAAGAACAAGTGAAAGTTTCTTCTAAAAGAAAAGAGAAAATTCCTCCATCTTCCCCTCTTCCTCTGCCTTCTTGTTCTTGAGCTTAGATTTCTGGAATTGGAGCAATGGGTTTGTCCACAGAGTCTCAGTTTCATGTCTTGGCTGTTGATGATAGCATCATAGATAGAAAACTCATTGAGAGGCTCCTCAAGACCTCATCATACCAAGGTAAATTAACTTTCTTGGCTGCCAAACAAACACACACTTTCCCATGTCATTTTTTCACAAGATTTTTCTTGATTTTTTGCAATGGTATTTGATTCTTGTCCTTAAATGGGTATCTGGGTTTTTGTCCTCATGGCAGTCACTACTGTGGATTCTGGTAGCAAGGCTTTGGAATTTCTGGGTTTGAATGAAGATAAGCACAAAGACACAAATCAACTTTCTATTTCCCCAAACAGTCATCAGGTACAGATTTTCTTTTTTCTTTTCTTTTCTTTCCTCTTTGGATAGATTTACCTCTGGTTTTCTTGACAATTCAAGTTATTTCTCTGGTTTAATTTTTTTCCTTTGATTCTGTGGAATTTGCAGGAAGTGGAAGTGAATCTGATTATTACAGACTACTGTATGCCTGGAATGACTGGTTATGATTTGCTCAAGAAAATAAAGGTAAAGGTACCATCAGCTTTTGTACTATTCCTTTGTCTTCTTCCTCTGTACTATCATACCCTCTTCCTCCTCCCAAATCTTTCAAAACCTCCATCATTTTCCTTTCCAGGAAAATTGTACCTGATAAATTTGGCCAATCAAGCTGTGAAATACCAAATTGATATTGGGTCCTTTTCTCACCATTCATTTCAGATCAATGAAAATCTATTGAGAAAATATCCCCCTCCTATTTTTCAGCACAAGAAAAGGACATCCTCTTCCTCTAAATCCATAACCCATCTGTAATTTCTAATAAAAAAAAAAAAAAAACATGTTGCTCTTAAATCTACTGTATTTCATTATAAAGAATTTCCACTTAAACAAATAGATCTAACCAATCAAATGTGCCTCCATTTGCAGGAATCTTCATCTCTGAGAGATATACCAGTAGTAATCATGTCATCTGAGAATGTTCCTTCAAGAATAAACAGGTAACAGACTGAATTAATTTCGGATTTAAATTTTGCATAATTGGTATTTCATAAATGTGTGTATGGACATGAATCCATGCTACAATTGGGACTAATTTTCCCAAAAAAGTCTGTGTTTGAGGTGAAATTGATTAGTGGGTATTGATAAAAATTTGACAGATGCTTGGAAGAAGGAGCAGAAGAGTTTTTCCTCAAACCAGTGAGGCTATGTGATGTGATTAAACTTAAACCTCATATGATGAAAACCAAATACAAGAACAATCATCAGAACCCAGAAAATCAAGAAAATGAAGAAATTTCTGAAGAGATTCAGCCGCAACCTCAACAGCAACAATCCAACAATAACAAGAGGAAGGCTATGGAAGAAGGGCTTTCACCTGATAGAACAAGGCCCAGATTTGCTGGTGGCCTTACTGTGGCCTCTAATTAGTCATGAAAATTGAATTATTTTTATTTTTTTGGCCATCAAATTTGAAATAGATTCTGATAAACTTTTTTTTTTCCCACTTTTTATGTGTTGGGTTATGGTTATTATTTACAAGATCAAGAAGGATGTAGAGAGAGAAAGAAAAGGTTTATATCTTTATGATGAGAGGTCTGTACACATTTTTCATGAAAATAGTAGAGTACTATATTATTCCAATTTTGTTTCCTTAGATAAGAAGAAAATTTGGGGAAAATGAATCTCTACTGGAAATATAATCACAGGTTGTTGGACAACACTTGAGTTCTGTTTGGTAGCATTATCTATTTTCTTTCTTTGTTTTCTGGGTCGGGATCCTTTCCGGTCCAAATTTTGGATTGGATGCTACAATCAATGGTTTAAAATTTCTAAGATACTTTTATCAAATCTGAACCATTGATTGCTGTAATGGGTTGTTCAGATTTGAACTGTCTCTTCCAGTTCAAAATTTGGGATTCGGGGAGCTTGTAGTAAGTAAACTCACTACACCCAACGGCCATGATTGCTCACTACACTCACTACGCAATTATCTTACATGTAAAACATTTATCTTTTATGTAAGCTAATCAGACCGTTGATTGCCGAACGGACGGCCGTAATTGCTCACTATAGGCCTCCTGATTGCAAAAAATTGGATCGGAAAAGATCCAATTCCTTCTTCTTTTTTTGCAAATTTTAATAGAAAAAATGGTAACAGTTTGAAAAGTTGTCGTTAAAAGCTCCCTTCCCACCCCTCAAAACCACCACTATCTGGCCACTTCCCCACCTCTCCGTTGGCTTTTCCACCGGCTTAAATTCAATACCTCATTTTAATAATTAGGAAAATGTTCCCTCTGATTTGTGTGTTATTTATATATAATTTTTTCTCAATAATGAGCAAATGCAGTTACATCCTAAATAGCCTGGATAATTTGACTTATAATTAAGTGTGTAACCATTAGGGAGATCGCTTTGGGGTCAAGAAAAGGAAGGGAGACAAAATTTTATCTTAGTTGTGGTAAACATCTACACTAAAAAAAAAATGAGAAAAAAAAAAAAAAAAGAGGACTATGATATGAATATTTGTCGACTTCAGATACTAATTAAATGAATACTTAGTAAAAAAAACTATAATAAATGATGTGTGTATGTATCACAGCTCGCTTGGCATGATGCTCTCGTTTCTTCAAATTGTTGATAGCTTTTCTTTTCTTTTGCGTTGATCTAACACCTGAATACAAACTAAAGTTGTATATAAAAGACAAAGTTTGAAGTTTCATTTTCTTTATTTAGACCTCATGTTCGTAATATTTCACTTGGCTCATTAAATTTGCCTTTGGAACCTCCTTTATTAAAACAAAAACTAGTGGGACTAAAGACTTTCTACTTATAATGAAAAAATTTAGTAATGGCGGACCCATATTACTTGGGTATAAATACATTATTTTATTGTAATAATACTATGTTCTTTAAAATTATTGTGCTGACGGCGGCTGCCACTTGTCCCCTAACTCCATCCCGGTCAAGAATAATTTTTTTTCCCTATCTTCTTAATATTTTGCCTATTTGAATAGAATAAAAAACTTTTGCCATCAAACATAAAGAGTTATATGATTATATTAATTATATTATTATTAATAAAAAGGTCACCCTAATGCCATGAAAAACTTTTTGTTGGAACCACGACACATTTATGTCATTGGCATCTTGATTTAATAAAAAGGTCACCCTAATGCCATGAGCACTTTTGTTGGAACCACGACACATTTATGTCATTGGCATCTTTACCCTTGCATCTTAACCATCTGTTCTTCTCTCTCCTCTCTGCACTTTGTTCTTGATTTTTGTTTCTTCGAAACCAGATTCAGGAGTCGACTTTAGTGAAAAAAAGATAACATTGTGTCTACTTCAAAACCCACAATCGTTTCTCTCCAGCCGACCACCACAAGACCCACTTCTCTCATCATAACTAATTTTCTAGAAAACTCAGATCTTGGAATGACGAAGGTCAATCGAAATTCTAAATAAAAAGGGCAATCGCCATAAGTCAGGGGATTTGCACCGTCTAAAAATATAAAAACAGAGTGGATGAAGAAATCGCCAATATCTGAGTTTTCGCTAATTTTTCCATAAGTCAGGGGATGCTATTATTGCACCATCTAAAACTATGAGTGGATGAAGGGTGATGGTTGCCCGGAGGTGGGGTGGTGATTTTTTTAAAATTTTATGTTTGAAATTTGAATTTTTAAAAATTAGTGATATTTCACTAATTTGTTTGGTCGCCGGAAGTGGTCGGCCGGAGGTGGGGTGGTGGTTGGCTTTAGGTGGGATGGTGATCTTTTTGAATTTTATGTTCGAAATTAGAATTTTTTAAAATTACTGACATTTCACTAATTTTTTTGGTCGCCGCAAGTGGTTGGCCAGAGGTGGGGTGGTGGTCAGCCAAAGGTGCGGTGGTGATTTTCTTGAATTTTATGTTCGAAATTAAAATTTTAAAAATTAATGACATTTCACTAATTTTTTTGGTCGCAGGAAGTGGTCGGCCAGACGAGGGGTGGTGGTCAGCCAGAGGTGGGGTGGTGATTTTTTTAAATTTTATGTTTGAAATTAGAATTTTAAAAATTAGTGACATTTCACTAATTTTTTTGGTAGCCAGAAGTGGTTGGCCAGAGGTAGGGTGGTGGTCGGCCGGAGGCGGGGTGGTAATTTTTTTAAAATTTTATATTTGAAATTAGAATTTTTCAAAATTAATTATAAAATTAGTGACATTTCACTAATTTTTTTTGGTCTCCTAAAGTGATCGGCTAAAGGTGAGGTGGTGGTCGGCCGGAGGTGGGGTGGTGATTTTTTTGAATTTTATGTTCGAAATTAGAATTTTAAAAATTAGTGACATTTCACTAATTTTTTTTGTCGCCGGAAGTGGTCAGTGAGAGGTGGGGTGGTTGTCGGCGGGAGGTGGGGTGGCAATTTTTTTGAATTTTATGTTTGAAATTAGAATCTTTAAAAATTAGTGACATTTCACTAATTTTTTTGGTTCCCAGAAGTGGTCGGCCAGAGTGGGGTGGTGGTCGGCCGGAGGTGGGGTGCTAATTTTTTTGAATTTTATGTTCGAAATTAAAACTTTTAAAAATTAGTGAACTTTCACTATTTTTTTGTCTTTATGCTCGATTGCAAAATTTCCTTGTCCTTTCTTTTAAAAATGTCAAATATATTTTTTATTTTTATGTTCATTTGCAAAAGTTCCTTGTCTTTTCCTTTAAAAATGTCAAATATTTTGGATTTTTGGCTAAGTGGCCCATGTGGATTAAATGTCTAAACAATCCATCTACACAAAAAAAAAAAAACAAAAGAGAGGTAAATTTGTTTTGTCTTGGCATCTAATTTCTTTGTAAAAATGATTCACTAAGTTTAAAAGTTCGTTTGACTTAGAAATTTCTTTTGTGTTAGTAAATGTTAATTATTTGAAATAAGGACTTTATGTCTACCACTAATATGATAAGGTCCTACTTTTTCTTTTTTGTTTTTCTTCTTTCCCACGATAGAAAGGATGAAAACCCGTGAAATCCCATTCACTGGATTTATTCTTTTTCTGGTACACAATTTTTATCAAACACGTCCACACCACCACCGCCATCGATGAATCTTCTTCTGCCCGTGATGCCGATGGGTGGCCTCCAAAGGTGGATGAACCCGCCGTCGATTTCTTCGTTGATAAAGAGGAAGAGTTCTGCAAACCAATCCTAATGAGACTCAAACAGAGGTGGATTTTTTATTTCTGGGTATACATGATTTTCGATTTTCGATTTTTTGGGTATACATGGTTGTATTCTGGGTATAATGATTTTTTGATTTCTGGTTTGTTCAAAGATGGTTCAATTGAGTCGATTTTCTGGTTTGTTCAAAGATTGTTCAAAGATGGTTGATTTTCAATTTTCTGATTTCTGGATTGAGAGAGAGCCCTAAAATTAATCCCAAAATTTAGTTTGGGGAACCAAACATGGGATTGACCGAAACACGGGATATCCCGATGTTAATCCTACACGAATCAAACAAAGGATTGAGTGAGATTCAATACTAAATTAGTCTCAGGACAAATAATCCCGGACTATTAATCCTGAGAATCAAAAACTACCTAAAATCCCTTTATTTTAATCCCACCTATATTACGCGAATCAAACGAGACCTTTATGTATGCGGAATGGACTAGGGATGATATGGATGCTGTAAATCATGAATAATTTTACAGGCCCAATGGACTTTATTCAAAAGGTTTGGAGAATTTAAGCATATTTCGTAGCCCAAAACCAAGCCTAACGGGCTTCATGACTTTCAGTTCTCTTTCGTAGTTGGGCCCATTTTACATGACGGAATTTTCTTTTCTTTTCTTTTTCTTTTTGAAAATTGACCCAATAGGACTTTTTTTTTTTTTTTTCCACGGCCCATTTATATATAGTGTACAAGTATTTCATATGCAAACATTGAATAGAAAACAGAAATTAAAAGGAAGAAATATCAATAACAAAGTAGTAAAATTGACCGTAGTCATGATAAACAACCCATTCCATGTCCAGATGCACATTTTGCATGATTTAAATGGAGGATTGTGGGGGACCGGGGTGGGTCCTGTCCTTCAGAGACAGCATGGGTGTTGAGCCGATCATGCCCGTTCGTGATCGGTCATAGCAAAAGCAAAAGCAAAATAGAGATGGGTTTCTGAGTTTGGGGAAAGAGGAGTTGTATGGAAATAATTTTATCATTAAGGGGCAAAACGGTCCCGAAAAGTAATGGTTACCATATAGGTCATTATTTTTTGTCTTACCTTGTTTTGGGGATTTGAGGTCTTCACACCACTGAACCAAGAATTATTTCTTTTTCCCACCACCGAATAGTGATATTTCCAAGAAATATCCAAACAAAGTACAATATAACGTAACCATATGATAAACAGCTCATTTCAAGTCCATGTGCACATTTTGCATGATCGTATTGAGATTAAATTCGATGTCATTAATTTGCTTAAAAGGCTACAAATGAGCCGAGTTTTGAAGTGTTCGAGCTCCGTTCGTTCACGAAGAATTTGAACTCGTTTAAGTTATGATCACGGCTTCTCTTGACATGAGTCCTTCGACGATTCTCAAATTATACTTATCATTCACTTTGTACAGAAGAAATGAACTGACTACGGGGTTACTTTAATTTCTTATCGAGCTAATTTATGAAATGAAAGTTTTTTAGCTAGCTCTATATGACGAGTTTTGACTATCAAGGTGGACTCATAATCATAGGCGGCTCTACACTTGGGTGAGGGTGTTGACTTGAACACCCTAAAAAATTGTTTAGAATACATGTAATATTTTTAAATTTTATCTTAGTTTAGTCTTTAATGAACAAGTCTTTAATGAACACCCAATCTAAAATAATTTGAACATCCTATGCTTAAATATTTGAACACCTTACTCAAAAAAATTTGAACTAGTTCAAAAAAGTTAGCCAACAAATTAATCCAATATAAACAATCTCAATTAAAAGTCAATAAGCCATTGATTGTTCCACAACTTCACATAAATTCATGGTCAATTGAACAATCTAAACTCTTTTATATTTTATATTACATGTACTAATTTTATTTCGGGTTTGTTTGAACCCTTAGTCGTGTACTACATGAACATCCATCAATCCAGAAAATCCACAATTGATCAACATTTTGAATGAAAATGGGGTGATTTTGGATCGAGTTCTTAGGGCAGTCCAATTGCATTGATTCTCGAGTGGGGCCCCTCGGAATTTGATTTTGAGATGGATGAACAGTTCATATTGACTGTTTGGGTCCCACAAGGAGGTCCTCAATACCGGTCGGTACCAATAGCAAGGTTTCATCTTTCATAGCCACCTTCGTCCATTGTCCGTAGTAAATATCGTGTGGGGGTCTCTTCGGAGTGAGCTCTTTGGACCTCTTGGAATGGAATGCGGGGTGGTGGAGAAAGTAATGCAAGTATAGAACACGTATTTATCATTTGGAGGGGATCATTGGTCCTCTAAACACGTAAGACAACCTCGTTAGTGCCTAGCCCGGACGGTGGTGGTCCGGGAAGGCACTCCGATGATTAAGTCAGTCACCGGAGTGAAGAGATGCACCAGAGATCTTAGAGAGAGAAGCGGAGTTAAGAAAGTAGTAAATGAGGAGAGAGGAATACCCATTGTGGTAGTTGTGATTGGGTATTTATAGGGCGGCGTCGTCCACGCGCTCGGCGCCCCCACGAATTTGTCATTCACGCTTGAATGACGGGTGATGTGATTTCCATCCCTTTGTACAGACGCCATGAACTGACGACGGGGTTACTTTAATTTCGGGCGGGTGATTTCGAGTGGTCAAATCAACCCGAGATATCCCCCATCGCCCACGTGCTCCACTTGGCAGAGCGGTGTTGCTTGAACACCTAAAAAAGGTGTTTAGCCGCATTTAATGCCTCATCATGGCTTATGTAACTAATGTCGACACGCCTCCACCAAACCGGATGTATCCGAGCCCCACGTTGCCGAGGTCGTTCCGACTCGGCGCAACAAATGCGCCAATATAAACAATCCAACCCCCGGGCGCTCGGCACGTCGATCGGCGGAGCTCCCGAGGGTTTTTCTGAGAACCAAGCTGTGAATGCCATGTCCTCGGCACCAAACCGTTCGGCGGACTCTGTTCAAATCTACATTCATCCAGAACCGCACATCCGCATTACCCACCGAGGGCGCCATGCGCTCGGCGGCATCCCGGTGGATCGGTCTGCATTCCGTTCTGCAGATTCTGGGGTAGTGACCCTTTTAGTTCTCTGTGACGTGGAGGAGGCCCCTGCGGACCCCTATGAACTTTCACATATGAACCCGGCCGCTACATATCGCATCCCGTCGATCACCACCATCCTCCATTGTCGTCGATCACCATCACCCTCCACCGCCGTCCAAAAAAAGTAGTCTTCGTCACCTTGCTGAAATGAACCTCCGTTCACTTGCTTCATTTCTTGAAAAAGGCATACGATGATGTATAATGCATATGGCTCAATTTTCTATGTGTTTTTGGTTATACCATAATCTATTTTTTCCCGTCATTATTCTCTGGTTTTTCGCGGTTTCCCAATTTCCATAAGTTATTCGGTTAATTATTTAGTGGTGTTCACGGGAATGGGTGCCGGAATTAGTGGTGATGGTGATAGAGAATGGCGTTTGCCAATGATCAATAGAAATTGTTGTGCGCACTATAGGAAAAATTACCATATTTACCGTGCCCTATTTTTGTTACCATGATCATTGAAAAATTGATGGGAAAATGATTTTTATCATGATTATTCAAAATTTTATCATATCACCACGTTTACTATTTTATTAGGATGTTGAATAAGTAAATTTACCGTATTTACTAGGCCTTACTAAATTTTCGCCATGAACAATTGAAATTATTGTGGACAAATTTTTTATAACGATCCAAGTTGTAAGGATAAATTTACCATATTTCTTGTGTCCTATTTGAGTTTTACCATGATATCACTGGAAAAATGATGGAGAAATAATATTTACCATCATTATTCGAAATTTTACCATATCAACATGTATATAATAATTTTACCAGGATGTTGAATAATTAAATTTACCATATATACTGAGCCTTACTTAAATTTTTGTCAGGTCGATGGAATCGTGGTTAAAAGTAAATACAGGATAGCAAACATGGTAAAATCGGAAATTTCTAACAAATGGTAGCCGAAATGGTTTAGTATCCTTATGGCAATTGATAAAATTAGGAGTGTGTTAGAATATATGGTATATATATTTGGAAATTGAGAATTCAAAATTCCCCATGCCTTTTCCGTTAATACTAATGATTTGAAATTTGAAAATAATGGAACGGGTCAAACCCCATGATTTAAGGTAACAACAACTAATTAGAATCCCACTTAATTATGCAACTAAATATTAATAAATAAGAATAAATATATAATTCCAAAAAATAGTTGACTATGTCATTTTGATTTATGTTTATCTTAATAAGGGTAAGTATGATAAATCACAGATGAAGAGGATGGAAACATAATCTCAAATACTGACCTAGATGAAAACTTATGTGGTATCCAAAAAAAGGATGATTATTATTTAATTACCTCATCAAAATAATACTCCCTCCGTCCTGAAATATTTGTCCTAGGCATGAAGGAGCTAACTGAAATAGATTCGTTACCTTACCACGCGTTTTCTTTTAATATTGATCATAATCCGACCAATCATTCCCTTTCTTTGAATAATATTGACGTCCCCAATCGACTATGAATTCGAACAATTTCACGATGAAAATCAGGAAGAAAATGTGACCAATTCTACGCTGGAAAACTAGTTCGTACAAATAGTAGCTTGTTCGCTTTGTCCTTCTTTTAAATTTCAACGTTTTATGTACAATACAAAATGGTAACCAAAACTCGTGACTTTTCAAGTTTGCCCTTCATTAGTCGACTCTAGTAAAATAGGAGTTAATCAATTTTTGAATTTAAATTATTTTCCGGAAAACGGAAAGTCTTGCCGCCAATGTGATCAGAGAATTTTATCAAAATTTTAGAGGCACTTTAAATTTTAAACTTTTCAATTGTTCTTCATTTGGTCTAATTGTTTTGATTGTTAAAAGCATCTCAAAGGCAGAAATGGAATTTTACCAACTTTCATTTGTTGAATTTTTTTAATTGGTCCTATATAAATACTATGGTACCTACATACTTCCTCCATCCCCCTTTTTTTTAGGGGTGAGCATGGACCGGATTGGTTCGGTTTTGTAGTAAACCAAGAACCAAACCACTGCCTACGGATTATGAATTTGGAGAACCAAACCAACTCACAAAAGGCATAGAACCAAACCAATCCAAACCATTAAAATACGGTTCGGATTCGGTTTCGAACCACGGTTTGCTTAAAATTGAGATATTATTTCCGTAAACTATTTAGAGTACTTAAAATTTAGGTTTACTACGCTACATATATATAGAATGCGAATTGGTCCTCATATATAGAAATTTAGGGTAAGTAATCATGGTAATGAAGGAAATCAAGGAATAAGAATTGACTATGACCGAATCATGTATATAAATTTGGAAAAATAGAAATGTGCTGTGGAATCAAAATTGGGAGGGAGAATTTCATCACCGAATTTATTTGCTATGACTAAACCACTATTGGTGTATTGGAATTAGGGGAATAAGTTGTGAATCCTAAGCAAAATAAAATCTTGCCAGAGAAGGAATAATGAATAAATTAAATTTGGAAGTTAGTTGACTGTGGCTTATATATATAATACATAATATATATGGTTCGGATCGGATTGGAACCGGAACCATGAACGTAAATCCACAAACCAAACCATTGACTACGGATTCTAATTTTTTTAAACCAGGCCCAAACCACGCTACTAAAAAACCGAACCAAACCAATCGGTTTGGACTGGATTCACAGTTTGACAGATTTTTTGCTCACCCCTATTTTTTTTAGTGTCTTTCGAAATTTTGTACTTTTTTCCTCAAAAATTTAGTTCCAATTTTCACTATTGCCCTTGGATTCTCTCATTTAAAATTAGTTTTAAATTAAATGTTTATGAAGATTCATTTTGAGACATCTCAAAGTAGGATAAGAGACTAACCAAATGGGACGGAGGGAGTAGTTTGGTAAAGGGTGGTTGAAGGTTAAAATAGACATCAAATTTAGAGAATCTAGAATGAGGCTTTTCAAGTTATGGCTCCTTGCTTGTTTTGAGTATATATTTTGTCAGAATTCATTTTTAGAATCTGCTCCAAGTAATTGCATAATGTGAAATCACCAAACACCCACTTATGGTGTGTTGGCAAAAATAATGCAAAAAATAATCCAAATGGATTATTTCTTTGTCTTCATTAAAAAAACTTTAGCATTTGTTAATTTTGCGTTCATTTTATGTTAAATTATTGTTTCGTATTGATGAGAGGAATCAAAAGAGTAAAAAACTATATACAAAACTAATTTTTTTTTGTTATGACGACAAACATAATCCAATAATTCACAAAATTTTGATTATTTTTGTCTTCAGTAAACTTTTTAGAAAATTTAATGATTTTTTTATTTTTTAGATTTCTCTCGCAAAGACAAACCAACAAATTACAAAAAAATCGACGTAAAACTGAAAAATGCAATAAAAAAAAAAAAGAGAATAAAAACAAAAGAAACGGATCAGCCGTAACAAGTCAAAATGATTACTACTGATTAGGACTTTAATAAACGGATCAGCCGTAAGAATGCACAACATTTGACCTGCAATTGACGGCTGCCAAGTACACTAATTATCCAACGAAAACAATCAGAAGGTACACATAGTCCCAATCATCCGATTTGCCGGTAACCTGGCCCCACTTTCCTGCTACTAAAACCCACACGTGTCAGGAGTCTTATTCTTCTCTTCCACTTTTTACGGACCCGATTATTCGCAGACAACAAAGGGGTATAAAAATTGTACCGATGGCTTCCGGGTTCATTTTTGAGTTCACATGAATGAGGGGGTTTTCCACTAACAAAAAATTTTTTTTTCAAACACCGAGATAAATCATTTTCTCATAACACATCACATAAAAAACCGTGAAAAATTAATTTTTTTAAAAACTGGGTTAGTGAAACATCCCATGATTCAAATTGTTCAATAATTTTAAAATATTTTTTTATTAATTATATTAAAATAAGTTCGATTGGATAAGCATAAGTGGTTGATCCAATATTGGAGTATATTTCATTCAGAATTCAACCTACTTATGCATAATTGAGCTTTTATTGTGCAAAAACATTATAAATATTATTTCAAAATTAATAAACGGTTTCAATTATTCCACGAGGCCCAAAAGTTGACATTACAAGCCATCGGTACGATTTCTCCTATACCTTAGGCTTTAATTGGAACCCAAGTAAAAGAAAAAAAAAATTCCTCTTCCTTTGATTGATTTGAGAAGAAAAAGAGGAAAAAATTAAATAAACTAAATTATTTTAATTAAAAATTTTCCTCTTTCCTTTCCTCAATCTTTGTTATTTTTTCTTTCCTTTTATTTTCTTTTTCCAGGCTACCAAACACAGCGTTAACTGTTATCCACTTTTTACTATAAAATACTCGAACACGCTAACAATTGGAACCTCCCCAACAGATAGGCAGGCGCACCCAAAGAAAGAAAGAAGAAAAGGAAAACCACTGCTTCTCTCTCTTCGCGCGCTCTCTCTCTCTCTCCTCTCTCTATTTGGTGTTTGCAGAATCAAGCTCCCATACGTCTCTTAACCGAACCAGGTGAAAAAAAAGATGAATCCGAATAATACTCTTCCATATAAATCCTTGCTTTTTTCAAGACCAATTTTGTTAATTTTTATGGCGTGTGTTTATAGTTTTTTGAGTGTGTTGTGGAATTTGGTTTGTGATCTGGTGTATGTAATATGAGAACTAGGGTTTTCGTTTTCCATGTCTTGTGCTTATTGTGCTTATTGTGATCTTGGTAAAGTTTCGATTTTTAGAATATTTTTTGAGTTTCATATCTTATGTTTGATTGTGTAATTTTGATATTGAAACCCTGACGGTCATAAAAATGGTTTCTTGTGCTTTTGTATTGGTTGATACGGAGTAATGATTTGTAGGTATTCAATTGTTTGAATCGAAATTTTTGAAGCTAAGTGATGGGTGTAAATTGTAATATTGAGGGTATATCTAGACAGTTGAATTTCTGATGTGAGATTTTAAATTTTTTGTACTTCTTCTGTGATGAGTCTAGATTCTTGTTACCTGTTTTTACAATGATGTTCATGTGTTTATGAATTGTCATCTTAGCATAGTCTGTTCATTTTTTTCCTTTCTTGGCCATCTTAGCATGATGTGTTGTGTTATAATCTGTTGTTTATATCTTTCAATATGAATCTCCAAAAATATTCCATATGGATCTTGTTTGATAGTTCTCGACGAGTTCTATAATACAAAGTGTTCATAATTATGAAAAACATTATAAATTGAAAGATATAACAATCGAAAAATGGCAGGGGTTTCAAAAATGGACATCCAATTTGGGACGGAGGGAGTACTTTGTAGATTACTATAGATCAGGTTAAAAGAGTGAAGAGACCCTCACCCCTAGAGTAACTTTTGGGTTTGAGATCTAACCTAGACTGCTTGACATGTAGTAGAGTTGAAGGTACCATGGGATGGTAGAGTCCATGTCTATGGGTGTGAAAAGAAGTATTACTACATTTGTACAAAATCAAGGGCATAGTCAGTAAAGCATGAGGACACTCGCACCTCAAAACCTATTGAACACAGACTATTTAACATGGCAAACACAGACTATTTAACATGGTATCAAAGTCCGAGTACACCAGGGTATGTGTCTCTACATGATGCCAGGTTCCGCCGAGTTAGTACACTCACACGAGGATGTAACGAAGTCTCATGCCACATAGGTACAAAAGTAATATGCAGTTTGTAAGGGTTGATGCACCTTCCCCTCAAGATCTAGCTTTTAGGGTTGAGTTTTATTCAAGATTGGAACATGCGTATCCACATCTGTTGCCATGGAGGCAAGTATCTTTCCACTGTTATCATTCTAAACAAGGTTTTCATTCATTTATTGCTATTGCAATATAGTTCTTTAGACATATTTTTTAATATTACCACTGGATCCTTATTAAACTTAAGATCACGATTCTAAAGAGGGTATTATATGATTCTCCATTTGAAAACTATGTGATATAGGACGGTTTTAGGACACTTAACAATTGCTGCTTACAATAGGAATTATGGTGGTTTTGGGTGGGAAATAAGAATCGTGTTTGGGGTAAGTGCACAAAAAAGAAAAAGGAAAGGGTAAGGCAATTTCTGCAAGGACCGCAGCCCCTATCACGTTGACCACAGTCTCAATACTCAAATATAATAATCATCTCTATTCATAAAATGGAAGTTTCCATCCCAGTTTATAATCCATGGAAAATAATCTTCTTATTCTTAGAAGTCTAAATGAAATGAAACTAATCAATGAATACATTGAATAGGATATGTGAATGAACCTAGATATAAATGAATACATCGAACCTACTAACTATTAGATGCAATGAACTAAAAATGTGTAGCAAAGCCCCGCACCTCATTAAGATCATATTGGCATACTCTCCCGAAAAAAAAAAAAAAAAATAAAAATAATAATAATAAAAAAATAGAGCAAGCCCCTTGGGATAAAATGGAGAAAAACGCGGGAAGCAGCGGAACATATATAGAGTCAAAAGAGATAGGAGTCCAACTTAGTCTTACAAAAATATGCTAACTCTGGCCCATAATGGAAAAACGGTCCACAACAGCTTTGAGACTTCCACGCCTCCCACTCAACAGGAAGAGGAGCCTGACTCCTGTAGAGCCTCTGGGCCCTTGCTTAATAACTTGGACTCTTGATCTCAATCACTGTTAAATGACTGGTCTTAGATTCAAATCCTATTTGGGGAGAATTTATAGTTATCACTTTTCTAATCTAGCATTTTCTAACATTTGTTTAATGTATCCAAATGCATAATGAAGGTAACTACTAATTGATGTTGATTCATCATCATTTCCTAGAACCTGATCTTCGAAATTACAGAACTACCCTCATCCAGCAATTTTCTGTGTTTTGTACCTCGTCACTATGATGTGGGCATTAAATCCGATGCGACTTGGTTTTCAGGCTTCACCTTGGCGATGTTGGAATTGCTTTATTCTAGGTGTTCCTTTTGGTCCGTAAACTGGAAACATTTGCATTGGGTAATTAATAGTCTTAGTAGAGTAATACATCAACTCATCAAGAGTGTGGACTCTTTTTTGGGTAGATAGGAGTGTGGAATCTTTACAGCCAATGATACATTAAGAAATACTACAATACTATGGGTGTGCTGGTTGTTCATTATTCCCATTGTCTTTGCCACGTGTTTATACTATGGGTGTGCTGGTTGTTCATTATTCACATTGTCTTTGCCATGTGTTTTATTCGCGAACAATGAATTAGACCTTTGTTGAAGTTTCCCTTAGCGCAGTTTTCTCTCATCGTGAAGTGGCTAAGTGGGCCTATTGTGTGATTTGACTTCAGGTGATACGTATTAGTTGTGCTAAGCTTCATCAGCAAATGCTGGTGGAAATATTTCATTGGTGCCTCATTTTAGCATGAAAGGTGGACTTCTATAAGTTTCTTTCACAAGTTACTTTTTGGGGTAAATGTCTACTGGAGAGGTCAGAAAGGTCTCACGAGAAGACATACAACTGGTAAACTTTTTGGTTGAACTTTGCATATCATGATGGTCATGTTGGTTAATGGTTGCATACATTTGAAAAGGTGATGTCAAAAATTTATCTTCTACATCTTTTCTTTTGTTGAAATATGGAAAATGAGTCAATGATAGAGTAGACGATTTGAAGAAATAGCAAATGCACACTCTCGAGTCTTGACAAACGTGTCTAAAACAAATTAAGGTTGTAACATGGTTGAAGAGAGTTTCTTTGAGTCTCTAGAATTCTTTTGTTTTGTGGATACAGGAAGCATCTTCACCAAGGATGTCGTACTTTGTAGGCCAAAGGTTGTCATGGAAGGTCACAAATGTTCGTAGTTGTACTTGTTCCCCTTTCAATTGTCCTTATTTAACTAATAAGGTCCCCTAATACAAGTTTGTTGTTTGAAGCACAGAAAATTGTACCACAGATAACAATGATATGTCTGATAGATGCACGATAAGTTTTTATAGACTGCAATGACAACTGAGCGTGTTTTGTTAGATGATACTATTGGAGTTTATCTCATTTTAAGAAGAAAATAAGGGTACCTAATCTCATTGGATTGTAACCATGTAGCTTTGGTAGCGCAGACCTTAGATTCTGGCGTACAAAGAGCTTCTTGTATACACCAGCTCTGAGTGATTTTGTCTTGCAAAAAATAAGGAAGATGGTTAATATCATGAATTTTTGGGTCTTGGGTTTGACTTGTCATAATTAATGTTGCTATTGTTGCTAGATTGTTTGTTATATCCACGTCAAAATTGTGAGTTCATCTTTTAGACCATCATGTAGTCTATTGTTGAACAGCTATACCGATTATAACTCTGACATGATCAAATGCATACAAGCAAATACAAATCACGAATGTTCAAGTGCATTTTAGGTTCCAATGCTACGATGTACCAGTCTTCTTAGAGACACAAGTACCTCGTCTGAGCTTCCCAGTTTCAGTAACAAGATAGATCACTGTTCATGTACCTTGCATTCTTTATAAAGTTACAAATTATTTTGGTATATATACTTATCCAAAAAATGGAAAAATGAAAAAATCAGAGAAGTATAAATGTAGCAAAAATTAAAAGAGAGAATGATTTATGATGCAGTAAGAGTAGGGGAGTACTCTCTTCGCATTTGGGACTGATTATATTGCATCTGGGACTGATTTGAATTGGTTTTCAAACAGTGGATGGGTGGTAAACTGTTTGAATTTATGATTTCAGGAAGTTCAACAATAGGGTAAACTTCGATTTGGAAGTTGGACTTAGGCTTTTGGACTCCCAAGAACAGTACCCCTGAACAAAATCTTTTGCAACTACGGTGCTTGGGTGTGGGACTATAATGCTTGATGGTTCAGGAAGGTTAACTAGATCTTGCTATGTAGGTTTAGATTCAACAGGGCAGAGTAAGTTGTAGGAAATGGGTAAAACTGTAGAATCACTGCCAAATGTCGATTTTACCATAATCCACGAAAAGCTCAAAAACCCAATTCGACGAAAAGCTTGAAAACCAATTCTCTAAAGCAAGTTCCCATTCAATTAGAGATATTTCACTGGGAGGAATTTGTGTTAAGATTTAGAAACTTCCTGCACCAACTAGGACTTGGATTCCTAGATAGAGAAATTGGTTTCTTCCAAAATATAATCTAGAACCAAATAAAGCTCATGTATCAAAATGCAATGACATACTTGGAACCATATGACGACTCATGGGTGACCTCTTACAATCAGTTTCCAGATATGTTGCTGTTATTGAAATACTCTTAGAGTACAAAATCACATGTAAATGTATGACCCCCCCCCCCCATTTGTAGGATATCTGGCCATTGTTATACTGCCCCCTGTTATATGTAGGCTTTTCTGATCTCTCTCTGGCTGATTTTAGGTGCAAAATCTTATAGAGCGATGTCTACAACTGTACATGAGCCAAAAAGAAGTTGTGAATACTCTCTTGGTTCAGGCGAAAATAGAGCCTGGTTTCACTGAACTGGGTAAGCTCGTTATCTCCTTGCGATTTCAGCTTTAAGAGTGGCCTCAATAAGTAGCAATTCCTAGTTAGTTACTTTTTATTGTTCGGTGATTGCCACATTGTTTTTCCGTTTTTCTCTTTTACTTTGGGGTTTTCCTTGGGGCTGTGGTGGCTTGTCACATTAAACCAGCTATAGGTCTAACGTGAGGAAATCAATATGTGGCAGTGCGCTAGGAGGTGCCAGCTGCTGTAGTCTCATTCTGTCTATAAAGTCAAGTTCAAGTCTCCTTGACTTACCAATAAAAAAGGAAAGTTAAACTGTAACTGAATAGTGTTGCATGTAGTCAAGTCCTCTTTCCGTGTAATTGTTCTCTTGCAAATTTTGGGATAGATGTGCAAAGTGTATTTAAGACGGGAAAGCACGGAAAGCTTGTAGGGCAAGTAGTCTAATTGTAATACGCCATTCTATATCTATTTTTTAAAATTTGAATCTCCTTAACTTACCAATCAAAAAGGAAGTTCATAGTGTATGACCCAATTATTGTTGCATGTAGTCGAGTCCTCTTTTCGTTTAAATGTTCTATTGCAAAATCTGGGATAGAAGTGAATTGTATTCAATACAGTGGAGAGCACGGAAAGCTTGTAGGGGAAGTACCGAAGTAGTATAGTCCTAGGAATACTATAACTATTATTTTTATACTCCCCGCCCCTTCTCTTTTACCAAAAAGAGGAAAAAAAAGTTTGAGCCATGCAAGGTTCGAATGAGCCAAAAGCAAAATCTTCTTTTCCTCTTCCCCATGCCATTTCCACTTAATTACGGAAGTAGATCCTCCTCATTACCACAGGATACCCACTGAATCCAAGCAAAGGATCAACTCCTAAAGCTCTGAAGTCAATGGGCAGTGAATGATAAGGGGATTAACTGATTCTCGATATTGTTTGCACCTTAGTTGCACAAAGCAGGAACAGAAGCAGGAGCAGGGTATGTAGAAGATCCCAAGTTGAGAGTGCCGAAAGAGCATGTGTATTTGTATTTATTAGGTATAAACATGCGTCATTAAACAGTTCCCAATATAGTTTTCTCCCATCCTATTTAGGAGCGGGCTCTTGTCCTGATGGGAGGGAGACGGGAGCATCGATTGAGCTCCCGTCTCAAGAGCGCAGCCACTTTGGAAGATCCTTGCAACTAAGGTTTGCAAATATACCTCCTAGGCTCCTATCAACCACTTTCTGCCTTCAACTAGGACATCTATGGTGAAGGCACATCACACAAAAAGGTTCTACGTTGGAAAGTACTTTAGCCTTTAATGCTCGAATTTGTTTTTTCCCCAGAATGCCCCTAAGGCTCTATTTGGTTATGGATTTGCAGAGGATTTTAACTACGGAAACAAAATGGGCCGGGAAGCCCAAGCATTGAATGCAGCTTACATATTTGAAGAAAAAGAATCTCACGTAATCTAGGAAAGGAACATTTCTAATCTCACTTGAATAAAAAAATTCAATATTTTTCCTGAGCCCCATTTCGTTTCAAGTACATTCTAAGTAATTTACAACATGTTAATAAGAATGTTATACAACAGACTATACTGGAAACTTCTATTCTGGATGTGTTCCTGTACCCATACCTAAGTTTCTGAAACATATTCCCCTATCCTAAGATTTAATTTAAGAAGGTTTGATTGTCCAAATATTCTCCTCTTCCTTCCTCCCCAACCACCCTTCTGATGCTCCCACCCATTAGGAATTCTGTCATGCATGAGACGGAAACCTTTTTACCAAGGCACTCCCAAACTTTAGAATGCACAACGTTCCAACGCTCGTGGATTGCAGGAACCTCCAAGAAAGCTTGAGAGTGTATAAACTGTGTCTCGGTCCAGTAAATGGGATTTAACTCTTTTCGAATTCCTCATAAATGAATCTCTTGGAATCTTCTATATTTGCTAATATAGTCGTACTGTTCCACTTAGATATTCTTTAGAGAATCATAGGTGGAAATTATGCCTATTACGAACATGGTTTGCTTGTTAGTCATTGCCTTCTTTTTGTAGTTTGATGACTTAATTTTTTATTGCTTTGGGTGCATCATTTGCTTACTAATTGCCATGGTCTTGATACATGGATGAATTTCTGTGCATGTACTGTGAGAGGGAAGAGGAATTTGCAAAGAGTTCAATGTTTTAGCCATTAAGTAACCAATAATTAATGTTTGTGCTTATTCTGTTGAAGAATGTAACATGTTTCATGTCTCCAGTTTGGCAAAAGCTTGAAGAAGAAAATCGGGAATTTTTCAAGGCATACCGTCTGCGGTTGATAGTGAAGGACCAAATAGAGTTATTCAACAGGTTGCTTGAGAGACAAGTTGAGCTGATGCGTCACATATCAGCTGGTGTTGCTTCCACACCTATTTCTAATGGATCTCATATTCCGCCATGTAAGAATTTTTTTTCCTCAGTATTTTTGTTGCCTGAAGACCCTGACAAGAAAAGGTGTTAGGTTTGTAATCGATGCCAATAAATGAATTTGATAGTTTCCTGATAGTTGTTATGAAGTTTGTGTTCTATTTGCAACCTATGTTATTGATATATTCATTTTGCAAAACAACTTCTTGCAACCTGCCAGCTGATTGCCAATAGTTAATGCATGTTAGTCGCGTTGATTTATACTTGGTTCGTTAAAAGCTTTCAGTTTGATTGCATCATACTGCTGTCTTACCTAAGTTAAACATAGCCTGCACTGAATGACTTTAAGGCTAAGGGTTATCAGTTATTTTTCTCTGCTTTTCTTGCTATGATTCTTTCATGTATTTGCTATACCGAAATACAACTTAATATTAAATTCCATGCATAGATCAATCCATTTTGCCAATGGATACATGTTTCTAGGGAAACATTCTTCCACAGGCATTTTGTATACAAATTTCGATATGTATGTCTTGGATGGAAAGTACTTTGATCGTTGGTGTACAATACAAGATTACAGTCTTATCTGATCGATGTTTTAGTTAAATTGGTGCTTTAGGAGCATCCAATGTGGCAAAAAAACGAGAGTATGTATGTATTTCTTAGTGGATGCAAACACCAACTTCGATCATCTTCATTTGCTCATTACTCAGGTTGTGCCAGCCTGTTAAATTTTGCTACTCTGAACTATCTCTTGAATTACACGAGTCACTTATGCCCTATATTTTATTTGTATCTGCCTTACAATTCTGCATTTGGAATTACTGCTCTGGAGTTTCTTACTTGGCATCAACCTCTGTCAGTGCACCAGAACTCAGCTGGCTATACTCTAGATCATACTGGATCTGGTCTGAAGTCAGAGAACATGGGCCAGCCTATGGGAGCAAGTTTGCCTAACACTTTCGCTAATGGTGGGTCATCATTGCACCCTTGCATGCAAAATACTGTTGATATGTCTGCTCATGCCAGAAGGATTGATGTTTCACCAAGCATGCTGTTGGCTCAGAGCTCAAATGTGGGAATGATGGGAGTAATGAACGGGGGAATGATCAAATCGGAAGCTGGTTATGGAGGCAGTTCCCAATACATGTTTGGTAATGGTGGCAATGGCCTTGAAACACGTCCTGTAATTGGCGATCCACCTGTTTCATCTTTCAGTAGTGTAGAGTCCAATTCACATCCCATGAATGATCCGCTCCTGGATGCCGAGAGTAACTCATTTGGATTCTTGGGGCAGATTCCTCGAAACTTCAGCCTTTCAGACTTGACTGCTGACTTCTCAAATAGTTCTGGTACTCTCTCTCTCTCTCTCTCTCTCTCTCTCTCTCTCTCTCTCTCTCTCTCTCTCTCTCGGCGCGTGCTCATGGTTTTGCATTTGTGCATATTTTCGTCACCTGATGAGAGCTTGTCAAGGCCATGATGAGTTCTGGACTCAATTAATTATAATTGACTCGTTAGTCATAAAGCTTCCCAATTATACACCTATATGCATTTTACTTTTCTTTCCTCATTTCTCTTTCTTCTTCTCTTCATTTTTTGAAATTTCTGTAGCTACTATCAACTGAGAGAATGAGTGCCTTATCTGGTGAATGTTTTTCCATGCTTTGAACTTATGTCCTGTTATTAGGATGGGTCAAAGGCCAATTTCATACCCTTCTGTTAGTAGGATCTGTCTGTTTTATAGGATGTTTCTGTTTTACTCCATATGATTTGAATCAGTTGATTTGTGTTGTGCTTAGTATTAACCATCTCTCTCTCTCTCTCTCTCTCTCTCTCTCTCTCTCTCTCTCTCTCTCTCTCTCTCTCTCTCTCTCTCTCTCTCTCTTGTTTCCTTTCATCCAGATATAATGGACTACTCCAGGTCACCCTTCCTAGCAGCAGATACGGACAACTTCTTGGATCCTCACGGCAGGGGTGAATACCAAGGTGAGAGTTATCAAATTTCATAGCTGTGTTTAATCACAAAAAGCGTAACTGATATTTGTGTCCTGGACCGTCAGGAGACAATAAGAGGTTGGACACGATATCAGAAGGCTTGAGTTATGAAGATTTTGGCAGTGATTGATTTGAGTTACTCAATGGTACTTTTTTTTTTATTAATATTTTTACATAATTCAATAACTAATCAAGAGTTGTGTATGAATGAACTCTGCATCTCCTTCCTTCACATATGGGATCTGGTTTCTATTTTAAAATGTATACTGGGTTATTTGTGTTTTACTTTATCTTTTTGGACAAGGGACAAGGGTAAAGCCCCGACTAATCCCTCAAGTAAACGTCCTTATGTCGGGGTTTTTTTTTTCTTTAATCGATTTGAATCGCATTTAACATTGAATTCTCCCTAGTTCTGCTTCTAAATGCTTATTGGATTCTTCCTAGTTCTGTTATTCTAAAACCTGCCTGACATCGTTTGTGTTTTCCTGGCTGCAGGTCCAAATGAACCCCGTTAATGTGAGTCCTGTATATAGCGTCTTAGAAGTGGAGAGGCTCCATAATTTAAACTTTGTGTAAGCTATTGATTGGATTGTGCTTAGGTTTAGCTTGATAATGGTTGATGACATTAGGTTTGCTTATAGGAAAACGAGTTCGAGATGTGCTACAGCACATGTTTGTGAAGTATGACAATGATTTTCAGGTATAGTTGTGGTGATGATCTTTTGATAATATGAATGGTGCAATATTTTGAGTATCTTTTCGTTTCCAAACAAGAGGGCCTGTGTAACGCTCCGAAAATTGAGCACGTTAATAATAATACTCGTTAAATTATTTCTTTCAAAATGTCACCAATTTATTTAAAATATTAATATGGATCTTGTTTTATAGAAATCAATGAGTTCTAAAATACAATTTTTTCAAAAGTACATAATATATTATGGATTCAAATTTATAGACAATTTAAAAATAAAGTCAAAAAGTGAAAGTGGTCATTTAAAAAGGGACGGAGGGAGTAGTAGTTAAATTATTTCTTTCAAAATGTCACATTTATTTAATTAATATAAACTTAAAGCCTCAAGTTTAATAATGGCATCGATTCCCACTCACAGTATACTTTAGGTGTCCAATCACACAGCAAAACTACCTCGAAGTATACTACGCATGACTCAAGACCCATGTCATATAGGCATGTTCCCCAAATCCTCAATCTCGTTTCGATATTCATTACCTCTATCTATCTATATAATTTAACCAAATAATCAATGGAACAGAATAGGGTTCATACATCAACTGGGCACACATGTTACATATGTCCACCAATTTAGCACAATGGAAAAATAAACGGTAAGCGGTAAGTTTCGCGACAATATGATAGTATAACAACTTTAATTACTAAATTCATGAAACTTGACAAGTATGCAATTAGGAACAACTTTCATGTTTCATGTGAAGTCTAACGGTCATCTTAAATAAAAAATGGATTCGAAGGCAGTACGGTCTTGTTGTCCAGAAACAACACTGAAATAGTTTTTAAAAATTCATAACTTACTGTACGGACCTTGGATCAAAGCGAGATATGTATGAAAGTTGCTTAACATTTTGTAAGCTACAACTCTTGTGTTTTTTGTTTTCCTTGAATCTGTCTCGAAGTAGCCCAAAATGTATCAAACAGAAGGCGGGGTACACATACTCGTTTTTCAATTTATAAACCTTTTATAAAGTTGACTTCTTATAATACAACCGACTCCCTATAATAAAACCGATCTAATCATAATTGCATCCTTTCGAATTAATAACAACGATATTAAAACCACGTAAACAACAAGACCTAAGTAAAGGTTAAATTGTAAAGACTCGGAAATTTCACGAGAAACTTTTTGAATTTGATTGGGGATTTTATGAAATTACATTTTAGAATTGGAGTGTGGGTCAATGTGAAATTTAGTTTGGCTTGGCTGTTACATGTAGTGGCACTTATAAGGCTTGTGGGAGAGAGAAACTCCATTTTTTCCCCCTCCCTCTCAAAAATCAGATTTCACTCTCTCCCTCCACAACCACGTGAAATCTTCTTAAACCCACTTCAAATCCTTCACATTCTCAACATCTAAACCCGGTAATCGGGTGTAGAAGTTCGGTGGAGTTGAAAACTTGGCGGGTTTCGGTTTGGAAGCTAGTGCTTGCTTGGAGTTTTGATTTGGGTTCTTGATTGGAGGTTGTTTCATTGAGGTAGGGATTCTTTTCTGCTCTCTCTTCTCTTAGTGTTTATATAGTGTTCTGATGCATCTCTTTGATTAATTTCATGTTTTTATTGCTTGGGTCGAGATCCCCCACTTGTGAAAATTTGTCAAAATCTCGCCCTAGACACTTCAAGTTGGTATCGATACCAATTTAAGTTGGTATCGATACCCTGTGTATTGGTATTGATACCCTGTGTTCTGTTTGATTGGTATATCAGTTATCAATATCAATTTAAGTTAGTATCGATGCCCAGTGTTGTGTTCTGTTTCGGTTTTTAACTAGTTGGTATCGATACTAAGGCAAATTGGTATCAATACCTTTTCAATACCTCAAGTGTCTAAAACTTGATTTTCTAACTAGTTGGTATCCATACCTCAAGTGTCTAAAATTTGGTTTTTGCTTGAAACCTCCTTTGACCTTTGTTCGACCGCAAGCTTGAGATAATGTTCATTTAAACTTCTTTACTCGATCATGGTGCCTATTTCTTGCTCATTGCCCATATTGTCAGTTGTTCTTTGAGTTCGGTGATAGTTGTGCCACTCTTGTACACTTGACATGGATAATGCAACACAATGGATGTGATTTTGAAAAAGGAAAGAGTTATGTTTTAAAAAGGACACCTTGGGGACACTTGAGGGACACATGATACTCCACCTTGAGAACGTTTAATGCTCGTTTGATGGATTCATCAACGCATGTCATTGATTATAAGAAGTATGTGACACATAACTATTTCTAAAACTATGTGGTCAATACTTGGTGAGGTCGTATGAGGGGTATGGACACCTTATTTATAAATATTTACGCAATATGTGAAGATAATCTATGTGGAACCAATGGGCATGTTTTGATAAAATGAAAGTGAAGATTGAATGATGTGAGAAATGGTGTAGTGTGTTAATAAAGTTATATGGAAAGGTATTACTAGCATCACCATTAGGTGTGTTGCTGGACATGGATTAACGAGGCCCGTGAAACTCGGATTACTAGCACCACCATTAGTTGTATTGTTGGTCATGGGTTAACAAGGCCCGTGAAACTCAGATTACGAGGACCACCGTTTGGTGGTCTTGGGCAAGGGTTAATGAGGCCCGTGAAACTTGGATTACTATGGCCGCCATTCGGTGTACCCCTGGGCATGGGTAGCAGGGCCCGTGAATTCTCAGCAGGGTATCAAGACCCATAAGTATTGGTAAGGGAATATGGGTCCCGAAATTCCCAAGCATAATTATGAGAACATGAAGGAATTGTGAATTTGAGAGTGAGGTGAAGAAAGTTCCTATTATCGGGTTATTAATGAAGTGTTTGTTGACGCGATAGATATGATGAAGAGGATGTATGGCAAAAATATTATGTGGACATATCGATTTTCAAAAAAGGTTTTCATTGACGAAAGAACGATTCATGAGCACATGGACACTTAAACTTTTATTCAATAACTAGTTGGTATTACTTGTTCATCTCTTGTTTGTTAACCGTTACATCCATATGCTCATTTCATCCATTTGCATTTAGCGATAGTAGAAGGTTTTTCCTACTGGGTTAGTGTGGCTCATCCTATTATTTTCAGGTACATGTCAAGGACCATGAAGTCGAGTGCATAGGATGTATAACATATTTTGAAAGCATGCATGAAAGGAGTCATTTGACCATCTAGTGAAATGTATATTTTGGGTAGATGAACTTGTATTTTATTTTGCTCTATTTTGTCAAATGTAACAACTTAATACTTTATCCATGCCTTATTATCAGGTACGGGTACCCGACTTAGACTTTGATTATCCTTTATGGAATTGGAACCTTGTGGTGAGACTTTTGGAAGTAAACTATGGAAGTTTGTATTTTTTTTATTGGAGAAAATGATTTATTTATTGTCTTTGAAATTGAGGGCATGACATAAATTTTGAAGGCCCTACCTTTCCTCCGATGTTTTTAGCACACTACAAAAAAATAAGGAACGTTACAGTCCATAATCGGTTGAGTTGCCAGAATAAAATCTGTGGGGAGAGAGATTTTACTTGCGAGGCAGTTGTAAAATTAAGAGGGTGAGATACATATATGTATATAAAGAGAGAGGTAGAGAGACTCACCAATTGAGAGGGAGAGATGAGAGCCGATAGAGATTAAGAGAGAGAGAGAGAGAGAGAGAGAGAGAGAGAGAGAGAGAGAGAGAGAGAGAGATCAGCTGCGAGTGGCAAAGCAAAAAATATAGGAGAAGAGAAAAAGAATAGAAAAGGAGTTATGAATTAGGAAAAGAGAAAAGGTCATGGGATGGGTTTATGACAAAAATAACTAGTGGGATTTTACGAGGCAATAATCATACAAGGAAAGATTTGATTTGATTTGTCCTTCCAATCTAGGCTAGGAATTATGCGAAATAGGAAACCCAACTAGGTAACTAACATATTAGGAAGGGTGCAATTATGTTTACTCTCCTTAACGCCTTGTTTGGCAGCAATATATAGAGGGTGGATATAAATTTGTGCAGGATATAAATATCCAGCCTATTTGTTTAGTTATGATGGTCCCGGATATATTTTACCTAGGATATGTATATCCATTTGTAGCCTCACTATCTTTTTCTAACTAGTAAACAAGAGGGTAAACGTTACCCTCCTATTTCAAGGAAAGGTAACGTCACCCTCTTTTAAGAGTAAACAAAATGGCACTCTATTAGGAATCAAGATATATTTCGTAACTAACACATTAGGAAACTATATATATAAAAATTAGTAAAACTACGGACTTCACAACCAATGAATAAAGAAATTCCGAAGACCATTTCTGGTTGTGGGTGACCTACTCAAACCTCCGTATTGCATTTCATGCATCGTGAATTCGTGATTCATGCTCAAAATCATTATCAAGAGCATGCACCATTTCTTCATGGATATGTTTTTGAAAAGTACCGTTACGTGCACCATTTTTTCTGTTGACATTTGAACTTTGAAGTGTGGGAGGAGTTCCTGGTCTGCAATTCTGTCATTGTACAGTTTTCATAGTTAAAGAGATTTGTTAAGAAGGATCTTGAACGACTGTGTTTTGAGGGTACTTGGTGGGCTGCCTTTCGTCCATCTGCTATGTTTGAGAAGTGTATCTTTGCAATTATTCCATTGAAGAGTTCCTAATTTTGTTGGGTGCTCTTCAATCGTTGAAAAAGTCTCATGGTTGACCCTAAGTTGTAGATCAAATTGTCCTGAGTGGAAACTTGCATGCCTGTGCGTGAGGTTTCAAGTCCGAGTCTCAATCATGTAAGTTTCCACTCATGACTTGGACCTGTCATAGTAATCTAACTTTACTAACATTCTAACATCGCCAAGAAAAAGAACAGTACCTCAAATCAATCTGACTTTAATTGGGCCACGAGTAAGTGGCCTGCATACGTAGTCAAAGTCACAGATGACAGAATTCGCGATGTTAGTTTTCACTTGTCATGTACATACTTAGCACCTTCATGCTTCACACATCTTGATGCAACAGTCACTATACATGTTGCAAAACTAAAGAAAAAGGAAAAGAAAAGAACGGGAAAAGCTATTTTCCTGACAACAGACAACTTGCAAACTCCTCAACTCAACTGCAGAGGATGCTTCTTCCTTTGCTTGGAGAGAGAGAGAAGGCCGAACTCAATTTGGAATATTAGCCCACTTCTACCTGCATGACATAAAATATAAAGTCAAAATTTTGAGACCAACGTTAACAGACGACCTCCGAAATCACCCTGTTAAAAATAAATCCACCTCTTGTTTATTTTACATGGGTCCCATATTTAGTAAGGTGGACTATCCACCTCTTGTTTATTTTACGAAGGCGTCTCCACAAGCCTAATGATTTCCTGAGCTTTGGCTTCCGTGTGAATCCACACCGGTCCACACTCCGAGTCAAATGGCGAACCGGATTTAAGCCATTCCACATTCGACTGGGGCACATGCCAGCCCCCATTCGCTTCTTCCTGATAATTTCAAGGGGTTCACTATTTATGTGGTTTCCACCGCATTGGAGGAGGAGGAGGCCAGTTGCTTGTCGATTCCAATCTCACCATTTCCTTGTGGAAAATCCAGTAACCTAAACACCATTATGTACATTATTCCAAGCCATCTTATGGAAACTCAAACTTGATGGCAATGCTCTACGATATGGGTTCAGCCTTCACCCTTGAGGGCTTGCACCAAGCCCATCTAAAGAAAATCATGCAGTAAAAATAAAGTCTAACATATTTCCAAAAATTGTTTTGCATCAAAAAATCTGTCTAAGTATAACTTCTGAACTCAAGTAAAGCAACGTTCTAAGAAGCTGCCTGTGCTTTTCAACTAGAAGACAAAGGCGTCAAGCTTAGTTGCACGAAGCGGGAGCAAATGCGGGGACGGGAGCGGGAGCGGGTGCGGGGGAGCGGAGGCACCTAGAAGTTCCCAAGGTTGGGAGCGCTTAAGGAGCATGTATAGATTATATTTAAATATGTATATAAAATATCTTTAAATACTTAACCATTGAAGGAAAAGTGATACTTATTGAGAATTTTCCCTATCTTAAAGGGTAATTTTTGGAAGTTAGATATTTTTAATTTGCAGAAATTCTTGACTCATGATTTCCATATTCTTATTTCCACACCCTTAAAAGTATAAGAATAATTGCTTTAATGGTCCGATAAGCTCCCATCCTAGTTAGGAGCGAGTTCCCATCTCGAGGGGAGCGAGCTCCCGTCAAGCTCCCATCTTGGGAGCGCCAATTCAAGCTCCCGTCTTGGGAGCGCACCCATTTTAGAAGGATCCTGCAACTAAGGCGTCAAGTGCATCCCGCATGCCACAATGTTAGTTTAACTGGCTAAAATAATACATATAGCCTACAGGAGGCAAGAAAATTTCACCTTCGTTTTGACCTGATATTTCTTCTAGCAGAGGCCGAAACATCATCCGTTTGACCTTTCATGCTGGATTTCTTGGCTTTTGATGATTTAGAGGTACCTACAAAAGGAAAAAGTATCACTAGAGATTCACGTAGAAGCAAAAAACAAGTTTACCTATGTTATAAAAGTGTCTTCTTAGATGAATGGTAAGGGATTCAATACAAGCAACAAAATGCATCCTTTTACTGTTAAAGGACCTTAGAGCTTATTCTACCTCGCATAGGGGATTGAACTTCCTCCTGAAATGTCTCCGATTCTGTCACCACACTGGAAGCCTGAGAATGTTCGTCCAACTCAACTTCTGACTTCGATACTACATCATTCAGTGACTGGGCCGTCCCTTCCATTAGTGGATCACTGACTTCAGAATCTGCTTCATCTTCAAGTAAAGCCGATACAGCAGGAGAATATCAAATGCATGAAATACAATCTTTATACAAATAAGTTTATTGGACAAAAACATCCAGTAACCTTCAATAAACCATTGCAAAAAGACCTGCAAGTTCCTTCCCTTTTGGGAATAGCCACATCCCATCCGTGCCTCAATTTACAACCTCATGTGATTAAGCTTGTTATCCGTTCTTTAACAATTCCAGATGTTATGGCCTCCTATAAGGCCCCTTGATAAATGATCTTCCCTCAATAGAGAAGATCATACTTGAACCAGTTCACCTAGAGGCTAGAACAAGTTTTGAATATCCTTTTATTCTCTCCAATCATTACTTTTTTCCTCTCCGATCATTACTCATATTTCGCTCTATTTATTACCCCCTCTCCAATCATTACTCATATTTCTCACTCTCTCTCTCTCCACTCATTACCCCTCTCTCCCATTATTACTCTCATTTCTCTCTCTCAATCATTACCCAAAACCATTTCCAAAAATCAAACCAAACACAATCTAAAAAATATATTTCCAAATTTTTTTCTCAAAACTAACAACCAAACACAGCATAAATCTCTTGAGTTGCACAGTATCTGTGCTGTATGTTTGCCAACTTGAAAATCAACTTCAATACCGTTTAATCCTTTCTCAGGGCAAATGGGCCACCACCAAGCCATGAGACCTGGAATCCAAAACTACCTTATATGCAGTTTCTATACTAAGAGCATCCACAGTGGGCTCTTAAAAAAGCTCCTAGGTGAGACTCCTAATATTTAGCAATTCATTTGCTTAATTTTGGTCTTCAATGGGCTCCCCATAGAAGCTCCTAAGGATGGCTCCTTAGCATGGCTCCCACTACACTAGCTAAATTTAGGGAGGGAGTTGGGAGTGAGGAGAAGAGAGAGAAAGAGAGAAGGAGAAGAGGGAGGGGGGAGTGAGGGACCCACTTATAATTTTGTGTCCATAAATAATCTTAGGACATAGTCTAGGAGCCAATTTTACAGAGTCCATTGGAGTGCTTTCACACTCCTAAATTAACAAGTCCTTAACAAACAAAATTGGACCCCACATTTGCTTATGAGTCGTTTTAGGAGCCAAATATAAAGAGGCCACTGTGGATGCCCTAAGTTGTATTCTACTGACAAGTGGGCCACCAAATGGTATGAATACTGCTTCTGATGTGACTGGGCCCACCTTATGGCCTAAAGCGGATCACATGGGACCTAGTATTATAGTATGTCATATAACTGAATTAAAAGCCATAAAATTTAACAAAAATTCTAAAATCACTCACACGCACGTACTAACAAGATGGGTGGGACCCACACTACACTGAAATTGAAATATAGGGGTAATAATAGAAATAATATAGAAAGCTACAGTATACTTTACGATAACTATAAATAAGTTGAATGAACAAAATTCAAAGGCCATCAATGGAGGTGATCGAGATTAATGATTGAACAAATTGAACGGACTAAAATATTTGACAAGCTCCAGTTACACAATAATCAAATGCCAGACTTTTATGCTAATGAACCAATGCTATCTGACTTTGACAAGAAATGAGCTATACAAATATAATGAAGTCACCAAGGGAGAAATTGACACTACTAATCAATAAAAAGACTGTAGCTAAAATATTTGAGGTAATTTGATAAAAATAAAATAAAAATCGATAATGGAGGCAACCAACGATAGGATGTGAGAAGATTAACAATTTCACTAATCAATGTAGCATACCAACAACGAAATAGATTGTTTTGATATGTAGTGAGCATATTGTACTTTTGACAATGTTATTCGTGATTGATGGTGATGTCTTTTGTACTTCAAAATATTCTCTCTACCTAGTTATTGTAGAGCAACCGGTACATAGGGTATTACTAGAAAATATTTAAAACAATGTTTTATTATTTTTTTAGCAAAATTTGATTTATTTAGTAACCAGGTTGTAAAGCCATAAGGATTTTTCTTTCATAATTTAAAAGGATATAATGGTTGTATATATCATGTGCATAGTACGTGCTTGTGGCTAGTACATCTAAAAGCTACATGGACAATGAAAAAAATCAAATGAATAACAGAAAAAATGCACAAAAATGAAGAAACTGACTAAAACATGGATTTTGTGCACCTACCTTCAGAAATTTCAGATTCTGCACTTTCCTCTCCATTCTTAGCCACCACAAAGCTTTCTAAGCTACTAAGTTTTTGTTGATGAGTTTGGGCATTTTGGGCAGTACGTTCTTGTTCCTTCTTCTCCAAGTGAAACTTAACAAGTTTCTCCTCAAACTCCTCAATACATGATTTCAGTTCTGGTTTGGCAAACTTCTTTGCCTGGCATAAGATGAAGTCAAATACAAAGTGTGTCAAAGCATTGAATTCGTTCGTATAACTAACCTCAATGAATGCCAAATCACTAAATAATTCAATACCTTGTTAACAATATTCCTGAAATTATCCATCACAGAATCCTCGGACAGGACATGTTCGAAGGATTTGAATGACTCCATCAGCTTCTTCATACCCTTTTCAGTGAATGCCAGCTGAGATAGGCAATAAGATATGTATTCCCATTGCCTAACATCTGAACCCGAAAACAACCCACAGTTTCAAGAACTCTCTTTATAATCATCATTATCGACATAGGGATAAAACTAGAAGTTAACCCACTTAGAACAAAAATAAAGAAAATATTAGAGGCAGAGAGAAGAAATACAGATGTACGAGAAACAGAATAACATCTTTAAAAGCAGCTTCCTGTGGCCTATGCAAGCTGTTATATGAAATATGTTTCTAAATAATGAGGCAGCTCAACAGGATGGAACCACTTGTTGTCCATGTAATTGTAAATATGAGTAGGAGCCTCTCCACTCCAAAACGTCAAAACAATATTTCTTTCCGTAACAAATGTGTAACTTGACAACAGAAGATTTAAAAGCTTATCTCAGTCCTTGATTTATCCATTCTGTTTCCAACTATGACAATACTGATTTCAAAAACAAGAACATTAAGAGTGGGGTAATGCAATATCTACAAGAAAAAAAATCTAGAACAGCAAAATGTACTTCTACAACAAAGATTGATTTCAAAAAGAAATTTTTTCACCATACTGATTTCAACAGAAACAAATAAGTGGGGGTAATGCAATATCTTCCACTTAGAAGTACAGCAAAATGTGCATTGTAAAACCTTCTCATGCTGCGGGTATTGTTACTCAAACCCTTTAATATGAAGTGCAAGATAGAAGCTGATTGAAACATTCATAGTTATTCAATCACTAAGAAACATTTCCTCAAAAGTATTTAGTAAGAATTATGTATACGCAGGAGAGCTGTCAATGCCCTCATAGATTCATACTTGTTAGACCAATGCATGATGGAGGGACGTGCCTACGATGCTACGATCCAAAGTTTTTAAGGAAGCACATGGGTTCATACAATTTCATAGTACATAGAAGGCATAAGAAAAACACTGCACTGGCCGCTTGTGGTCTGATCTGCCTCAATTGACTTTGTCTAACCAAATACCAAATCATTACAGAAATTGAACATAGAGCATGGAATAAGTATAACTCTATTGATGCTGTTCTCCCATTTTGTGAGACTGCAATTGATAACACCAGATTCGCTCGAAGTATATGTTGATGTTCAATGAGATATGATACTTTTGTCACTTGATCTAATTTTACCTACGCTCCAAGTATCCAACCATGCTAAATGATGACACAACACCAAGGGGAGCAGAATTCAGCAAAATAGGAGAATCGTAACATTGTAAACTATTCATACCTGTAACCCCACAGAATCTATTGCAAAGCTTCTCGACTAGAGCTTCCATTTGTTTGTCCTAAACAACATTTCAAAATAAATTCATTGATAATTGTACCTAAGAACAGAAGTTTGTCACTAAAATTACTGAAAAACTCAAATACCCGCTTGATGGAACCAATTAAAAACTGCATAATGTTGCAGAAAGACTCTCTCTTTAAGTTCTCATTGGATAACTTGCCAAGAATATCAGGCAGTAAATTATAAATCGGATTGTGACCTGTAGGAATGCAAAAAAGATTTGAGGACCATTTCATGCTCACCAATACGAATAGACATCACATTTTAGTCTTTAAGTACATAATAAGCAAGAAGCAACCTAACGTACCTTTCTTTGACAACTCATTAAAGAAGAGTTTAGCTAGATTCGAGATCCTTTCTTCTTCATCTTCTAGGCGCATTGCCATTTCCTTTATATATCCTTTCACCTATTAACCAATGGTAACAATCACACATTAAACAATCAAGAACAAAAGACAAAGATTGAGGAGTGATATAAGAGCTTAACCTTCATCATGTCATTCAAAATTAGATGAGAAAGAACCAATACAGCATTCTTCCTAACAGAAACAGAAGCATCCCGTAGCCGGGCATATACATTCTCTGTCCATGGTTCCAATAGATTAGGAAAACGAACTGCCAGATCTCCAAGAGCAATCGTGCAATTGGAACGAACAGTTTCTGATGGTGCGCCTTCCACAACAGTGAAGAGAAGCTGGAGATTTGCATCACTGGAAACAATTGACAGTTAGATGTAATTTCTGCTACATGCGCACGAGGACACACAAACAAGTACATAAATAGGGAGACGGATCTTACCAAAAATCTGCATCTATAATCATAAACCGACACAGAGCAAGCATTCCAGGTGCCTGTAGCTCAGGATACTAGAGGAAATAAAAGGATCACTTTAAATTGTTGTTCAAGACTTTTGGACAAAAAACAATTACAGTTATTAGTCCCACAATACTATTAAGGCGGTATAATTATTTAACAATTTTTGTTAAAAGTTATCAAAAAACATGTTTCTCTCCTGATTTTTGCTTACACGCTCACGCCAATCATCTTACTATGTACACAGTCACAATTTGTTATTCCGTTCAAAATGAATTTTTTTTTTAAACATTCAAATTTTGGGAAACCAATTAGGAATGATTTTTCAGATAAAAAAAGATATCCAAAAGCTGCTTAGATATGTAAAGAACATAGAGAAGGAATTGAAGCAATCACCTTCTGCATCAAACTAAAATTTCTACAAAGTTTCGACAGGAAAGATGCGCAATGTCCAATCAAGTTCTTCCCAGAGGAACCACCAGAAACAATTTCTTTCTCTGTTCTTTCTGACAGGGTATCAAGCATTGCATCTTCAGAGGCAGCAATACCTAACTCAGCATTGATGCCATTGTCCTTCGAAACCCAGAGGGATGAATATTAAAAATGCACTGAATAAAAAGGCAAGAAAACCAAAGCACCTGCTATCGACTATCTTTACCAAAGTAGCATAGAAAGCATATCTCACCTTTGGGGTATCAACAGACATTGTGCAATTGCTATGAACATTCTGGCCTTCAGCATCTGATTTTTGTTTCTTTGCCCTCTCTTTTTGGATCTTCCGCACACAAGTTTCAATATATAGCAATTGGTACATGGCAACTTGGCTCACAACAAATAGATATCTGCTTAGATTAGTGACTTGTACTGTGGTAAGGACATCGGTATTACCACTGCACATGTCATTTTGCAACTCATCTCCTCCAGAAAAATTAAATGCAGAAGTAAGAGATTTCTTCACCAAATCAGCAGCTAAGGTTTCAGGTGTTGGATGGATTGCATATATTGCTGCTATTGCTTTGTCAGCAGCAGCATACCAAATGTTCTGTGGAAGCCAGAAGCCAGTTATTAAACTTTCTAAAATACCAAACACCCGACTGCCATTGCTTGACAATAGTTTTTTCTTGTCCTCTTCAGGCAATCTCTGAAGTGCAAGGCATGCTGTTCTAGCAAGCAAAGGGTCCACTTTTGCCCAACGACCAAACCCAATATCTATGATGTCCTGTAAGTGGGAACCAAGAACCCCAGTTGATGATTTCGCTGCCATGCACAAAACAGATAGAGCACCCCGGCTTTGCTCTGCAGTGGTTCCATTAATATTGAAGCAAAAGAAATCCCATAATGCTGATATCTGTGTAAAAAAAAGGATTTTACGCACTGGAACATGGGAACAAGAAAAACTGAAGGCAGAAATCAAGCGCTACCATATGATGTTCTTAAATAGCTGAAACGACGGTTGAAACTTAAAGAAAAATAGCATGCCACTCCATTCTAAGCAGAAGGCAGAGGGTAACCCCAGGGCAGACAATGTTCCCAGATCAAAATGAGATTCATAACAACAGTCCAAACCTCTCATCTGCCGCAAAGACAATTGTGGGTTTCAGGCAAACCTTCAATTATGTATGCATTTGCCAAAATCCAAATTAAGATTTTCTTTTTCAATGTGATTTGTGCAAAAGACGGCATCTTAAACCCCTGCATAATGTCTGTATAATGTCTACAACAGGTAAGCTTAACAGCATGTTTTTTCTCGTGATTTTAAGCTGTTATGTGCTTTCTTATCCTTCTTTCTCTAAAAACTGATAAGCGTCACATACCCCCATTGGCCCCATTCTCTACCAAAGTAGAGAGCCTGCTCCTCTCCTTGTGGATGGCAGTATGTACTACTTGAGCAAACTATAGGAGTAATATTGGTGTCATACTTATCTGCAGAAAGTGACGAAGAATTTCTTTTCATGGCTGTAGCTCAGCTAAGTATTATCGATTTCAAAGTTCAGCTGCACTAAATACTCATATCTTTCAAGGTAATATGACATATCTGTATGTTTTTTTTAAGCAAAGAACTTTATTGTTGACAATCATTCCTGAAGCATGCATATAGAGGTAAGCATTTTTCATTATCACGGTAAATCTGATTCATTCTCTCTGCAATCAAAGGTTTTTCTCTTTTTCATGTTCATCAGAACCTATCTACACCCAAAATGTAGAGGTCTTCTGAAAGTGGGTTTTTTTTTTTCCCCGTCTCATTGCAATTGGATCTTGAGGAAGGAAAAAAAAAAAATTCAATATACTGTGGGATTTTCTAGGCTGCAGGCAGCAAAAGACCAAGCCTGGAAGAAAGACGATTAAATGGACGAATTGAGCTTGAGTTTAGCATACAAACTGACAGCTTAAAGGAGCCCAGAGAACCTTTCATGGATCAGTTCAACTGTTCCAGAGACATCATCTCATCTTGTATCAGGAACTTCAAACTCACCTTCTCTCTAGTTCATTACTAGTCAAAGAAGATGATAGGATTCCAGTATGGTGAAGTTCTTTTGCTTTTCGTCTTCATTACTAGCATCTAATATTTGTTTTATTTTTATGTTTCTTTTAAAAACCTCATTCGATTAAATTAAGTCATAGATCAGCTGTGCCATAGTCCCAGGGTTTGCCCTCTCTTGTTTTTCTACATGGCAAAACTTAACATGAACTCAAGCCAACATAAGCTTGGCCCAGGCCCTAAGTACTTCTAGCCAATTCAAAGAGCGAAATCTACGGTTCATCTCAGTCCATTTGCAACCGAGGGCTATCTTGGCACGAGCTGGATTTCTTAGCCACCAAGCATGCATGAATAATTCTTTGCCCTGATCCTAATTAGTTCGACTATGCACTGTAAACTAACTCGTGAGTTGTAACGGATTAATTAATGACGAGGAACGAAACATACCATGCTTGTGGTTATATCACCTTTGGATACCAAGGCACCCACTATAAACTCCAGAGCTGCGAGATCCCCAATATTTGAATCTATAGCAAGATATAAGAGATTTTTTGCAGTTTCAATGGGACTCTTCCTTACAACATATATTGTGATGAATGCATTCTCCACAGCTTCATAAATCGATTTGTCTTGTGAAAAAACCTGTTGGAAAGATACAAATGTGCACAGTTCACCTTCAGATGATCAAACATCTTCTAAGATTCAAAAGTATGCGAAATAATGAGGAAAACCAAAATCATTCCCGTGGTAGAAAGCTGAATCGCTCTTGAACTCCCAACATACAATCAGAAGTAAGGCCTTACCAGAGGCAACATTTTGCGGAGGCAGGATTCTGACCCATCAATTTGAAACTGCTTGCACCTCATTAATAGGAGAATGGTATTTTCAACGTCGGTTGCTGAAGATGAAGCCATCAGTTGAACAAGAGTTGGCATAGTGGCAGACACACATTTTGAAAACTTCAAGCCTGACTCCAGCGACGCAACCAAGGTCCTAGTCTGCTCCAAATTCCCCAGATCTGGAACTGAACTATCCTCCTGAGGCAAGCAGCTATCAGTTAAACTCTCTTGCTGCTCCTTGGACATCAGTTCAGCATCTACAGTATCAACCTCACCATCCCCATTTGAAGTATCATTATCTGATGTTATTCCATCAAGAACACTCTCTGAAGCAGCATTAGGTTCAAGATCATTTAACTTCTTCTTGTACTGCTCCAATGTTGCTTCGAAAGAAGCTATTCTAAGTTGTGGACCAAAAGGATTATGCTGTAACATCATTATCAGTAAATTTAACGCAGACTTTCTAACAATTGCACTCTTGTCCTCTAACCTGCCAGCAGCCACTGCTGCAACCTCATTCCACAACCCAATGGATATGGAATGTTCTTCGCATAGTTCAGCCCAAACTTGAAGAACCCGACTCCTGGTATAAGCGGAAACATCTCGGCACCGTTCGACCAAGATTTCTAACATTGCTTGCTTAGTTCGAAGACGAATGCATTTGGAGCTCACTTCACCCTCAACATCCTTGAACGCCTTTCCAACCAACTTCCCTAATACCCCAACAAGAGCATTCCTTATCTTATATGATTCCCCACCGAAGTGTGGCACCAAAATACCAATATTTGCTGAAAGCAACTTTGGCAGCCTGTCGGCAAGCTCCACTAGAAAACGCCCAATGTTTTCAGCCCCAACTGTGTCCTTCACATAGTCTTTTGGGTTAGCCCTTCCAATTTCTCTGATAAGAGAGATAGCCAGGCTTCCATCAGCATACTTTTTCTCTGCCCCAGCAGCCGCATCAGCCAAGTGGGTGATCACAAAGTCGTATTTGTGAATGAGATGCAAAATTGAAGCACATGATTGGGCAGTATAGTGATATTTGGTGGCACAAGTCCCAATTATACGACACAAACCCTCTTTTGTTTCTGAGTCTTTGAGCAGACTTCCATTCTCAAACATTGAGAAAGAATTTCTACAAGAAACCAATGAGAAAGGGTAAATTACAATGTGAGTTGAAAGGTAACCGATGATCCAGACTTAAAGGAAATAAATTATGTGACTTACTTCACAATGAAAGACAAATAATTTTCATCTGGGTCTGATGATCCAAAGAGCAAGGTTAGGTTGATCTCTAGCGAATTAGCAATCAAGTTTAGTATCCGACCCCTTTGGGATTCCCAATTCCATGCATTTATGGGCTGTTTCTTCCGACTACTTGCCACCACCTAAGATCATAAAGAAATCATCCAAAACAAGGCAAATTTCAGCTTGCACATAGAGGAATGGACTCAACTCTAACAAATGTAAAGAAACGCAGCATGAGCCACATAAATTTATACCAAAACTATCAAATATGGGCAACAAGCATGAGACGAAAAATAGGATACAGCGCAACATGGTACAGAGAATGTGAAACCAAGAAATCTTGGAAAATGGGATGCTCAAACAACTATAACATTATTAAATTTTTAGCATTTTATTGCGCTCAATCTCAAGAATGCAAATATGCCATGGTATTTCCTAATTCTTTAGACAAAAGGAATAACTTTAGGAGTCTGGAGCATAACCTTTTAGATTTACATAATTCTCTAAAAATTAGCAAAAAGTATTGAAAAACTATTGTGATAACACTAAGTGCCATGATTTAAAAAATATAGAATTTCCGGTACGTGACCTAGAGCATCTGAAAAGTTTAGGTAGTTCAAAAGAAAAGAAAGTGTATGTTCCAAATTGAGGTTAGATTGGAAGGTTTTAGATACAATACATACATATCCAGGACTACATGACAGGTATAAGTGTAAATTGGATACAATATGACTCCTTAAATAAATCTGCGTTTCTTCTGACTAGTTGCCGCCTCGCGTACAAATCCTCATACGCTCTCAACTTAGCATCTCTAGCGGCTCTCCTAGCTTCCTTGCTGGCTTGCTTGTAGCTCCGAAGATTTTCCTCATTCCAATCCCTTTGCCACTTTTTAAAACACTCCTTGGCCTTATTTATGGTTTGAACCTCATCATTCCACCACCATGTCTCTTTAGAAATAGGACCCTTTTGACTCCCCAAGAACTTCTTTGGATCTTCTTCTAATACCATCAACCATTGTATTCCACATACTATCACTATCTCCCTCCGTACCCCACCTTACTTCTTAAGACATTCTTGCCTTGTACACCTCTAGATCAAAAAACAGATATTTATAGTCAATTGAAATTTCATCTATGTATGTAACGCACTTGGAATAACAGAGGTATATGAAAGAAGAACTCAATGTTAGACACTAAGTCATTCCTTGGCCTCCCATTAGAATGATGATTCATTTGTAATGACCAATTGCATCATTTATTATCGAACCAAACATCCAAATGAGCATTCTACAGGAATGAATATTCTCTTCCAGCTTCATTCTAGTTAAGTTAACGATGCACTTTGCTAGATTCCTACAAATAATAATCGAACAACAACAACAACGAACACTAGCAAATACATGCACTCACGAGCACAAAATCATATAGCTTCTTTGGATTATGAGAATATGGTGGGAAAATAAAAGAGAGGAAAACACTATAGTTTGTTCTGGTAACTAAAGAGGCGAGAAACGATAAGAAACAAAGAAAAAAAAAAGTTTCTCTTGGCGCTTTTTTTCCAAACTAAAAGGTGAAACTGAGTGGGTTTCTTTTATCTTCCTTCCTCACAAACCCAAAGTGCCCAAAAAACAGGAGTACCTTGGTAGTATTACTGGAACCAATGTTAGACTCCTCAATAAGCACAACATGAACAAGGAAAAAGGTATAGATTTTGAACGCATTTCGGTGCGAAGCAACTCGATCAATGACTGGAGCCTCCACTTCCTCATCCTCCTCCAAAGCTCGTGAATTCCTCGATAGTGAATCAACATTCGGGAGCAGAACACTGAGGTTCGACCGGAGGCTCTCGACGAGGTTGAATTTACAAGCAGGAGTGAGAGTACCAAAGCCCTTAACGACGGAGTAAGCCCGGTCAAACACGTCTTGCTCTTCGATGCAGAACAGCTCTTTGTCTGATAAGTCGAACGATACGCCTGTTTTTTGGATCGAAAGAAGATAAAATTAGGTTTTTTGGGGGGAAATTGGGGAGGTGAAGGGGAAAGAGTGTACCTTTGACGAATTCTTCGAGTTGGGAGGGCCGGAGGGAGGAGACGTCGGTGGTGTTTTGGGCGGAGAGGCGGCCGTCGTCGTGGTCTTGTTCGAGGGCGTGGAGGTTTGGGGGAAAGATGAAGTGCGGAGCCATGAGAGAGAGGAGAGAGCGAGAACCGGTGGTGTTTTTGGATTTCGAAATCGAAGTGAAAATGAAGAAGCGGGAAAAGGGATGTGGATCACTTTGGGGTGATTGAGAGTCAACTTTTGAACCTTCCGTTGCACCAAAAAAAAAAAAGCCAACTTTTGAGCTTCTCATTTTTTACTTTTTGGCTTTTTGGATTTTGGTCATAATGTGATTTGAATATTGGAGTAGTGTTTGAAAAATGTGCAGAATATATTATGCAACAGGAGTAGGGGTGAAAATCGGTCGGTTCGGTTCGGTTTTTGGGGTGTCCGGACCGAACCGATCGGTTCGGGGTGGTTTTGTTGGGAACCGATCCCGACTGAAAAAAACAATGGATCGATCAGTTCGGGGTGGTTCGGTTTTTTTCGGTTTTTTCGGTCCGGCGTTAAGATTGAGATGGACGGCTAGGATTTGTTATTTTTGGGGGTCAAGATCGTTTTTTTGGATTTTCGGTCCAAATAGGGGTGGTTTCGGGGTAATTCGGTTCAAATTGGCATGATTTCGGTTGGGTTGGGTTGGGTTGGGTTCGGTCCAAACCAATTTCCAGGAAACCGAGACCGAACCGATAATTTTTCGGTTCGGTTCGGTCCGAAGTCAGCTGACACAGCTTTTCCCCTACTGAAAACCGAACCGATCGGTCGATTTTTTTCGATTTTTTCGATTTTTCGGTTTTTCTTTCACCCCTAAATAGGAGTAATGTTTGAGAGAATAACGAGGAGAATGAGTTAAGGATTGATTGTTTACCATTTTGCCCTTATTTATTTATTATGGTATTTAAAATGTGTGCGCATATTATTTTTAGCAAATTTTTTAAAGTCATATTGGAAAATATTTTTGTAAAGATGTCCCGTCCAATTGTATTTATTATTTTGTTGGAAAATAATATTTGCACTTTTTTTTTTTGGGAATTGAAAGTCTCCCATACTTCATAAAAACAATGTAAAATAGAAGTAGTTGCCGTAAAATACTATATATAAAAAAAAGTCGGTTGGTCTAGTAGTAATTTTTTCCACTTTGTTCACCAACCCTTCTTGACCGTTGGATCAATAAAATCACAACCGTCGAATAATGATAGAATGGTCTAGAATATATAGAAACTAGAAAGCACATGGTCTACTGGTGGTAGATCATTTGCTCCCTCCTTCCTCTCTCTCTCTCTCTCTCAAATCAGAATTCTTTGTGTAGCGGCCGAGTTTACAGGGGTTCAGATGTGACGCCCTGCATTTTCTTTTCCTAATAATTAATATCACATTAAAATTTAGCTTTCATGATCCGCCTAGTAAAATTATTTTGGCAGGCACTAGAAGTAAAATTGGTGCTACCTTAATTTTAGTGTGTATAAGCCAACATTTTGTGTAATATTATAGAATTAGGTCAATAAGTTTTAAAATCTGTCGGTGTATATTACATATTCACGTTAATTAATCTAATTAGTCAGTTAGCTATAATTTAGGGATATTTTGTTAGTGGGTAGTTACGTTGACTTGAACTTAAAAGATATTCCTTAGTGATTAGGGTTATATTATGAGAAGTGAGAACCATTGAAAGAGAGCAGCAGCCGAGGTCCTGAAGTGCTCTCCTTTGGGATTTCTTTTGAGGTATTATTTTCTCCTTCTGCCTCTTTCGTTAATCGATCCTTCATTTTACAACTAATCGGATCTTGGTCCTTGGTATGGGCAGTAGGTATGAATTAATTAATTGGGTGGTATATTTTCATGTAGTGGTGTTAAGAGAGAGAGAGAGAGAGAGCACGGAGGGGTTTTGTTTTGTTTGGGTGGTGATCTGTGTTTGTCGTGCATGAGGTGGGATTGAGGAATAAGTTATGGAATTTGTGTGTGGAGTTGATACAGTAGCTTCTCTCCTAAGGATTTGATTTTTGTCTTTTGGTTTTGAGGCTAGCAATACAATTTGGTTGCTATTGGGATAATAGGGGCACAAGGTGACATGCAAACTATGGGATTGGGTACTATACCATCATTGGTGGTATTGTTTTGCTGAATACACTTGCTTAAGCCAACGTGGAATTAGGCAGTGGGTTAGGATATATTAATAGCTAATAGTAGCCCTAGTTTTGGTAGTCAGTGTTATAGTATTTGTACTAGGTAGTTAATTCTCATGATTCTTTTGTCCAGGTTAACCTCTTTTGCGTCTTCGAGTTCATTACTTTCGGACCCAGGTGAGTGGTTAAGCATATTATGTATTTTCGAACTCCCCGTGTCTCATAAATTATTCTTTGGAAAATTTATTATTTGATTATTGAAAATGCGAATTGTTTATATTTCATCATTTAAATTGGCATGCGATAAAAAGAAATTCTTATTGGTGAGAACTTGGTGGATATTTTTGGGAACTTTTATTATTGAAAGTCCAGGGAAATTAATCCTCTGTGTGCGGGTGACTCTGGCCATTAGGGAAGAGACCGTGTTCTGGCCGATGACCCTAATGCTCAACGGCTGACTTTCGCCGGATCGTTCTTAGGGAAAAGTTCCACGGGCTGCCTACTCGTGGTGACTCTAAGTTTTGATATTGGATCCAATTTCTGAGATTTTTGTTCACTGGCACTTGGTACTATTTGGTATTGGTTGTGGTTCCCCATTGTTGTTGAATATCGTACTGTGATCACCATTGAGGCTTGTTAATTATTGGTAAAAGGATTTATTGTTTTGCTATACACCTCGCATGCCAAATTATATTTACATGGTAAAATATTTTTTCCCTTCTTGAGAACTTTATTTATTATACATGATTTGCCATTCACTGAGCTTGTCAGCTGATGGATTTATTCCAACACCATTTTCAGGAAAATCGAGTCAATAGGTGAGGACTCTGGCGGCATCTTGGGGAATTCTTTGTGTCGACCTCCATAGGATATTGCATCCTAGTTTTAGTACTTTATTTATTCGCTTCCGCTCTTTGTTAAACCTTTTTGATAAATTGCTTTTTGTTATCATTGGTGGAAAATTTTATTGTTGGGTTCATGGGACTGCTAATGTTGAGACAAATTTGGTTTTGATTTTGCTATTCAATAAAGAATGGTTATTTAGTTTTTATGGTTTATTTTATTTTTAGGCTTCGTGTTCCATGGGTTTGCCCCGTGGCACACGACCGGTCATTTCATATTTTGGGGCGTGACATCAGAGGGCTCGGCCCTGTACCCGTGGGAGGCGAAGAGCCAAGGGGACTATCTTCACAAAAGTATCAAGAGTGAATGAGGGTCGGGCCCACTTGGCCCCGCCGAGCAGGATATGCCCTTGGCATAGGACGGCTCGGTATGGGTTTGCACGAATATTGGATGGGGCTCAAACCTCCGAGCAGACCACCTCAACGTTGGTGTCCTCAGGAGGGACTCTAATGACTACCTTGGGGACTATCGCTCGGATAGACTAGTCCATAACATGACCGCGGAGACTCGGGAAATCTCATCCCCGAGCACCATACGAGCCAAGTCGATTGACCTCGGTATCATAGATCTCGGCAGACGTCAAGGGCTCGGTAAAGGCATGCCTTGCTGTCTGAGTTGATCATTAATGGTGGCAGCCAACTACCTTGCATGCAACATCTGCAAAACCACGTGATTGACCGGGGAGTATTCCTAAGCCAGTTAACTCCTCAGGGATGACAACAGCCAAGGCGCTGCTTTAGCGACAGACATCCTGACCGCTCCGGATGTCATCCTCGGTACGGACGATACGCGTGAGGTCCACGACCCTCACCTACCTCAATGAGGATCCCTCTCTCCACATTCAATACCCTTTACTCACTTTCTCACTCTAAGTCTTTCCAGTAAACTTCTCCCTCTGTCACTAACTTAGGCATCAGAGCACTTTCCCGGACAACCACCATCTGGGCTTGGCACTAACGAGGTTGTTTCAGTGTGCAGGTCATCTCCTCAGGCAAACACCAGTGAGGCTTAGTCAGCCCCTTTCTCTCCGTACCGAACCAGAAAGCTTCAATAGGTCATTCCGGTGAAGCGCCTCCCACACTTTGTCTGCGACTGTTTCATGGATAGTGGCACTCTGGTGAACCAACTTTGGAACTTTTTTGGTTTTTCCAGGTTTTATTTTCTCCATTTCGCCATCATTTTTTTTTTTGGATAGATTTTGGAAAGATCTAGGTTTTGAAAGGTTTTCTAATATATGTACAATTCTCTCTGTATCATTTTGATGATTTTGGCCAAGAAATACTCCTATCTCTCCATATTTCTCTTTCTACTAGTTTTGATGATTTCTAATTATCTGGGTTTCCCTCTATTAATTTCATGAAATTTTTTTTTTGCGGGATTCTAAGTCTGATTTGGGAGAAAAAATGATTTTTTTTTTGGATATGGGAAGAGAAAAATAATGCAAACAAGGGGTAGTGATGGGAGGGAGAAATTGTGGGAAAAGAAAAATGAGAAATAGAAACTGAAAAGGAGGTGGGAAGCTCTTTTTGGCTTTTGGCATGGAACATCAAAAATGGAGAATGTGTTTTCACAAAATAGATTTTCAGATAAGTCGCCGAAACAGGCAGAAAGAGAAAACAAGAAGGTGAGAAGGGAAAAACATGGCGCCCAAACAGGCTTTTTGTTGGGTCAAATGTTCCGTTTTGCCAGAGAAGAAACTAAATTGGGGTGTTTCCCTAACAAAAAACAATTTTTTTCACTTTGTCGGGTCATTCTCTCACAATACATCACATAAAAAAATCGTGAAAAACTCGTTTATTCTAAAAACACCCTTAGCGGAACACCCCCTAATATAAGGGAGCGTTGTTTTGATAACATACTAACATACGAGGGGTGTTTGGGAAGCACATTTTTTAACTTTTCATTTTCAATTTTTTGGTTTTTTGGAATTATGGTCAGAATGTATATTGAATTTGGTAGAGTGGTTGGAATAAATATGGATAATTCATTTTACAACATGACTAGTGTTTGGGGGTGTTTAGGAGCCTCATTTCTTAACTTTTTATTTTCAACTTTTTGGCTTTATAGATTATAGTCAGAAAGTATTTTGAATCTGGTCGAAGTGTTTGTGAGAAATGTGCAGAATTCATTTCCAGCACGAATAGTATTTGGGAGACAGGTGCAGAATGCATTTTTTAGGTCTTTTTGTTAATCAAAATGGAAAAAGTAGAAAATGAGAAGTCAAAAATTCCTCTTAATAAGTGCTCTTCCAGCACTGCAACCTATTGTTTCAAGTCTTCTTCTTTGCAAGTACGGGGCTGTTTGGCTGACTCATTTTCATTTTTTAATTTTGCGTATTTGGTTGTCCAAACCGAAAACAATCAAAATGATAAAATAAGATAAAATCAATATTTGCTGAAATCTACAGTTGGTTTTAGCACATGAGGAAGCCATTTGCTAAAATAAAAAGAAGCAAAGTTTTTTGTAATGCTTTTAATTTTAGCAAATTTTAATTTTATATGATTTTATTATTTGAGAAACTACCCATAAGCCAAAACTCATTCTCAAAATTTGAAATTAGAGAGCATAAGTTAAAAGTAGGCTGGGAGGAGCTTTTTGACGTATAATTTTTCGCTTTGACATACAAAATGTATAATGCACATATCTCTCAAACACTACTTCTGTTTGCAAAATGCATTATGCATATTTCTCTCAAACACTCCTACCAGATTCAAAATACTTTATGACTATTATCCAAACACCCCATACTTTCGTTCACTTATGTAATGGATTAATGGGTGACTTGTACCGATATGTAGAGGGGGGGAAAAACATAGGACTGCGTGAGTCAAGGACGGAGGGTAGGGGGAGGTGGCGCGTTCCACCTCCAATTTCAATTTCTTTTATTGCAAATTCAGTGTTATTCTTCAAAACGCATGTATTATTTTTGGTATTAAACATGTTGATGAGTATTTAATCTATAAACATGTGTAATTTTTTAGTATTAAATATGTTAATAGATGATTAACATATAATATGCATATCCTTCCGGTTATGAACTGATTAATTTTAGACAATTATATTTTTTTATATTACTCACTCTAACCGTAAAGATAGAGACATTGTGTGAGAGTTCCGTGCCTAATTTCTTACATTTTTTTTACACAAATTAAAGAAGTAATTGAGATTTTTATCTAAAAATTGCACGTCTTTTTTATAATATATTATCTTTGTGAGACGAAGAAAGAGAAAATATTGATTTTGGAGAAGTGTGATACAGACCAATATTGAAATTTATAAATTTTATTATTTAAAATTAGTATTTTAGCAGGTGTGTTTTATTTTGTTCAAGATTTTATTTTCCTAATCTGTTTTAATGTAGTAGGAATGTTTATTTCTATTTCTTGGTAGGATTCTTCGAACTAGGAAATTAGGTATCTTAGAATAATTAGTTTTCTAGTTTAATGTTTTCATTTTCTTTATTTCTTTATTTACCAGGATTCAACTCCCTGTTTTGTTGTTTCCTTTCCAATCCTAGTTTTCTAATATAAAATAAGTTGTAGGTGACATTAAAATTTAGTTGCTATTGAATTAAAGAAAACCCAGTATTTCCTCATTATAGTTTGTTCAAGAGGGACTACCTATAGTTCAAGCTTTTTGTGATTTTCGTTGCAAATAATTTCGTAAGAAGAGGCTGCCTGCATCAATTGGTATCAGAGCGCAAGTTCTTTTCTTGACTGTGGCCCGCGGAGGTGTTGGAGGTCGAGGTGGATGAGGAAGTCGTACAACTTTTTTTGAGAAAGTCTATGAGCGGGATGAGGTTGCTCGAGAAATATGAATGGAGGAAAGGTTTTAACAACTTGAGCAGCGGATGGAAGAGGTGTTTAGAGCACTGATCAATCAGATTGTTCCATTGTTTGTTGGTGGAAACCCGCCTCGCTGTCGTCTGGTTGCACCTCGGTATACGAAAGAGGAGGAGGTGACAGATGATATTTCTATCACCGAACCATTGACAAGGGCGATCAAGATTGCTAATCGTGATCCGCGACTTTGGGAATCTGGTTTAAAGATCAATTTTCTTGAGCTTCAAGGAGGTATGACACCAAGAAAAATCCTGGAGGTTGATGTAGTGGAGGCAACCATTGAGTGACCATTCACTTCAAATAATATTCCAGATCCAGTAGTGGATTAGAGTAAGCCACCAGCTTTTGACGAAGAACCGGTGGAGAGAATTATAAAAAGAGAAAATAAAAAAGTAATGCAAAAAAAGGTGGTTACAGTTTTGGCGTTGTTGGAAACTGATTCGGAAGAATTAGTTAGATTTGATTTTTATGAAAAGCTTCCTTTTTGGGCGTATATTTTGATGATTTTGCAAGCAACAAGTTGTGGGCTTCTTGCCTAATATTGGAGCTTTCTTTGCTAATTTTCGAGGATTCTTCTTTGGAGTTTGGATTTGAAAAGATTAATTTAAAGTACAAGATTGATGCAGACAAGATTCGAAGAATTCAACTGTCGAGGATGAATTTTTCAAGCCAGAGAGAATGATGCAGACTGGAAGTATTTTAGAAATATAGGAATTTTATTTTAGGGAGGCGATAATGCCACGAATGGTTTTTTTAATGCCACAAAAGTTTCATTGGGTCTGACAATTATGCCCTTAATCTTCTCTCTGATGACCATCCTCTTACTGCAACCTAATCCTCTCTTCCTCCTGTGTCCTCTCTTGGCAACCAGTCACCAAAACCCGATCCAATCTCGTTGATTCCCCCATCATTCGAAACAAATAGTGTTTAATGAAAGGAAATCATTAAACACTATTGTCACCGAAATCATCGTTGGTGCGTGTTTCTTCCTTCATACATTATAGACTATTGTCACCGAAATCATCGACTGCGGGAAAAGGGTTTTGTGTACTGTCTTCTCGACAATCACCAGAAAGAATGAAAGGAATTGAGAGAGAGAGGAGCAAATGAGAAACATTGATTGATTGAACGTACAGAGGATAGAAAATTGGATCTTTTGGTGGAGATTGGAGAAGAGAGGAAAGGCCGAAAGGGGAATCAAGCTTTGATCGAAATGATTAATGGAGGCAAGGAAAGGGAGGAGGGATGGAGGATTATTGGATATATGCTATGGAGATGTGTAGTTCAAAGCAATTTTGGGACAGAGATGAAAAGATAAGAGCTTTGCATGTCAAGGCTAGAACAGTCCAACACTTTAAGATGTCGTGTAATTAACAAAACCAATCGTGGCATTATCACCACCCTTATTTTATTGTTTGAAATTAGTGTTTTAGTAGGTGTGTTTTATTTTATTCAAGATTTTACTTCCCTTGTTTGTTTTAATGCAGCGGGAATGTTTATTTCTATATCTTACCTGGATTCTTTGAATTAGGAAATTAGGTATTTTAGAATAATTAGTTTCCTAGTGTAATGTTTTCTTTATTTTTTATTTACTGGGATTCAGCTTCCTATTTTGCTGTTTCCTTTTCAGTCCTAATTTTCTAGTATAAAATAAGTTATAGGGTGACATTAAAATTTAGTTGTTATTGAATTAAAGAAAACTGAGTATTTAATCATTATAATTTGTTCAAGAAGAGAGTACCTCCAGTTCAAGTAATTTCGTAAAAGGGTTTTGCTACATACCACCTAATAGGTGGTCCTGGGTGGTTGCATTGGGAATTTAAACACTGTACTATTTATACAAACAATAGTCCATATGTACTTTTATATGCTTTCTTCGCAGGTTTTTCAAAAAGTCTTCAGAAATCTTGACGCAAAACTAACAAATGAAAAAACCAAAAAACCGTTTTGGTTTTTTTTTTTTGCCAAAGGATTACTTTCTTCTGGCAGGCTTCTTCAATTGTCTACGGTCCTTTTATTTTCATTAATGTCTCCCTTTTTTTTTATAACTGGATGTCCGGGTCAGTTTGTACGCACTTCGATTAATTTCAAGGCCATGAATGTACGATCGGGCATAACCCACAGTGGCAACGCGCGTAATTTTTATATCTTTAGTCAATTTTTTACTAACATTTTAACAAACTTTTTTACTTTTTAAAACGTGATTAAAACATCAGCTCGCTAATTGATTCAATTAGCGCTCTGAAAGTTTTTTGATTGCTGATCAATCAAACGTTTTTTGATTGCTGATCAATTAATTAAACGTGATTAAAACATCAGCTCGCTAATTGATTCAATTAGCGCTCTGATTGATATCGACTGATTTCATTTCGTTTCCAAAAAATTGTGTTTTACCGTTCCAGTTTTCTGCTATAAAAAGGGAGCCCCACTCCCTTGTTATTCATTCCGAAAATTAAAAAAAAAAAACAGATTGTGAAATAGTGAAAACTTTTAGAGATAATTAAAACAAATTGAAGCACTTTACTTTGTTAAAAAATTGAATGTATTTTTTTGGGTGAACTGTAATTTCGAGACAGGGGTACCATATTTTGGGAGTGTATGGAAACATAATCCAAGTTGGTGAAAATGACGAAAAGAAATTACTTCCATCTGTTTTAGTCCCTAATTTTTAGTCCCAAATGCAATGATGGTATTTTGAAGAGTAAAAGCAGAAAGGTAAAACTATGAAAAGAGTAATGATGATGTTCCCCTAATAAGTTGGAACTAGCGTGTAAAGACCCAGAAAATTTAATTACTTTTTGAAAAATCACTTTTTGGAGAAGTTTCGATTTGGTCGATAAAAAGTCCCGGTAATTGTTCCTTGAATTTTTCTAATCACAACGGTATAATCGGAAGTTATTTTTGAGTAAGGCAAAGTCATCTTTTGCCCATTTTCTTCGGAGAAAAATGTGCCCATTTTTGGTTTTGTACTAAAAGTGGGGGGATGAGATTTTGATGTGATTAGAATTTCAAAATTCTGTAAATACCATTGTTCCAAATGGGGGGTACTTTCTTAATTTCATAAATAAATTAAAGTAAAGAAGTCTTTACTTAAGTTTGGTTTATGAAAATAAGTATTGTGGTCACATATTATATACACAAGTTACATTTGGGTGTGTAGTGTAATAAGGAGATTATATTAGAAGTGTGTGGGGTAAATTTGCAAAATATACAAACTTCCCATCTCTCCTCCCTCCCCAACCCGATCGGCCCCTCTCTCTCCTCTCTCTCCTCCATTGTTGCACCTCTCAAGCTCAAGTTAACCCCTCCTCACTCAACTACTTCAAGAACCTATGCCATTTTCACGTTCTACGCGTCGTGGGGAGCTTGGGTCACCTTGGATTCGCCCCGGGAGCTCACATTTCGGTTTGAGAGTTTCTAAACCTAGGGTTTTCTTTTCTCTTCACATTTGGAGCTTAACCCATGAGGTAGGGAAACAATTACTACCTCCTCTAGTTATATACTTGTGATTTGTTGAACATATCTTGTTCTTGGCTTCAATTTCTTGAAAAAAATATGTTTTCCCTCTTTGTATGGGTTTTCCTCATTTTGATTTTGTGATCTACGAAATTGGTTGTTGATTGATGAAATTGGGAGTGGAATTGACCTCCCTCCATGTTTAATTGTTGACTAGCATCTCTAATTTGAACTTAGACTATCCCATTTGTGTTTTGGGTTGAAATTCCACACCTTAGAGGTGAAAATCTGCCATTTTCTGGACAAGGCAGCTGCTGCCCCTGTTTCTATGTTGCTGCCCTTGTTTTCTGGGTGGTTTTCGGCCACTCTTTGACGTCCGTTTGACCTCTAATCGTCCGGAACTTCGTATACTTGATATATAGCAACGTGGTAACCCCAAAAACTATTTTGAAATCGTTAAACTACGACTTTGACACGTGTTTTTATTGGACAATTCGTTATACGTATCGGACACAGGGCATATTGGATTGGTCGCCCCTTTTGGCGAAAATTGTGGCATTTCAAAAGAAAGGGCACTTTGGTGAAATGAAATTTGGGAAATGGACTTGTTATGAAAGTTTTACTGAGATGTTTGTGATAATGAGGTGTTTTAAACCAATGCCATCATTTGGTAAATTTTTTGATAAAGGCACGCGGGGGCCTACGGAACCCGGCAGAGGCATGCGGGGCCTATGGAACCCAGCAGAGACACGAGAGGCCTACAGAACTCGGCAGAGGCGCGCGGGGCCTATGGAACCCGGCAGAGGCAGGCGGGGCCTACAAATACCCAGCAAAGGCACGTGGGGCCTACGGAACCCGGCAAAGGGATTAAATCCCTAGTACTAATGAAAATGATGTTTTTCTTTAATGAAAGAAATGAGAAATGAGATTTTGGATTATTTATTGTGTTTTGTCGAAACTCGACTTGTGAACTTGGTTTTAAACTTGTGTGAGTAACTTGGGTGATTTTGGTGAAACAAAGATGGAAACTTAGGTGATGTTGAGTACTTGGAAATGAAAATGTTTTGAGGTACATATGGTATTTTGGTAACAATGGACACTTGGACACGGTTTTGGACATGTGTGATACTTGTTGATGATTTTGACAAACTTAATGAACTAATGGGTACTGGGACACCTTGAAATCTTTTTGGACACTTGATATCACTTTGGACACGTGGGTACTTCTTGGACACGTATCCCTTATTTTAGCTTCCGTTGTGTTCCTTTGAGCATCTCTTATCTTGGCAAACCACATCATGTGCACTCATCATATTTATATGCCTAGCGGTTGTAGTATGGTTTTCCCTACGAGCTAGTGAGCTCACCCTATCTTTCCCAGGTACACAGCATGGAGCATGAGATCGGATGCTTGTGGACTGATGCATTATGTGAAGCTTATGCATGCATGAAGTTATTTTTCCATCTCAAGTTTTGTATTTTGATAAATGACAATGTGACTTTTGGTTATTCAATCTTTTGACAATTTGGACTTATGTAATAACTTATGGGATAATATTTGATTTCACCTTTGGGGCAAGGGTGCCCAAATACTTGATTTGCCAATGGATTAATGATGTACATTTTGAATGGAAACCTCTTGGGAAGGATTTATGGAAATATTTTATCATTTGACTTATTAATTGTAAGGAATTCCTTTATTTTTGTTTTTATAAAAAAATGAGGGCGTGACATAGCGTAAAACCCGTGCTATGCACGGGAGTTGGAGTTTTGCCTGAGTTTAATATAGGATCATTTTCCTAAAATTTGTAGTTTTGCATTAAATCTTTGGCGATTATAAATCTATCTTGATAAGAGGAATCTAAAGGCTTCAAAATTAATACTCCGTAAATAAATTTTAAAAATTATTGAAGACAAAACAATACGAATTTGTTTGTTTTTTTAATTGTTGTCTTTAGTTTACTTTTCTAAGTATTTTGTCACAAATTTTTAATTTCTCTTGTCAAGATTTATCTGTAATCCCAAATATTTAAGGAAAAACTAAAGAAATGTCATGAAAGATAAAAAGTTTAGAAAAAAGATCTATCAAATAACTGAAATAAGTAGTTAGCCCAAACTCAACTTTAAAATGGGCTCCATCATTCCATTCATTCACCATAGTATATGTAGACAAAACAATAAAATACAAAAAGGAAGATAATTATAACATAAAGTTTAAGAAAAAAAATGATGATTATTGATTAGATTAATTATAAGATCCAATGAATATTTTTTCAACAATAATCAACTCTTAAGAATATGTGGGTGTGTTTTCGCTCTTGATGGTAAAAACAACTTTCAAAATATTGCGCTAATCCACTCTTCATCCTTTTTCTTGCTAAGAGTTAAAGATATGCTAAGATGGCCCAGTAAGTAGTAGACAAGTCAAATGACATATTAGACCCAATAAATTTGTAACCAAATTAAATAAATATGCTTATTTTATACACAACTTTATATACAAAAACTTCCTTCACATTTTTGCCACCGGTGAACCAAAATCTTGGAGCCACCTCTTGGTTGACTCATGCATGAACATAAAGTTACCAATTACTAGAGTTTGCTCTAAATTTGATCATAAAGACCTAAAAAAACTTATTCACCATCCATAAATATAGTGTTGCGGGCTGCGAGAATTTATCAAATACAACTCCATGAAAAAATTAGTGAGTAAAATTTGACCAAGTTTTACTACCAAAACATGACATTGAAAAACACCTCTTCGGGGTAGATGACCACTCTGATTCATTCTGAGAAGGTAGGCATAAATAATCGATCTCTTGTTGTAATCATACGGAATATTTTATACGTGAAGAGTAAAATAATCCATCCATAAGTCTTGTCTTTTGGCTTGTTTGTCGAATATGCAAAAATACATAATAAGAAGACTACATGCATTAAAATATGGAGAGGTAAAGAAAAATACCTCACTACAGCCTAAATGGAGTGGTTTGAACTTTTTACTTTCTTTACTAAGATCACTGTGTCTTTGATACCTCCGTAAGTTTTTTTAATCGTTGTTTTTCTTCTAAATGTGGCCATTTAAAAACCGTTTCCTAATTAGATTGGAAGTACAATTTAAGGAATTCTGGAAGGAAAAAAATCTATGTAAAAAAAGATATCAATAATGTTTTAGTGATCATTATGGAAAGGATATTGAGAAAGATTCTTTCTTTTGAAATTCAAAATAGTTTTATGGAAAGTTTACATACATGATTTGACCATGCTACATGCTAACTTTATAACACCCATCACAATCCAACCAACTAACGACACTTGTCGCAACCACAGTTCTCCTCGCGAAAACCCATCCTGCAATAATATATAAGATCCCTAAATAGGACCAATAAATTGAGACGGATGGGGTATGTGGAATATGAATCTTATTTGATAGATCTCCATTAGTTCTACTCTATAATATTTAAAAATATTTAAAAATAGTATAGATTGAAAGATATGAACAATTAAAAATTATATTGGAATCCAAACATTGCACACAATTTCAAACCGAGAGAGTATTAAAGTGAAGAGAAAAAAAAAACTAAAGAATAGAGAGAAAATGGTATCCGGGTATCAATGCTTCTGAACCAATGGTACCTACCATAAAGTTGTCAGCAACCTCTTGATTAGTACCAGCAACCTCTTGATTAGTACCATCCATGCGTGCGTGCGGTACACTGTTGACCACCCATTAGGTGGTTTCTAGCTTTTGCCTTATGGTTTTCCTTTTTTGTTTCTTTTTAAAAAGATTTTAATTTCAAGGAGTGTTTTCTTGGCAATTATGCATTGTTTTCCATTTGCTAAAATGAGTTTTCTCATAAAAGTTGAGTTTTAACTTAGTTGCTAAAATTACTTTTGTTTTCCATTAGCTAAAAGCAGAGTTCTAAAAGCCAATTTTTTCTCACATACTAATTCTACTAAAAGCAAGTTGCTAAAATCACTTTTGTGCTTTTAACAAATATGGGTTGAGGCCCTTAGAGGTGCTAAAAAAGCAAAGCTTTTAGCAAACGGGAACCTCACAACATACTAGTAATTTTGAAGTTCTCTTTCAATTTCCGAATAATCTAACCAAAAAAAAAAAAGTTCTCTCACATAAACCTCCTGAAAACTTGGGTAATACTTGAGCATGTATTGCTTGTTCAATTCCCTGTACCGTTCATACCATTGTCTATCTAGAACCTTCGGTCACCAAACGAAGATGAGCAAAGAGATTTCAGAGAACATTCATATTTCATAGTACATCTTTGATATAGCATTGACCGGAATATGGGGGCTTATGAGGGGGGTAGTGAGTCCCATCTAGCTGTCCATCTCAGTACCAACGGCTCCGATTTAATCTAAATTCCAAATGATATGAGCCGTCCATTGTTTACATTAAAATCCAAGCGTTTATTACCAAGATGAACGGCCGGATGGACTCATTACACCCCTATAATGAGCTCCTCACCATAGAACCCCCGGTTCCGCATTGACCACACTTGAAACAGAAGTCATGGTTGGAACATTTTACAATTGATTACTTACTAGCAGAAAACCCGTTCTATGCACGGGACGAATTCATGCACACACAATTAATTTAAATTGTCGAAATTCATAAACTATTCAACACCTCTACCCAACAAAAAAAGAAATGCAATTTAACAAAATATATCTAAAAAGTAACCTCACAAAGAAAGTTTATTTGGAATACTTCAATGCTCATCTACTATTACTCGACATTCTTAATTGAATGGATAATGACTTATCCTTTATAGTGGATAGTTATCGTACGTTAATTAAATAATCGAGACAACATGTGAGTTATGTTCTTATGGTGAGCAACTTGGTTGAAAGATAATAAGATTCTTGTTATGAAAATTTCTTACAAGTGATGAATCCAAACTTCTTCGATGTTTCGATACAACTGAGAGAAGCATGAAGTTTATGGATAACTCAAAGCTATGCACATCTTAAAAGTCATTTTAATAATTGGAAGCGGATATTTCCTAATGCTTTTGGAAACTAAATTTGCTACTTCTGTCTGGAAAATTCTATGTACGGTTTCCTCTTCACCTATATTCTTTTGGTAGCTTCAAGTCTATAAGGAGCGAATTTCACTTTCGCAGTCCTAGTAATTGTTCAAGATAAAGTAATAAAAGCAATGGGGGATCAGATCAATATTTGTTGTACCACCCTCGATTTCCCATTTTTTTCAAAAACATTTCATCCAAATTCAACCAATCTCTTTAAGAAAAACAAAAACCGGTACATAAGATTAGAACCACAAAAATTCATTTCAAATCAAGTTCCTCTCCATTCCATTTTATCAATTATGAGAGGGTGATAATTCATTCCTCCAATAATTTTAGCGCATGTAGAATGATGTAACGTAAGATGACTTTTACCCATAATGCAGCCTGGGGATACCAATGGGTCGGGTTCTTTTACTATTTTGATTGGAGCCCCACTTTGCCACTTTTAATATATCAATGGAATTTATATTTCTTAATTCCACTTAAAAAGTTAGAGATGGGTAAGTTGAAATTATCATATAAATTATTAATCAAAAGGATACAATACAAAGCATACCTTTCATACCCAAGTATGCAGTGAAATATCGTAAAAGGAAAGAGTCTTGCAACTAATATTTCAAATCATAAAAATACTCAATTCTCAATACCACTCTCATTTCCCATTAAAAAAAGTAAACACTAAACTCCTAAAATTTCAATACTTAAAAGTTAAGAATTACTTTCAAATTGAGTAAAACTTCAAAGTAACCAATCTCTTAGAATATGTCACCATCAAAACCCTTTTTGCTCTTGAAAATCTGAAATAGAAGAACAAAAAAAAAAAAATTATTGACAACTGAACTAACTATAGTCAATGATTAAGTTCCTCAAATCATCATCAGTGATGATATAGAAACACCAAAAAGAATGTAAAATTTATTGAGGTAACATATATCTTTTTTTTTTCTCCATTAAACTGAAGAACAATAAATCTATTAAATTCAATATTTTGACAAAGGTTTGGTACTAATTCTCTAGAACACACCGCTTATATACTGAAATCTCATCTTCCATTATCACAGGTTTTTGATATGCTGATATCTCATGTACATGCCTAGCACTTGAACTGTTCAATTGGAAAAAAGGAAACCCCGCAAAATTAGATAATCAATTACTTATCATGAATACCATGTATAACTAAATCATCATACAATGTCTGTTTAAAAAAGAAACAATAACTGTACACATATGGAGTTTCACATAAATTTAAAAGACTCAAAATAGAGAGAAAATTAACCCGTATATTTGGCTTTGGATAAACTTCATCTGACTGTGGGAAGTTTTTAACAAAAAGAAAAAGAAAAAATCAAGCTAGAACATTTTATTCTTATTTAAACTCTTAAGAGGGCAAAAGAGAGAGATCGAATCATGAATGCATTCCAGAAGCTGATTCTCTCTCTCTCTCTCTCTCTCTATCATGTGTTGTATAAAAATGGGAATTACATAGTGTTCTTCCTATCAATGTACTCCAACTATCAGTATTTTTCAAAATTTTGTCTATAGACTATAAGTGATATAATTCCCAGAATATTTCTGCTATGATCGATTATCTAATACTCCCTCCGTCCCTTTTTAAATGTGTTACTTCGTAAATCCAACTTATTAAAGAAACATCATCATTACACCTTTCACATCAACTTTTTCCTCCACTTTACACTTTTCACATCAACTTTTACTCCTACTTTCCAAAATTATCCTCCACTTTTACCCATTAACTCTTTACCCACTAACTTTTCAAAGGGCAAAATGATAATTGTACAAACTTTTACCCATTAACTTTTCAAACCACACACTTATTTAGGGACAGCCCAAAATGGAAATGTCTACATTTAAAAAGGGACGGAGGGAGTATAACTAAATGAGACTAACAAAATTAAGCACTTGCTTTGCATATATTAGAGTAAAAATGAACAAAAAAGAAGTGGACCATAAAAAAGGTAAGAACAAAAAGAAAACATTCTAAAACACATAATGTGTGAAAGACGACCAAACCTCTCATGAAACTTAACCCAACTGTGTGTATGATTGTGCTTTCATGGTACTACCAATGCTAAATGCGGCTTTGAAGTGGAGTAGAGCACCCATAGCCGAATTGATGCATTATATTGTTTCAATCCTGGGTAAACAAAAAAGGGAGTAAAAATTTCGATCACTGATATTTTAGAGGAAATAAAACAATCATCAAATAATGACAAGGTATAAAATGAAGACAACTACAAACTAATAAAATAAAAGAGAAATGATCAAAGAAATTTGAAGTTACTTGAAATGTTCAATTTCAATTGGGGTGTACTTCTATTGATTCTTATATTTATCAATTGAAAATGTAATTAAAATATGGTATATATTTTCGCCTTTCAAGATGCGCAAAATCAATCACTACTCTAGGAAATTAACTTGTCAACATTTCCTAATTTATTAATCAATCATAGATTCCACCTATGATACTTCCATTTATTCTACCTACCACTCATAGAAAAACATTCTCGAATTAATCTTTTCTATATTATAATAGTGCTATTCATGGGCTTGGATATTTACATTGCCTTTTGGGTGTCCCTAAATCAAGTGATGGGATTCTTATCCAATGCTTTTCAAATGATGATTCCATTTTGAAACTTTTCCAAATTCAAAATTTTGACTATAAATCAAAATTGATTAACGATAGATATTTTGTAGTCATAAAAAAATAAATTGTGGTCCAATCAATACATGACATTTGTCGCATCCACGTTACTCCTCACGAAAACTCATTCTGCAATACTATAATAGATGGGAATTATCCAATATGCAGAGTCAATTCAGGGATAAGCTCAGTAAGCCTCTGAGTTGAAACAAAAATTTAATTTTTTGAGCATATAGACATTATATAGTATATGTTATTCTTTAATTCTAAAAGGCCTCATTTGATTCGCGGATTAACTGTCTGGGATAGGATTAATTATACCACTTTCTGAGTTATCCCACGTTTGGTTCTCGAATAACTCTCGAGATTATTTTTATCCCTATAAGGGGGGTATTAGATAATTCCAAGGGGGAGGTGGGATTGAGTAGGATTAACAAATATGGGATTGTTTTCGAAAATATTCGGATGATATTGAAATTGTTCTAAACAGTATTTTCAAGATAATTTTTTTTCAAATACTATATATTCTTAAAAAATGTTTTCCCAAAAAAATATAAAAAATAATATTTTTGGAAATAATATTTTTTTAAAAAAGTTTTCGAAAAAAGTTTTCCAAAAAATATATCAAAAAAATTTATTTTGGAAATAGTCTTTTTTTTTTTTAAAAAAAATTTAAAATCTGTTTTCAAAAAATGTTTGTTTTAAAAAAACTAATTGTGATTGTTTCGAAAAAAATATTTTCAAAATTGTTTCCTAAGTTTTTTTTAACAAAAATTTTTCAAAACTTTATTTTGTCAAAGTAATTGATTTCAAAACAATACTTTTCAAAAGCTAGTTTTATTATCCAAAAAAATGTTTTCAAAATTTTCTTATTTTCAAAAAAACTATTTCAAAACTTTATTTTTTCAAAATAAAGTTTTTCAAAAATTGTTTTCAACAAATATTTTTTAAAATTAGTTTTTAAAAAAAATATTTTCTTTTGTTTTTAATTTTTTTTAATCTTTTTTAAAAAAAAAACTACTTTTGATATAAAAAAGTTATCCCATAAATAATCCTAAGCGAATCAAACATGGGATTGGGTAGAATTAGGGATGAAATTAATGTCAGGACAACTAGTTCGGGAGTACCAATCCCAGGATTGTTAATCGCATCTTTTTCAATCTGTGAATCAAACGAGGCCTTACTCATTTAATTTGGTTTATTCAAAGTACATTTGCAAGTAAATTATTTTCTTAAATTTGCATTTAAATTTCACTTTATATTTAGAAACTTTATATTATTTTAATTAGTTAATTAAGTTGTCTTAACAATGAATAATAAATAAAAAACTTCTAAAAGTGAATAATAATAACGTACAACATTTGCATTGGTAGTTTGTGCCACCTACTTTCATTGGTCATTGCTTCAAGTCCCAAGGAGAGGATTTTTGGCAAAAGTAATTTTTTTTTCTGTTTGATAATTGTTGATGGTAAAATACAGCTCTTCAACCTCTTGTACTATAAATTAGGTGTACACTTCAGTCATAGGAGATATTACTCAAGACGAAGGTTCAAAGTTTTTGCACATAAAAAATGTTTGATAATTTTTTTAGTATTTTCAATGGTTTATTAAATATTTTAAAAGTTTAATATTAAATTTTGCAAATAAAACACTTTTGACTAAAAGTAAATCCAAATAATAATTTTTCACTCTACAAACAATAAAAAAAGGTTTAAAACAGTCAATTCTCTTATTGTAAAAAAAAAAAAAATTTATGATTAAAGTTAATAACTTGATTAGTTAGAGAAAACGCAGTGTATGAGCAGTACTTCTTTATATTTGATTCAGTTTATTCTAATGGTATAGAAAAGTTTAGAGGTTTATTTTAGTTAAATTAAGAAACTAAAATATCATGTTTAATCTTTTTACACTATATTAGTCCCACACACACACACACATATATAATGTTTAATTTTTTTGAGGGGATGGTGAAGTAATCATCCCTCTCTTGCTCCATTTTATTTCCTCTACATTTCAACTAGGTACGACCTTCTTTGGTTTGGGTTTCAGATTTGATTTTTAAGTAATGATTGGAAGGAGAGATGAGGGTAATAATTGAAAATATGGGTTGAAGAGAGATAGAGAGAAATAACAATAATAATTAAAAATAAGAGTAATGATTGGAAGGAATGTGAGTAATAATTGAAAAAATCGGCTAGAAACCCAAAACAAACAAGGTCTGCCGGAAAAGTCAATGCTAGGTTTCAGTTTGGATTTTAATTGTTGAGAGCATCTCTAGTCCTTACACTTCGAGTAAAAATCTGGATAAAAGCTTCATTTGGTATTAAGCAATCGAATGGACAAATCCAAATCCGAGTATAAATTTGAGGAGAAGTCTTATTAATGACATTGTTGTAAATTTGAGAGAGGAAAATAGGCTTACAAAATTTGAGTCATACTTAATTTGAGTAAAACTCAAAATTGGTGTAGGTTTGAGTAAGGATTGGAGTTGGTTTTTACTTTTGAAGGTTTTTTACTCAAATTTGAGTTTAAATGAAGAATTTGAGTAAAGGTGGGTGATGCTGTAAAGGATAGATTTAAGGTTAAGGATAGATTTAAATTTTTTGTTAAGTTGATAAAGGGAGTGGATGTAACAGAAGATTGGACAGTCAAATTATTTTTTTATTTTCGTCTTTATTCACAAAAAATCTAGAGCTAGTACAGAGGTTTGGAACAGAGACTTAAGTACAGGTTATTTGAAGCCCCCTTATTCCTTTATACCCCTAACGAATAGGAGAGCAATTTTGTTTACCTTCGGTGATGGTATACTCATTTCGTATCTTAATTCGATGATCGAAACAAATTTTTTTGTCCAAATTCACTTGTTAGGAGATCGTGCAAAATTTAGTATCAGATAAAGATAATTACTTCATCTAAAGTTTTATTTATTTTCCTTACCATTTTAGTTAAAAAAAACCGATATAAAGCGTAAAGGCAATCTATCGCTATCGTTTAGGCTCAATCATTCCTTAGTATTGCCAAACAAGGTAACCCAATCACCGATTACTCTATGCCCATTTGTACTCATCCTTTTTCTACCCAATTGCGTATCCAAATTGAAAACTGAGCCTTGATCCTCAAAAGGGTTTTCTTAGTATCCGAAAACAGATACTGGGTCTCAATCACTTCCTCAATCCGACAAAGGGATTTCGAAGATTGGGAGAAGAAGAAAGTAAAGGCCATGGCAGTGCCATGGGGTATGACCCTTTGGATGGTTAGAATGGTGTGGGTGGCCCTTAGTGGGTGGATCACATCATGCTTGACTGTAGCAGATGAGATCGCTATATCTCTCCGATCTGGTGATATAGGTCCTTTCCATGTCGGTTGATTTGGAGAAAATTGTAGAGTCAATTCAGCCCCTGCTCTGGTTTTTCCTTGTAAATTCTCTGGTTAGTGTTTGATATTTTGTTTTCTTTTTGTCCGATCAAATGCACCACAATGGTTTTGTGTTCGTATGATCTGATTAGTTGAGTGCATCGATGCTTTGAAATTCAGATTGTTAAATATATTGGTATTAATCCATCTTGGTGCAAAATCGAAGTTTTAATTTGCAGTTCCAATTTCACCTCATGTTGACGGGCACGGGCAATAGGGCTCTAGGGCTCTTGGGCCTGGGCACTTGGGGCAACTTGGGGAACTTAGATCGACAACCGGGCTAGGCAACGCATTATATATGTGTGGTTTTTATTTGTGTGAGCCCGTGGACAAGGCCTCCCTTACAGAGTCTAGTACCTGAATTCGAATCGCACACCTCCTTTGGATGGAGGGTTCGAGATAAGAAAGGGTTCTGCGAGAAAATGGATTCTCACCCCTGTTTGGATGGCACCAGCGGCGAGAGAGGGAAGGAGAGGGTGAGATTCCGGATCCCCTTCAAAGCTCCATTTCCTTTTTTGCCAAAAGTGGTGCGATTGCGTGAGAAAGGGAAGACAACGTCGACTTCCGGCAGCTGTGCGGTCCACCCCTCATCGGATCGTCGTCATACTTGCACCGTTGTCTTCGTCTCGTCAAGGTGAAGCCGGGTCTGCGATCAAAACTGAGTTTTGAGGTCACCGGAGAGTCGCTAGAGATGAGAGAGGTCACCGGAATGGGAGGGAGAGAGAGTGATTCTTAGGGTTATTTGGATGCCTTGGTGAGAAACCCCTCCCCTTTCTTTTCTTTTCTCACTAGTAAGGGAGATCCCTCCCCTTCTCCTTTCTCCTCTCACCAGCCAAAGGAGCTGTCAATGCAGCGAGATGTAGTTTCCCTTTCTTCTGTTGCTCTCACAGACTGCAATCCTACTTACGGATATCTTTGTATGACTAATTTTCGGGGTGCTGCTCTATTTTACTCATAGAAGGTGTAATAGTCTAACTGATGTGGACTATTTTTCTACTTGCTGTGTTTTACTTCCGATTTTCTTGTTGCGACTTACTTCTATTTCGTTTAAAGACGACTAAACTGGTGAATGGGGGGATTCCACAAGAATCTCAGAATTTCTGCATTTGGTTCATTGGCAATAAACCCAAAAAAAAAATACTACGACAAAATTTTCTGCATCAGTTGGTGATAACATAAATAAATAACACCAAAAAGTTGACTCACTAGTCTTATATGTACTTGCATGGATTAATTACTCTTCTCAAGAATTTTAGTTACAACTTGTATAAAAAAATTTCATACTTTGGTTTTGGGGACCTTGATTCACAAGGATATCTAGGTTGGTAACTCAATCTTGTGCTGGTGATATACCATACTTGGGGTCAATGACGCATTAGATTTGCAACAAATTGAAGAGGCTTTCATGGAGTGACCGTCTCAGGGTTATTTTACTTTGTTATTTTCTTGATCAATTGGCAACTATACTCGTTTCCTTTTGTTAACAAGTTGTAATGCAATGCTCATATTTGCATAGCCAGTTTATCTGATCATCAATGTTCTTCCATGCCATCTCCTTCTTATCTGAGAATGGTGATTTTGGGGACAAATTGGTTCAATTCTAGGTTCTTTACTTCTTTCTATGGCACTAGAAAATTTTCACTCCAATTTTTTAGTAGGCTTTTTGGTTGGACTCTATTTAAAGATGAGTTCCTTTTCATGTTGTTTTCAGAATTTGATTGCAAGCTGCAAATTAAATGCCTTTTATATTATCATTCATCTCAGGCTGTGATTTTTAGGCTGATCTTTTCTTTTGTTTCGAGTTGATAGATGTTTTGGGTTACAAATTCCACTTTTATGATGTGGCTGTGAAAACTAATCTCCTTATATTTATTAAGGATTTACAAGTGCGAAATGAACAAAGTGCGTTTGTGAATTTGGTACTTTTCGGAGGTGGACTCCCACTGTGCCAAAGATAATCGGCCCATGACATAGAGCTTGTTTATTGTGTATTTGGTTCATTGCCTCTTGCTTGTTAAAAAAAACATGGGTGCAAATTTCTTTATCTCCTTCATGAATTCTATTTTCTCATTTGAGTGTTGGTTACTGTCAGCACTCAGTAATCAGTATATACTTGCTCGTTTCTTATTCTATGAGATTTCTTATATATATACAGTTCGTACGTCTTATCCATCTTCTTACTTGACTTCTTCGAGTAGTTGAATCTTCCGTCCCCTAGTTTAAGATATCTGTCCACTCCAGCCGATCAAAAGAATCTCCCACCCCTCGTTGTTTTCACCCCAGCCAAGAAATCGAGTCTTCCATCACCTTAAATATATGATTAACTTCCAGAAAACCTTGTTTTGTTGGTTACCAAGGCTTAGCTTGTGTTTCTGTCTCAAATTTCCTTTGGTTGACTACTATAATCACCCCTTGCTGTAAGTTTTTAGCTTTGTGATTCAGACACCATTTGTCATGCCTCTTGGTTCTCAAGGGCAACAAACTCTTGTTCTTGAATATGTTTTCTTGGGGGAACAACTTGATTTAGTTTCGGAAGTGTAAGGCATGTGATTCGTTTGAGGTTTTTATCATGGTATTGGATAGAAATAAACGCGACACCCCAGTGACTTGAAGTTTTGAAATTTACGTTGTTAGTATACAGTTTCATTCCGAAAGGGTGAATTTGGCAATTCAAATCGCAATCTTTTCAGTATTTGTTTTGTCAAAGGACAGAATTAACTGGTATGGAGTAATATATAAGAAACAGTAGAAGTTTGAAGCAACATAATGCCCCTAGAAGTAGTTTTACTGGACTAATTTAAATCAACAAATTCTATAGTTCATCGGATTCCAAATATAAACTAGAAACTCAAAAAGTGCTTTGAATTCTATCTGGGTAATCTACAAATCCTACCTCTATCAACGCATTACGCTTAGCATGTTCATTTGGTCCATATGGTTAAATTGGATGTTTAGATGTATGGGGAAAGCATCTGAAAAAATCATCTGTTTCGCTGAGTTCAGTCAGTTCTATGGTTAAATTACACTTCTTGTGGATAAATTAATCGAACGTCCCAATTTGCCAGCATGATGTGATGATCTTGTAATGATGTTGCAATTCTTTTTTGGCCCTGGTGAAATTCATTTTCAAAGGCTGGAATAGCTACTGGATGATGACAAGTATTGTAATCCTATTATCAGTTTTCACAATCTCGTAACATAGTGTTGTACGATACAGCTTCCGTGAAAGATCTTACAAACCTGTTGTTTCAATTCCTGATTGTTTTGATTGATTTATATTTCTCATTCGTAGATTGGCACAGTTTCTCATCCTTTTAAAACAAGTTCACTCGTTATGTCCAGCTCTCGTTCTTATGCAATGACGGTGATGGTTTTGACAAACCAGGTTCAATTCTTGGTTTTGTCCCTTGCTTTGAAAGATTCTTATTCGAACTTCTGCAAAAAACACTTTTCAAAAATTCGTTTCAAGACGAGAGTTTTTTCTCCTCCCCTGTGGAAAAGCATTAGTTTCCTTTTGGTTTCTTCTCTTAATTTTGATGGCATATTGGTAGCTCACTATGGTTTTCATTTGTTTAATTTCCGATTCATAGAGTCTGGCTCAAAGTGATTGGGAGATAAAGCTACTCGACTATTCGCGATCGAAAAGTTACAATGTAGGAGCCCAACATGGACTGATCATGTTAGTGACTGATTTTCGGCACGATAGAGTTTGTTTACTGTGTGTAGTTGTTAACCTTATTTTATTTCTTTATAATCTTTGCTGTTACTTTCACTAGTTCCTCAGTTGTGTTTTTCTCAGTGTTTCTGCACATAGAATGAAGGTCATGTTTCCTAACATACTGATACTGTCATTGAGAGCTTCTTTGGCTAAACATGGTTGCGCAATACTTCTGAGTTTTTAAGACATACCCCAGTGCATGAAGCTCTTGCTACTCGAACACCAAGTTACCAGCCTCGCTTGGATATCACCATGTTCCCCTTTTGGTACAGTGACTTGCGGTACAGTGACTTGCCACACCTAGCGAGTCCAATCGTATTTTGGACGGCTCGGATGTGTTCTGATTTTTTACCGGTAAAGATAAATCAAAATTAAATAAAAACTGTAGCACTCGTCTCTCTCCCCCTGCCATAGTAGCCACCAGATTTGTGTTGCGGTAGTGGTGTTGGCTCTGGCAGAGTTAAGAACTCCAACTGTTGTTGGCTTTGGCGAACTGTGGTAGATCAGATTTTGGTGGGGTTTGATAATTGATAAGGCTTTATATAGTGACAAAAGGAGCAATGGACTAGGTTTTTGAGGAGTTCGTGATTTGAATAGCCATTTTGGTTAGGTTATTGGAGTGTTGTACTTTGACTCAAAGTTATTGATCTCGTACTATACAAGCTGAGATGTATCCTACCGGCCAAAAACAGGATACACAGCTATATATTCTGTCTCGGTTGAAATACCGCCCTAATTCGGTAATTTTGGTATGTTCTGGCCATTTCGGGCTCTCTCGGGAATTTTCCGGATCCCGTCCGATACATAAGCGCAGGTTGTTTTCTGCAGCACACTGTGAAGCACAATAGGGTGTAGACCATTGGGCAGGCAGCTCTGTAAGTTGCAAAATACAATATGCATACTTTCGTTGATTTTTATTTATTTTTTATTTTTCCTTTTCAAGGTGTATTTTGCCAAAATGGAAGGCATATGTGGATACCTACCTCACCATATTAAAAATTGTAAATACACCAATTCTTCTGAAGAATAAAGTAAGTATAATTATAACCTTTAACACTTATTTAAATATTTTCTTCTTCTTTTGTTTTCCTATTAGTGCATTAGAGATGAAATAAATAAATAAAATTAGAGGATGCACTAATAAAAAAATAGGTAGGTAAAAAGGGGGAAAAAATAGTAGAGGATGTTTAATACTTACTTTATTTTGTCAAAAATATAATAAAAGAGTCGAGATAAATTTTTTATATGGTTGATTAGCCATTTATATGTGTCTTTTATTTCTCAAAATACACAGAGGAGAGAATCCATTCGACCATGATTATCAAAACATAAAATGCATAACTAATTCTACAAGTTTTGAGTAAAATATAGTACTACTAATTAACTTAAATCTAATTATGTTTGAACTATTAGATCACAAATAAGAAATAAAAAAACATATACAAAAGGAGTGAACGATAAGTTACATTGACTTCATCCCTGAAAAAAGTAGAAATCAAGACACTTGGGGTGGGGGATATGATGATTTAAGAAGATACAAGTGCATTTCACTTGAAAAAATATAGTATTTCTATTGTTTGGAGCAAGAAAATGAAAAGAACATAAATAAAGATAATTACCTGAACAAACAATCTTGTTTATCCTTTTCCTCAATCAGTTTAATATCTGAACATATGATCAGGGTGTAAGAGCATCTCCAATGGGTGTTTCATTTTTAGACCTGAAATGATGAGTTTCTTCACATCACATTGGTCTGTATGTGGTGTACTCATAGCATTATTGCTTGCAAATATATGCATTTTTTAGGTACTCAAATTAGTATATTATTCAGTGTGCTATTTTTCCTTTATGTTATGATGTGATAAGTTTGACCATGTATTTACAAACGATCATTCAGCTATTTATATTTAAATTCAACTTGTTGGAAAAGTAACTTCTCTATTTTTTTCTTCTTGACTTTTGCTGTAAAGAGTTTTCAGGTTTGTTAGGAAAATAACACTCTATTTAGTCCGGGAGAAGAGGGATGAGGAGGGAAGCCTGATGAATCATCCGGGTGGGTTTTGTTGCTGCCAAAAAAGGGATATGGCTGAGGGGAATAAAGATTAAATAGTCAGGGGCGTAAAACGCCATCCAAACGGGGCCTTTAAGTAACTTATTAGAGCATTATCGATCATTACTCTTCTTTTAGGCAAATCCAAAATTTGAGGAAAATCCGCTTAAAACTCATTTACTAATTTTGAGTTTTACCTTTCTTCTTACCCAACTTTGGTGAAACCCAAATCCATACCATTTTTTTTTCTCAACCCCTCTTTCACTTTCCTATTAAAAAAACACTAGATTTGGATTAAAAAAATAGAATTTAAGATGACGTACCCACTTTATGGGTCACAATTAGTCATGTTGTTAGGCCCCGATTGGATGCAAGATGAGTTTTGGGGGATAAAATAGTGAGGGGGAATAAGATAGTAACAAATATTATTTATCAATGGTGGACCTACATTGATGTGACATTTATAGAAGAAGATTAAATAATGGATTGGGGGAAGGTGTTGTGCACCCCTTGGCCGTCCAATTGTGTTTTGGACGGTTCAGATGTGTTTGGTAATTTTAATTTAATTTTGATTTATTTTTACTAATAAAAAATCATAACACATCCGGGCCGTCCAAAATACGATCGGATGGCCGAGAGGTGCACAACACGATGCAAAGCACCTAGGTGCACAACACTCCCCCCAAATCCTTAAATAATATACTTGGTTTGGAGGAAAAAGGGAGAAAATAGTACTCCTTGGTTTGTTTTGACATTTAAATGGAGGGATAAGGTTGAGTGGATGATGTAAAATCCTGACAAAAGACTTATTTGCCCTTGTGTAAGGGTCATATTAGATTTTATATTAATAGAAATACATAAATACAATACTAATTAAATTGATTATACTTGTCAATTCCTTTTATTAATTATAATTATTCATTATAATAATAATACATACCACCTAATTTTTTTTTGTCATTTTTCTAATTTATACATCAATTAATTATATTATAATTATAACTATTCATTATAATAATTATTGCCCTCATGCATTCCCATATTACATTTTATGCAGTTTTTACTTATATTAAATACAAAACTTAGTAATTTTTTACACTTGTCAACAAATAAGCTATAACAACTAATTTTAATAATTTTGTATCAAATAAAAATTATTACATATTGAAACATTTTAAAAATATTTTTGGAATATACCATCTAATGTTTTAATTATTTGTAATTTACATATTAATTTAGTAATTTTAAATTACACCATTATATATTAAATGAACAAATGGACAAATTGAACAAGTTCTCTCTCATAAGAAAAAGAAATTTTATTGAACTCTCAAATAATTATACTAATTTATTTGAGATACAATTACAAAGGCTTAAAAAAAGCACAACTATTAATTCACGAAAAGAACAATTTATTAAACTCTTAATTTAGTAATTTTAAATTACACCATTATATATTAAATGAACAAATGGACAAATTGAACAAGTTCTATCTCATAAGAAAAAGAAATTTTATTGAAATCTCAAATAATTATACTAATTTATTCGAGATACAATTACAAAGGCTTAAAAAAAAGCACAACTATTAATTCACGAAAAGAACAATTTATTAAACACTTAACAACCCAACAATGTAAAATACTTTAGTACAAAAGTTTTTAATTTTTTTTGCATCGAATTAAAGATATCGATTAATAGTTTAATTTGGTGCAATAAAATAAAAAATTATGCGCGATAGTGCTTTATTTTTGGATCCGAAAGAAATTTCAAAGGCATCTCAACAAGTCAACCAAACAAGCCAACAATGTAAAATACTCTCTCATACAATTTTTCAATTTTTTTTTTTCCATCTAATTAGAAGATCTCGATTAGTAGTTTAATTTGGTGCCAAAGAAAATGAAAAATTATGCACAGAAGTATTTTATTTTTTGATCCGAAAGAAATTGCAAAGGCAACTCAGCAAGCAAACCAAACAAGTCAACAATGTAAAATACTTTCGAATACAAATTTTCAAATTTTTTTCATCGAATTAAAGATTTTGATTAGTAGTTTACTTTGGTGCAAAAAGAAATTAAAAATTATACACGGAAATACTTTCTTTTTCTTTTATCCAAAGGAAATTGAATTGGTAGGGTTTCTAGAAATGAGAGAGAGAGAGAGAGAGAGAGAGAGAGAGAGAGAGAGAGGCACATACATAATTTGGGAGGTGTAATAAAACAATAACAGGGTCACTCCTGTTATTATTTAGTGAGGGTAGAGGAAGGATTACAAAAGGGGGATAACTCATCCACTCCCTCCCAAAACTTTTCAAACCATGCATAGGGGGATTAGTCACCTAGGCCCAATAGTTATACCCCTTCTCATCCTCCATGGCTCCATCCAATCAAAGCCTTAGAGTATTCATCTCCACAATATGACACCATAAATAAACAAATGTTTTTGTATCCAAATGTATATTCTAACACTTAGGAAAACATTACTCGTAAAAACATTAGTCAAGACCATACGCATTTTAGGGCGGCAAATAAGTGTTTTTTTTTTTCCCACACAGACTTCGATTAAATTTGGAGACCAATTTTATCGTTTAATAGCAGAGCTCCGCAAAAGCATAACTCCACGTGAACCGAGCCAAATGGATTGGTAACACAAGTTTAGAACTTGAAAACTTTCGAGGGAGCTAACTCTAATTGTCACCACCATGCAGGGAAGGAGCCAATAAATCAGAGTGGCATGGAACATCCTGGGTCCAACAAATACAACATTATATACAAAACACATATTTTTCTGGAGCAGCATTCCTAATAAGCATACTAAAAAAGAAAAATACTCAAATATTAAAAAAAATATACTAAAATACAAAACGCATGTATTTTTTTGGTATTATTAGTAGTTAAACCTTAGGACTTAGGAGAGTGTGTTTTTCAAATATTAAAATAGATAATTAATCTACGAAAATGCATATTTTGTTTTGTATTAAAAAAAATTAACTTTAGAGTACCTGTAATTTAAGTATTTATTTTGGATGCCACGTCCAAATTTAGAATCCCGACGCGTCACTGCCACCATGCCGACTGAGGTGTTCAGGGTTCAGGCCGCCACCTTCAACCACTCCGTCTCTCTGGCTACCCCTCCGGTCACCTCTCGCCGGCAATCCCTCCTCCTCATTTGAACATGACAATTGACGTATGTCATTTACTTGTCAAATTGGGAAGACTTCGTACTAAAGAGTTTTCCCGTCGATGATCATCGGACAGTTCAAAACTCTTGCTTCATTACCGTTGACGTTCTCTCTCAAAACCCAACTAAAAAATGGTTGCTCGTCTTATGCTCTCAATCGCTTTAAGACGACATAGAGATTTTACCATGAATCCCCTTTTGAGGCCTTTTCGAATTCTTGTACCCACTATATGCAATCTTAAGCTTCAATGGAAATCCCAATCCTACCAATATCACTCAACAGAAAAACCCGCATTTTCCAAATCATCGATACCTCAAATAGATGATGCAGTGTATCAAAATGTGGCAATCTCGAATCGGATGATCACGAAACTAAGCAGAGAACGTCGAATAGCAGAAGCACGCCGGCTGCTTGATAAAATGCCTGACCCAGATGTGATTGCATGGACGAGTGTCATTTCGGCGCATATTAACCGGGGAATGATAAAGGAAGCAAGGGAATTGTTTGATAGAGTAGATGCTAAGAAAAATGTGGTCACTTGGACTGCTATGTTAAACGGGTACTTAAAAACGGATGATTTTTCAGAAGCAGAGAAGCTGTTTAATGAGATGCCTTATAAGAATGAGGTTTCTTGGAACACTATGATTGATGGGTACGTGAGAAATGGCCGAATTGATTCGGCTTTGAGTCTGTTTGAGAGAATGCCGGTTAGGAATGTGGTTTCTTGGAACACAGTTATAAATGCGTTGGGCCAATGTGGGAGGATTGAGGAGGCTAAGAAGCTTTTTGATTGTATGCCTAAAAGGGATGTGATTTCTTGGACTGCGATGATTTCGAGTTTGTCGAAAAATGGGAGGATTGATGAAGCTCGGATGGTTTTTGACTCGATGCCAGAAAGAAATGTGGTTTCATGGAATGCTATGATTACAGGTTATGCTCAGAATTTAAGGTTGGAAGAGGGTTTTGATTTGTTTGAGAGGATGCCAGAGAGGGGTGTTTCTACATGGAATGTGATGATCACAGGGTTTGCGCAAAATGGTGACTTAAACCAGGCCCGGAAGTTGTTCGACGACATGCCACAAAAGAATGTGATATGTTGGACAAGCATGATTACAGGGTATGTCCAAGATGGTCAAAGTGAAGAGGCGTTGAAATTTTTTTCAAGAATGCTGGCGGCTGATGGCATAAAGCCAAATCAAGGGACTTTTGTGAGCGTTCTTGGTGCTTGTAGTGATTTAGCTGGTCTCAAGGGGGGACATCAAATTCACCAAGTAATTTGCAAGACAGTACATCAAACCGATGCATTTGTGACTTCGGCACTTATAAATATGTACTCAAAGTGTGGTGAGATGGGTGCTGCCAGGAAAATGTTCGATGATGGGTTTTCAAGCCAGAGAGATTTGATCTCATGGAATGGAATGATTGCGGCCTATGCTCATCACGGATGTGGAGTTGAGGCAATCGGTTTGTTCAAAGAAATGCGCAACCTTCGAATCCAACCGAACGATGTTACATATGTGGGGTTACTTGCAGCATGCAGCCATGCTGGGTTGGTTGAGGAGGGGTTAAAGTACTTTGATGAGCTCATAAGAGACAGGTCCATACAAATTAGACAAGATCACTATGCATGCCTAGTTGATCTCTGTGGTAGAGCAGGGAAGCTCAAGGAGGCTTTTGAATTCATTCAAAAGCTTCCAACTGAGCCTTCCACAAACGTTTGGGGGGCTCTACTTGCCGGATGTAATGTTCATGGCAACACAGATATAGGGAAGCAGGCTGCAATGAAAATTTTGGAGGTGGAGCCAGAAAATGCAGGTACTTATATGTCGTTATCTAGCATATATGCTTCAGCTGGGAAATGGAGAGAAGCTGAAAAACTTAGGTTCGAAATGAAGGACAAGGGGTTGAAGAAGCAGCCAGGTTGTAGCTGGATTGATGTTGGAAATAAGTTTAATGTGTTTGTAGTTGGTAATAAATGCCATAGCGAGCCTGAATTTATTTTTCCTTTACTTAAAGACCTTCATGCGAAAATGAAGGATGCTGGGCGTGTATTAGACGTCAATTTGATAATGGAAGAAAATTTCCCGGTAGGGTAATTTTTGATATGCGTCGTTGAATGTCTATAAAATGATACATGGAATTAGCCAGTTAGCGTGAGGATAATGTGATGATTATCTGTATTTGTCGTTGCTGCCAAATATCGCTAATATTTTGTTTTGAATCTTCTAAGCTATTACCGCAGGTCTAAAAGAGATATTCCAGAAGCTCATAAGATAGCAACCCGATAGCTTATCTGCATTTCGGACACTCAGTTCGTTTTTGTCTGGTCATCTCTATATATTTATGCTAACCGTAGACATTTTAATTTTCGGTCAGTTGGAATTTCTGGTACAAATAAACGGGCTCAAAACCCCTAGAGTTGAAGTTTTTGATCCAAACGACGAAGCATTACCATTCTATACGACGAGAACTTACAATATTGACGTTTTACTGAAGGTATAATACATCCCAAGGCCAACACAATTCCTGCTCGTATAGGCTGTCGTTAATACTCATTTAGCCCAATCAAGGTCACCAAAACAAATCAAGTAATAACACTGCAGAAAGTCTACTGATGCCCTGTTCCTATTTCCACAATTGTACTCTTCAAAAGACGAGGGAAGTAAAATAGTTTTTAGGAAGCAATTTCATTCATATAGAGGGAAAAACCTAGGCATTAAATGAACAAGTATCTCCTGGTCATTCCTCCAAAAAACAAGATTGAGACAATTATGGGAAAGCCACACAGAAAATCAGTATTCCACGAGGGAGAATTGCACCAATCATTGCCTTCCTAACAAAATTTATCCGCATGAAGATGAATAAATAAGCTAATTCTATATGAAAATGGCTCGTCTTTGTTTATTGATCGCGTATACAAAGTTATAGAAACAGATGAACCGGTAGGAATGCAACAAATCCTACCCCTGCAATTATTCTCTCCGGGAAAAAAGATGAAGAAAGCCAAAAAGAATGAAGCAGGAGAAAATTATGGCAGTGCTGCAACTTGTAATCAACTTTTTCGAGCCAAAGCTGCAGCAATCCCACCAACTATAAGTCCTACAGCAGTAGCAGTGATACCAATTCCAATAACACCATCTGCACAACAAAAACACTTTTGTATTCAGTTCCTTCGATTTGGTGATATTTAGGCTGTGTTTGAATGGGATTCATGGAGAGAGAGAGAAGAAGGAAGGGTAAAAGAAAGAAATTGTTTAGATATGTTTGAGCAGCTTTTGTCATGCATTTCTTTTTTCCTCTGACAAATCTCTCCACAAATTCAAGATCCAGGATCCAAAAAGAACAAAATCAGGATCCAAAAAGAACAAAATCTAGAAGTTACCTTTGGCGATTCGATCTTCAACAGTCTTCTTGAGGGTCAAAGCCTGCCTCCAATCAGGGGCAATCTGCAAACAGGTGAAATAGGTAAGTAACTATTCAAGATACATTGAACTTGCCAGAATTTTATAATGGAAAACTAAAGAGAAAAACCATTAGTCGGGTCAAACTAACACTCCATTTTCAGAATGTAAAAAAAAACAACCTAGAAATGAAGAAGCAAACAAATTTGGTACCACCCAGAAAATCTAATTATATGTATATTGCCCAAGTAATCGTCGTCGAAAAAACTGAATGATGATAAAATAATTAGAGCTGGTGAAGAGCAAGAAGGAACAACAAACCTCCAAACATTTTTCTGCAAGCTGCCTGCTCCTTGGATATTCACCGCTTCTGTAATATCCAATAGCCAAAAGATAAAGTTTTTCCCTCTGTTGCAATGGACTGCTACCATTCGCTAGTGAGGCTGCCAAAGAAAATTTGTTTAGTTTTCTTGTAATGGCTTAAAATTCCATCTAAATTGTAAGTGGATACCAATAACATTTTTTTTCCCCCCAAGAAAACACATAGGGTAGCCAACTGCTTGTGTGAAGCTTTTGAAAACAAAGGCAAGTTAAATCACAAAGGGATAGTGGAAGGCAAATGAACGACCAATAACATGAAAAACGCTGATCAATTCATGCATCAAAAGGTAACGATGGTGATAACTTCAAGCCAAATGTTCTGTACTTCAATACGAAACAAATGTTTCATTGATTAACTTGTAACTGTTTACTGACAGATCAGCTCCAAGTCCCAAATTCATAGTTTGCTATGTTCAGTACCTTGAACAGCTTCTGAAGCAAACAAGCACGGAGCAAGAGATGCAGACTGCAATCTATCCCAACTCAGCTAGAGTAATTCCCTATTGGCCAGTATCACCTCCCAAACAAGCATGTGAGCCTAAGGAGCCTCGCTACTACATAGCGATTGGTTTTCAGTTGCTTTGCTTCTTTGTTTGTGCCAGAAAGTGCACCTTGATGAATTGCAAACCCAAAGAAATGGATCTATGTTTACCTCTCCACGTGAGAGTCAAGGTACACATGAGTGGGAGTGGTAGATTTTGTCCAACATTGGTTACTAATCACCACTGAAACTCTAAATGACCTTAGGGAGCCACCCATTTATTGCTAATTGGTTTGAAGTAAGATGTAAAAAACTAGACCACGACTATGACAACGACTAGCGTATTAGCAACATGCAACTTTAACAAGCCTACTAGCTACAGGTTCCCTTTTCTGCCATTGAAGGACACATATGCTTAACCGTATAAATAGAGGCAAGATCATGGTGAGGTGGTAGTCACAGTGAAGACTAGTGACAGAGCTCAACCTTGTAATGACAATTTTTCTGTGTGTGTGTGTGTGTGTGTGTGTGAGAGAGAGAGAGAGAGAGAGAGAGAGAGAGAGAGAGAGAGAGAGAGAGAGAGAGAGAGAGAGAGAGAGAGAGAGAGCTGGGATGGTTTTAAACACCTATCCAAAGCATTTTGAATTTAAGGTATCACAAACTTTGTGAGAGCGACCAGAATGCAGAGTCTTAAAGGCGGTATTATTTGTAACAAGAAGCTCAATGATCAAATGAGAAATTAAGGAACAGCAGGGTATCAAATTGAAATGGTTTGAAACTCAGGACTACATTGAGTTCACAATGGTACGACATACTAGAAAAAAACAAGGAGAGTTGAAAAACCACAAATAAAGGGCAAGGAACTCCAACAACTCCAAAAAATAGAAATGACTGGGTCGGGAATACAGTTTTTTAAGGTAAGACGTTGGATTGAATCCTAAAATTCAACAAAGATGAAGTCTTCTATTGAAGATAAAATTATTTGGTATTGACCTATTTGGTTCTAGGTTCTAACCTTCAAGCATAGCTATCCCACGCTGCACATCTTCTGGTTGTCTGGAATGAATGAGGGCCCATGATAAGCGCATAATGCTTTCACTCTTGACTTCATCTGAGACACCCTTTACAGCGTCTGCAACTTCCCTCTCACAGGCCTACATAAACAACAGTCCTCAGAACAAAGACAAATTGACAGAAGATAATTCCATGTACATGGAAATAGATGTGTGAATGGAAAGGAGTCAACACAAACAATTTTAATTTCTCCTTGCACACTACTGAGCGAAAAATGAGTTGCAGCTAAACCACAGACAGCACCATAAATTGTTAGTGATGACATACATATTTCCATTGCCTAATTAGATCAGCTGTTATATGAAAGGCTAGAATAAGATAAAAATTAATACTAAATAGCAAAGGGTGGCAATCAGGGGTTCAGGGATCTCTGCCTATTAACCTTGAGGTTGCAGGTTCAAACTTGAGGGCAACCACTTTGTGCAAATAATGTAAAAGTTTTAACCCCAAGGATTGCCCCGGTGATCAAAACCAGAGTCCAGGATCAAAACCTCTCAGGTGCTTTCAACCCCTTCGCGACCAATCCATACAGAGATTGCTCTGATTTTAATTGGGCCCCTGTGAACGGTGGGATTGAACCGTGGGATTGGTACCCATGATTAGTTGACCGGACATTGAGTTACCAAACAAAAATTACCAGAGACTAAGAATGGACCGCATCCACCACTCCAGGGGACTAAATTATGTTCAAACGCCAGAAAAATGCGGCCAATCAAGCCCCAAATCAGTCTGTACGACTTTAATTAGCCTCCAATTGGGTTCCAGGGCCCGGTCGAATTGCATGTAAGCTGGCCGGAAATCCAAAAAAAAAAAATTAAAAATGGTCGCTTACCAAGTTGTGTACTCTATTTCACACCCAACGTTTTTTTCTCTGCAACGAAAATAAAAGAAGACAGCATGCGAAAATTTACCACGCAAGAGGGAAAAAAAGGAAAAAAATTAAGTGGTTTTTAATGGAGATGCTTACAGATATTGTATCGCGATCGGACCAGGGGATGTGGTCTCCGCCGCCGAAGAAGGCGCCGACTGAGTCGAAGAAAGTACCGATCTTGGCTTCCATTGGCTTTTCTCTTCTCTTTATGCTTCTAATAATAACTCGCTGCGTAAGACAGATTGTGGTGGACCGGTGGCGGTGGTGGACTGGTGGTGGTGGAGACGACGTAGGACAAGGCACGAGTGAAATGCGACGACACAAAACGGAAGGAAAGAGATTCGAAAATAATTTATACGGATTGAGCACGCGGTTGGGTTACGTGGTTAGGAGAAAACTATGGGATGTGAATCAAATGAAACTTCCTGTTCAAAAAAAAAAAAAAATCAAATGAAACTTCCTGATTAAGAATTGGACTCTTGGTAAGGATCCTCTCTCTCTCTCTCTCTTTTTTTTTTTCTTTGTTTCTTTTTTTAAATGAATTAAAAAAAAAACTGACTTCATTTTCTCTGTCTTTATTCAAAAAAATTTGTAATTTTCTATGAATTATTTATTCGTCTCAAGGAAAGCATTGAAAAAGTAAGAAATTGAGACCGAAACTACATTTAAAAAAGAAAAAAGAAAAACCCAAAAGGTCTTTTTTTTATTTTTCAAAAAATTGAATTCAGTCATAATTTTTTACTTTCTGGTTCATCTTGTCGAGACAAACAAATAATCTATAAAAATTTGGCGCAAAACAAAAAAATTTGAATAACAAAAAAAAAGAAGGGCTTTTTATGGAAAACTAGGCCTAAGTTATGTGTTGTTTGATTAAACTGGAAATTGAAGTTGAAAGATGAAAAATTAAATATCGAAAGCATAATGATTAAGTTTTTAAGTTATTTGATAAAGATATTAAGAGTTGAACAAAAAACTTTTGATATATAAATAAGAACTTTGGTTGTGCTATTTGTTATTGCATACTTTTAATTTAATTAATGGTTGTCATGTGTTTGTACTGGTGGTGGTGGAGAGGTGATAACCACATTTGGCAGTGGAGTGGATAAATGATGGTAGTGATAGTTGCGGCGAGAGATGGTTTTGTGATGGTGGTTTGTAATGAAGCCGTCATGATGGTGGCTATAACGAGGGTGGTGTGGCAGTGATAGCGGAGTTAGTGTAGTAGAAGGATGGAGAAAGTGGTGGTCATGGTGGTGTAAGTAGTTACAAATAGCTAGTGGGGGTGTAGTTGTGGTGGAGGAGAAATGAGGTCAATGTAATGCTCGAAGATGGTGGGGAGAGGATGTAGTTTTGGAGAGATGGCAGTGCTGGTGGTGGGGTGGTACCGTGGTGGTGATGGTAGTAATTGGAGTGATGGCGGAGTGGTGGCAGTAATGGGAGTGAGGATGGAGTAGCGGTGGTGGTGGTAGTGGTAGTAGTGGTAAGGGAGATGGTAGTGGTAGTGACAGTGGTGACGATAGTGGTTGTGGAGTGATGGTGGAGGCAATGATGGAGTAGCAACAATAGTCGTTAAATAGTTGGTGGTATTGATAGGTGGTATTAGTTAGTAGTGGTGGTGGCCATCGTGCGAGGTGTGGTTGCGGTCCCGGAAGACTGATATATAAGTACAAAGTGTTTGCCAATAATATTATCTATTTTTAAATCCCATTGATCAGACGTCGATTAATATTATTTCAAAAGACATTTATCTTTGAACTATTTTTTTTTTTTTTTTGCAGAATTCATTAAAAAGCTATTTTTGTTCTTCTGAATGTTAGAAAAAGGGTTAAATTCCATGCAGACTCTCTCACCTATACCTCTTGGGCATGAAGACCCCTCAACTTTAAAAATGTCCATAGTGACCCCCTCAACAATGACCTTTAACCAATTAGATGCTTCCTGTCAAAGTACGGATAATATGAAGGATGAATGCACCAAAATACTCTTGTAGTGGGGTGCGCGTTAGAAACTGGTGAGGGAATCGCCATGAAATTTAATAAAAAATAAAAAAGAAGGGTGCAATCGTCAATTCAAGCATTCCTTTAACAAAGTTAGTTAGATTTCCATTCCAAATAAATAAAGGGGTCAGGGCGCATTTAAAGTTGAGAGAGTCTTCTTTTTCAAGAGGTATAGACGAGGGTCTCTATTGAATCTATCAATACCCTATAGTAATGTATTTTGCCAACAAAATCCTTCAAATCCCCAATCCTAATTTCCTAGAATTTCTATTTATTTTTCCCCCACAAAAATCACATACCCACCCCCTATTTCACTGCCACGTTTTCCCCCTTTGTTTCCGCCCAAATCCCATGTTGAAAGTGTTGGAAATATTCGTTAGAATTTCTGTAACTTTATATAATTGGAGATAATGACACAACAATATAATAATATGTCTATCAATACCCTATAGTAATGTATTTTGTCCTTCAAATCCCCAATCCTAATTTCCTAGAATTTCTATTTATTTTTCCCCCACAAAAGTCACGTACCCACCCCCTATTTCACTGCCACGTTTTTCCTCTTTGTTTCCGCCCAAATCCCATGCTGAAAGTGTTGGAAATATTCGTTAGAATTTCTGTAAATTTATATAATTGGAGATAATGACACAACAATATAATAATATGACAATACTATAAAATAAGAGAGATTAGGAAAACTTATATTGATCGAGGCACGTGTAAAGCGCTCTCCTAAGAGAAGATATGTCCCCGCTTGCACCGAGTTGTGTGACATTCCACCCCCAAGATACAACGATCATCCACAGAAGCTTTGTGTGCAGCTAAAGCTTTCCACACGAATCAAGAATCGCCCGTATGCTCAAAACATTCAAGTGTAGATGAAAATATGTAAAGCAAACATAGTTCAAAGATCACTCCCTATACATGTTAAGCTTTGTGTGCAGCTAAAGCTTTCCACACGAATCAAGAATCGCCCGTATGCTCAAAACATTCAAGTATAGATGAAAATATGTAAAGCAAACATAGTTCAAAGATCACTCCCTATACATGTTAAACATGTGCTGTCCTTCTATTATTTTCATCTTTTATGACTCTCATATATAGAGCTATATGGTCAAATACACAAATCAATAGTTTTAAATATATCAATGAATGGGTAGAGAGTTACAATATGGGAATTAAGAATATTATAACACTCCATTATGAGGTTTGTGTAACCTCCAAATTTTTAAGGGGTAAAATAAATTGCTTTAAATAAATTAAAATTAAAAGATTTCTCCAACAGAAAGTATAACGAATTAACCACGATCTTCCTTCATTTTCTACCAAACCCCATGCAATAAACGGATCCGGGGTGGGTGTTGTGCGGTAGGTGTTGTGCGCCATGTTGTGCGGTAAAACGACGTAGTTTTTGGCACACCTCTGAAGCTTCCAAAGACCTTGTTTGGAAGAAGGAAAAATCTCCTACAAAGTGCCTAAACCCTAAACCAAAGTGCCTAAACCCAAAGCTCTTAAACCCAAAGTGCCTAAATCCAAGTGCCTAAAACCACTATATCCTACCCCAAAGAGCCTAAATTCCCTAAAATTGAACCCTAAAATTGAACCCCAAAATTAACTCTCCAAACATGGCCTATTGAAGTGTACCAAGAAAATGAACAAAACTACGTCGTTTTGCTGCACAACATGTACCGCACAACACCTCCCCCGGATTCGCAATAAACCCATTGGGGGAGACAACTGCCCAAGCTCACTAACTCACATCTCTCCCTTTCCCTCCCTCTCTCACTCAATGCCCCTGAAAGCAAATAAAAGTTTCATCCCTTCCTTTTTCAAGTCTCATTTCCTATACTAAGATTCTTGATTTTACGTCACTACTTCAGAGCATGTGGAAGCAAAAGCCATGAAAGCTACAAACAAACAGACTATGCTCTTTCATTCTTCGTTCACAAGGTTCAATAACATTTGTCAAGTATTTTTTTTATTACTTCTTTTTTCCCTTAAAATTTTTACTAGTGGCTTTTTGTATTCATTCATATGCAAGTTTCGCTTCGAATATACTCTTGGGAAGATTTCTGATGTATTTACTCTTTGATGTTAACTTTTGGACTTTAACTGAATCAACTCTTGAATGTGCTATTGTTCGGTTACACAATTATATTGATTCTCCAAGTTTGTATATAGCATTAACTAGCATTGTGCCCGTTTGATGCACGGGCAACCGGAAAAAACGTTTGTGTTGATTTTTTTTTCTCTCCGAGCATCGAACGAGCATAATGTTAAGGATAATCCTTATCCTGTACCTTAGAGATCACCTTGGTTGTTGGTTGTTATATTTTGATTGTATCTTATTAGATAGCCTTTTATCTTTTCATAGTTATCTGTAACCAAGCTTTGTATCAAAATATATTATAAATATCAAGGACTCTCCACAGCCAAGTGTGAGAGAGAATTCAATCAATTCTTTTGTTATTAACTCCTTTATGGTATCAGAGCATCGTGTGCTCAATTGAGACAAATTCGATCCTCTTTTATTTTTATTTTTTTTCTTTCTTCTCTTCCTCATCTACTAAATGGCTGATCCCCCCATAACCCCAACTAGTGTCGATGACTCCACAAACCCAACTGGTGCCCTCACCTCGTCCGCAAAGGTTGGCGACTCCAGCCACTCTTCCCTTTTAACCATTAATGCTGCTCCACATCTTCCCCATAAGTTGAAGTCCAATAATTATCCATTGTGGCGTGCTCAACTTCTGTCATTTTTGACAGGTTGTGGTCTTGAAGGATTCGTTGATGGGAGTCACCCCTGTATTCCGGGGGATCGTCAAGATCAACTTATTTTAAGTTGGATCTTTACATCGGTTTCCAAGGGCGTTCTGCCCATCATTGTGAGTTCATCCACGTCAAAAGCTGCGTGGGACTCTTTGGCTCGTGTCTTTGCACCTTCGTCTCGCTCGCGTATTCTTCATCTCAAAGAGCGATTGTCTAATTTGAACCGTGGCAATGATTCTATCACGACTTACATGCAGTCGGTTAAGGCCATTGCTGATGATCTTGCAATCATTGGCCAACCCTTAGCCGAGGAAGACCTTATTCTTGCTGTCCTTAAAGGCTTGGGCGGTGTCTACAGGGACTTCGGAACTTCCATCCGCCTTCATGCCGGAAACCTTTCATTTGCTGACCTCCATGGTCTTTTACTTACTCAAGAACTTCATATTGCTGATGCTGACACGGTGGTCCCAGAAATTTTACCACCCACCGCAAATAATGCACTCGGTCATCTCACTCCAATCAAAGTCACTCTCATTCCGGCAACCGTGGCAACAACAGCTCTGGCAATTATCGCAATAACAACAATTCTGGCAATTACCGCAACAACAATTCTGGCAATTATCGCAACAACAATTCTGGCAATCACCGCAACAACAATCGTGGTTCTCACGATAACCGTCAGCCACCTCCCCTCACTTGTCAATTGTGCAACCAATCTGGTCATTCAGCCAAAGTTTGTCCTCAACGATTCAATCATGCATTTCTAGGTGAACACCCTTCCTATCTTGTTGCCAATACCAATACAAGTACATGGACTGTTGATTCTGGATGTACCAATCATCTCACTGCAGATATGAATAATCTGCACCTTCACTCTGAATACACCGGGCCAGATCAGATTCTCTTAGGTGATGGTTCAGGTTTGAAAATTTCTGGTGTTGGGTCATCCACTTTGAACTCTCCTTGTCGTTCATTTGCTTTATCTGATATTTTGCATGTCCCTAATATTAGTCGAAATCTTCTTTCTGTTCACCAATTCTGCCTTGATAATGATGTCTTCTTTGAATTTCACTCTTCTTTTTTTGTTATCAAGGATCGTCAAACGGGGGCGGAGCTTCTGCGCGGCCCGAGTAAGCATGGTCTTTACCACCTACCGAATAACACCACAGCCCTCTCCAGCCTTGTTGGTGAACGGACATCGATTGATGGTTGGCACTCCCGTCTTGGGCACCCATCCTTCCGGATTGTTCGACGTGTTCTTTCCCGATTTCAGCTTCCCACCACAAATAAATCAAGCTCTGTCCTATGTGATGCTTGTCAACGTAGTAAAAGTCATCAACTTCCATTGTACTCATCAGATTCAATTAGCCAAGCACCTTTGGATTTAATTTTTTCTGATGTATGGGTTTCACCAATTTCATCAATGGATGGTTTTCGTTATTTTGTTATTTTCATTGATGACTTTAGTAAGTATATTTGGTTCTTTCCTTTAGTCCACAAATCTGATGTCTTACCTACCTTTTTACATTTTCAAAAAATGGTGGAAAAATATTTTTCCCGTTCAATTCGGGCCTTTCAATCAGATTGGGGTGGCGAATTCCACAAGCTCTCCTCTCATTTTGCGAAATCGGGTATTACACATCGTGTCTCATGTCCTCACATTCACGCTCAAAATGGTGCTGCTGAGTGTCGACACCGTCACATAGTAGAGACTGGACTTGCTTTGTTATTGTGGACGGCCCGCAGAAATGGTTCGGCTTTGGATTTGAAAAGATTGTGATTGTTAGAGTCGCCACCCGGATTTGAGGTCCGAACCCGAGAAACCGATTAAAAATGTGACTCGTTTGCCCATTGAAAAAGATTTTACTGGTCATGGCGGAACCAAAGATTTCTCGGATTCGGGGGTTTGGTTACGAGAGGGGAAGGGTTTTATGGCACCCCTCTCGCCCGGTCCGTGAACCGGTCTCTACTCAACATTTTGTGGATTTTGGAAATATTTGAAATTCGATTTATCCACGTAAATGGGGAATCGGGGACAAGAATCACGTAACACAAAAGATACAACTCTACGGTGGATGTTTGTGCACGTGATCTACATGGGTGATAATGACGACAATAAAGGAAATCACTACAAATATTTACAGAAGCAAATAACCACCGAAACTGTTCTTCGTCACAAGAGATTATAGAACATAAGATACTGATTCACAATCTGGATCCCAGAATAGGGATTGAGCGCTCAAGGGTGATGGCTTGAGCGCTCAACCCTCATTCTTCTCATGCATTTTCCTGTTGGTTTTTCATGATTAATCACATTTGAAGCTCACTGACACTTCAGAAAGGTTAATTGAACTTTTATTCACCCTGAAATGACTTCGGAGTGTCAAATTAGAAATTGTCCACAAAACAGTTTGAGCGCTCAATGCTCATGGATTGAGCGCTCAAACCAGTTTCTGGTTTCTATGAATTCAAGCCTCTTCATCACTTCTTTGCTCATTCTTTGTAAGATCAATCACTAATAAACCATTTTAGTGGAGAAATAGACTAAAACATAAAGCTTTGATCTTCCAAAGAATGATAAAAGAAGAAGACCACCACAAATCAACAAAGGAAAACACTTAAAAGAGTATGTGAGAGAGAGATCCAGATCATAAGCACAAATATGACAACACACACACACCAGAAAGAAGTTAAACCATGATCCATCATCGAAACAACTAGCAACCAGCAAATGGCTCTAGAACAGCTTGAGCCCTCAAAGGCATGACCTTGAGCGCTCAAGCCATAATATAGCTTTCTGATTTTTGACCTTTAAATAGATTTTTGATGATTCTCAGGACCTCCAGTATATTAAACAAGAGTGATTAAAGGTGGTTCAGTCACTATTTACCCTTTAAAACAAGGTTTATACACATTAAAAATCATAAAAAAAGACTAAAAGGTGTACATGCACGAACATTTAAGATATAAAAGATTATTTGAAAAATGAAATAAACACCTCAATAGCCTTTTTATGTTGATCAAAGTCTGTATAAAGCCCAAAAGCATAAAACAGTGACTAACCAGAACTGGGTTTGAGCGCTCAAGGTTTGAGGCTTGAGCGCTCAACCCCTGCTGTAACTACAGATTTTGAAAGTGTTTTTAAACAACTTTTAGACCCTTGTGAGTTCAATGCAAGTATAAAGAACTTGATTGAACTCACTGGTCTCCCTCAGAGGGATCAAAACAGTGAATAAATCACATGTTTAACTACCTTTTGGAAAGGATTATAGCTTGAACTTGATTCTTGGCTTAGTAGTGGTTGATTCTGGACGTTTTGGTTCGTATTCTAGGTGAGTGAGACAGTGTATGTGCTTGATTGATGATCAAAGATCGAATTTGGAGCTTGAAGGATGGTTTTTGTAAGTGGTTTAGATGATGATTGAGTGGTTTTGTAGAGGGAGAAAGTGGTGAACGATTGGAGAGGTGGTAAGAGGGCTGGAGTGTGTGAATTGGTAACCTGGAAACCATGGGCAGTGGGTGGTTTTTATAGGGAGTGAGTCGGAGGGAAGAAAGGAGAGAGAGAGAGGAAGTGGGTTTGTATTTGAAAGTGGGTTAGGAGTAGATTTAGGAGTAGATTAGGGCAATGTAGGACGTATTATACGTGTACAAGACGTATACAGGTGGTTAGACGCTCCTCCCTGCATGAAATCTCATGATGAGATACTCTGAAGATTCCTGACTGGGATCAGAGTTGAGCGCTCAAAGCCATGGGCTTGAGTGCTCAAGGTGGAATTTTTGGGTTTGAGCGCTCAAGGTCCAGGGCTTGAGCGCTCAAGGTTACTGGTGGCAGGTTGATGGTTTTGCTTGGTTTGATTATTTTTGGGTGATTTTGGACTGTTTGGCGATGTTTGGTTGATTTTGATCAAGTTCAAGCCATTTTCACCAGTTTCGGGTAGTCGTGATTGGTCCGTTTCATCATCGGGAATGCTCGAGCGCATCCCGGGTTCAAAAATCGGGGTGTCTACAGTTATTCCATTCATCTATGCCGACCACTTTTTGGTCTCATGCTTTTCAAACAGCCGTGTACCTCATTAATCGTCTTCCCACTCCACTACTTGATAACATCTCTCCACTACAAAAACTTTTTGGGTCTAATCCGGACTATCTCTCTCTCCGGACATTTGGTTGCACTTGTTATCCTTGGCTTCGTCCATATTCCAAACATAAATTGGACCAACGCTCTATTCGTTGTGTCTTTTTAGGATACAGTCTTCAGCACAAGGGATATAAATGCCTTGATTTTAAAAATAATTGCATTTATATTTCCCCTCATGTCACTTTTGAAGAGTCCACATTCCCATTTGCATCCTCAGTCATTGAGCGCCCAATAGTCAACCAATCACCAACAAGCTCAACTCTTGGTCCTTTGAGAATTATCCAACAGTCCACATGTCCACCTAAGCCAAATTCAACCCCACCCACGCCTCATATATCTCACACCCATGCATCTCACCAACCATTTGACTTGCCAACAAAGAACCCAATGCCACACCATCTTTACCCACATCAATACCTTCCCCTTTGGCCGTCTCTTCCCCATCGCCTGAACCTGCCTTTATTCCCCAAGACCATGTCGCTGCTCCGGCCTCGCCGTCTTCTCCGTCCCACTCACCATCAGGTATGAACCTCACTGTTGATTTGACTAATTCAGTTGCCCAAAAACCTTTGGCTCCAGTGGTTCATAGACATCCCATGGTCACTCGGTCCCGAGATGGTACCATTAAAAAGAAGGCTCTTAACACTACTGTTCAATCTTTGCCATCTGACATTGAGCCCACATCATATTCCCAAGCCAACAACAACCCTATTTGGCAAAAAGCCATGTCAGATGAATTTTATGCATTACAAGCAAATGATACTTGGGTTCTTGTGCCTCCACACTCAACGCAAAACGTGGTAGGTTGCCGGTGGATTTACAAGATCAAACGAAAATCTGATGGCACTATTGAACGGTTCAAAGCTCGTTTGGTTGCAAAAGGCTTTCACCAACGTGCATGGCTAGACTACACAGATACTTTCAGTCCAGTTGTTAAGCCAACTACAATTCGGGTAGTTCTCTCTATTGCAGTTTCTCAACAGTGGCCTATTCACCAATTGGACATTCAAAATGCTTTCTTGCATGGTCATTTAAATGAGGAGGTTTTTATGAGACAACCTCAAGGGTTCATTGATCCAGATCGACCTACTCATGTTTGTCTACTTCGCAAATCACTTTACGACCTCAAGCAAGCACCGAGGGCCTGGTTTCATCGGTTAGCCAACTTTCTTCTTAACTATGGATTTCATGGTTCTCGCACCGACACCACTCTTTTTATCTATCACAGCGCTGCAACTACCATGTATTTCTTAATATATGTTGATGATCTTTTAATCACTGGAAATGATACACAAGCTATTCGCAATCTTATCAATGCCCTGAGTTCATCTTTCGCCGTTAAAGATCTTGGCGGGCTTAATTATTTTTTGGGGATAGAGGCCATTAAATCCTCTGCGGGCTTGTTCTTATGCCAACGCAAATACATTGCTGACATTCTTGTTCGCGCCAACATGGATGGTGCGAAACCGATGAACACCCCATGCTCCATCTCGTCAAAATCAGTATCTTTGGGCAGCAACCAACTGGATGACGACACTCAATATAGAAGTATTGTTGGGGCTCTCCAATATCTTACCCTCACTCGCCCGGATATTGCTTTTGTGGTTAACCGAGCCTGTCAATTCATGCACTCACCCACAGTTGAACATTGGTCCATGGTGAAACGGATATTGCGATATCTTAAAAGCACTATCAATTTTGGACTACTGATGCGAGTCTCGCCATTGGGTTCTCTTTTTGCCTATTGTGATGCTGATTGGGCTGGTTGTCCCATTGATCGAAAGTCCACTACAGGCTTTGCTATTTTTCTTGGCTCAAACTTGGTTTCTTGGAGTTCTCGGAAACAACGAACAGTGTCACGTTCGTCAACCGAGGCTGAGTATCGTGCTGTTGCCACTGCTGCCTCGGAGCTTACTTGGTTACAATATCTTCTAATGGAACTTGGTATACCTCTTTGTTCACCTCCAACAATATGGTGTGACAATATTGGTGCGGTGGTGCCACATATCTCTCAGAAAATCCTGTATTCCATTCCCGCACGAAACACATTGAAATAGATTTTCATTTGGTTCGTGACAAAGTGGTGCAACGGGGCCTTCAAGTTCGATATGTTTCTACAAAAGACCAAATTGCTGATATCCTAACCAAGGGTCTCTCTCATCCTCGTTTTTCTACACTCCGAGACAAGCTGAACATCCGTGACGGAACGCTCATCTTGCGGGGGCGTGTTAAGGATAATCCTTATCCTGTACCTTAGAGATCACCTTGGTTGTTGGTTGTTATATTTTGATTGTATCTTATTAGATAGCCTTTTATCTTTTCATAGTTATCTGTAACCAAGCTTTGTATCAAAATATATTATAAATATCAAGGACTCTCCATAGCCAAGTGTGAGAGAGAATTCAATCAATTCTTTTGTTATTAACTCCTTTACATAATAGTAGTTTAATTTAAAAAAATAAGTCGGCAAAGTTAGGTTGGCTGTATGAGTATCATGGTTGATTATGCATCTTTGTTAATACTACCTCGTTTTGTCCCATCAATTAATTCTGCCTAGAGAGAGAATCATTTTCTCTTCTACCACAAATCTCCCCTTTCCCTTCCAAATCTCGAAATTCCAAAGTTGCAGAGTCACCCAATCCCCATCCTAATATCAAAATCTTAAATCCTAATTCCATTGCAGGAATTCCACCAATACCTTCAAAGTTAGGGTTCACAGAAGCTTCCACGAAAATGGCGAAGAATAAACATCAAAAGAGGTAACAAAACAAGGTCTCGACTATCCACGTTGTTGTATAATTTTGCACAAAAACACACATCCGAGCACACAGGTACCGGTACATGGTATCCATATCCATTGGGCGCTAACAACACTAGTATATGCCCCGGTACATATTTTGGAGGGCAAGTTGGGGTTTGGTGAGAAATAGATGAAATTTTAAAGAATGAAAGTATGATAGTTGTATTCTTCAATACCACTTTTTGAGTTAAATACATATTTACTTAGGTTCTTCAAAATGTTGGATTTTGAAGAATTGGATTGGAGATGCTGTATTAAAAATTACTACTGATCGATTATTTCGTTTTGTGTTCACCTGGGCCCACTTAATGACCATAAGGGCTCTTCTACATACAGGTAGTTGGATATAGAAATCCGGGTGAGAGATATTCAATGTTTGTTTTCAAATTTGGAAGGATATAATTTTGGCCGGATAAGTATTTTCCTTGAAGTTCCAGTTCAAAAAAAGGTATTACCTTGAAGGGAGATGCAATTTTGACACCCAACCCCACAACCCTTGGCCAAATACTTCGACCCTTTATATCTGGCGTCAAATTTTGAAATTGCGAGTATGAATTATGGGAATGCCATCATTCAGCGGTAACCCCTTACTCAAACGAACCCTATATAACTAATAACTCCGCCAAGGCAAGTCGATTAATCCTAGGACAACCTCCTTTTTTATAGTTACATAGTCAATGGAGCAATATCAGACACGTAATAGATTATGCAGTGAAGCATTCTTAATCTACACTTTACAGTTTACATTCGTCTCTTTTCTGTTCATCTATGCTATCATATTGCCTCGATCGAAAGGTAGTTAATTTAAGCAAGGAACTTAATTTAAGCAAGGAACTTCCCAAAGTGTGGGACATCTATTTCCTTTCCATGTTTTAAACTCAGTTGAAGAATCTTTGTTGTGCTTTAAGGTAGGTATTGCTTGAGTTGAATGTAATCTCTTGTCTTAGACCTCTCTAGCAAGGCAGTGAGCAACTTATGTGACAGAACATATGACAGAATAGGATAATAATATTGTTTCTTTTGGAATATGATACAGAAAAAATCAGAGACGGGTGTGGAAGTTCAAACAAAAACTTCTTAGATGCTTCCCTAAGATTTGTATTTGAAGACTAGTTTATAGAATGCCCCGAAGTGAAGGAGAACAAGATCCTGTCTCCGGAAAACGAAAACCAGAGAAAAAATCACGAACTTTGTAAAGGTTCAAACAAGAATTTATTGTTGGAGTGTAATCTGTGCTGAAGTATAAGCATTAATTGGAAAGATGCAAAATGCTTTACTCTACCTATTATTCTCACAAAATTTGTGGAAAATTGCATCCAACACTTGGTTTGAGAAATAAGTAAAGAAGGTACCTTTTTCCAACCACCAAGTTACCTTTTAATCCACGAGTTTCCGGAGTATAGCAATTGGTACATAGGCAGATATCAGTTGTTTAGTTTATACCAACAATGGCTGCTCAGCAAATGTCCCTGGGAGAAGCCACTGAGGGGAGCAACAGCATTAAGCTTCCTGGTGTGGCTGCTTCCATGGATGGATCAGTAAGCATTGACATCAAAGAGAGCGGTGAGAGCTCCTGCCCTTCGCATAGCTCCAATACGTGGCTAACGTCCTATACGGTATTTGAAAATCCGTGCCTTGGCTCGCAGAAGCCTAAGATACAAACGGTTCAACCGATACTTCGTGAGGTTGAAACCAACAAGAAATCATATGATCCCAGGGTGGTTTCCATTGGTCCCTGCCACCATGGGAAACCAGAGCTCCAAAATATTGAGAGGCTCAAAATTCCAATGGCACATGAGTATGCTGCAAAAAGGAAAGTAAAGATTGATGAACTGTATGAAGAGGTGGTCAAGGTGGCTAGTGATGCCAGGAAGTGCTACGCTGAGGGCTTAACAGAGAAGTTCAATGACGAGGAATTCACTCGTATGATGTTCCTTGATGGTTGCTTCGCCCTTCACTACATTTGCAGCATTGTGGAAGGGAACCGTGAAGGATTGAAGAATATTCAACAAATAGCCTTCGTGCGTCGAGACTTGTTTTTGCTAGAGAATCAACTCCCTTTCCTAGTCCTGAAAGTTTTAATGAGAGCGAGTTTGGGAATTGCTCAAGGGGAAGAGATGATCATCGCTTTCATTAAGCGCATAAGGGGAGAGCCCCCAGAAGCAGTTGCGATGATGGAACGAATAAAAAACTTCATTCGACAGCATTTGGAATTGAAAAGCCAATCAGAGGCTCCAACCCAGGATGGGAAGGAGGACAAAGATTATAATGAACCCGTTCACCTTCTTGAACTTGTTCAAAGGGAATTCATAAAGCCAAAAGCTTCTGAAATTGGGTGTTTCATTAGCAGTAGTTGGTATTCTCGTTGCTCAGCAAAGGACTTCAAGACTGTTGGGATCCACTTCAAGCCTAGCAAGACGTATCAGTTCACAGATATAGAGTTCAAGTCTACATGCACTTCTGGGATGCTGACACTTCCAAGAATAATCATTGACGACATGACAAAGTCTTTGCTCTTGAACTTGGTGGCCTATGAAGCATGCCCTGATAATGCCAATGACATGGGGGTGACATCTTACATATGCTTCATGGATTCGATCATCGATCAAGAAGAGGACGTGAAAGAGCTGCGGTCTAAGGGCATACTCATGAATTTCCTCGGGAGTGACAAGCACTTGGCGGATCTTTTCAATGAGATAACTACTGAATTGGCTCCTAACCCTCATGCTTATATGCAAGTTAAGACCAGTATTGAGAATCACCATCAGAGCAGTTTGAAAGCTTGGATAGCAGAGTGGCGCCATACCTATTTTAGGAGCCCTTGGACTTGTATTGCTGTTGCTGCTGCAATTTTTGCCCTTACCTTGAGTGTCGTTCAGACTGTTCTGGCTGCATATCAGACTTACCTCACAGCCCACCCACCAAAAAATGATTAAAGAGTGGTTTTACTAGGTGAGGGTCCCTCTACTGGTAAAAGAATGTTCTAAGAAGCAAGGATACTTCTGAGAAGGCAGCACGACACTCTTCGGTCACTGGGTCATTCAACTGATCCTTTGTCATTCTGACTTATTTGTTTCTAGATATGTTGTGTCAGATGACATGAGTGATTTACGATGTACCGGCTGCAAATACTATATTTCGAAATGGTGCATGTTTTATTTCACTAGTTTTTTTTGGAATTATGTGAAAGAGTGTTGCGAAACGTATGACTCTATTTATCTGTTAAATGTCCACACATGTGACAACTATGTAGAATCAATGTCTTTAAAGTGTTCTCGCGTGTAATGCCCTGCATTCTATTAAATATCTCCATGTCCTTGTGTGTCAAGTGTTGTGTCCGTGGATAGGATATGTTCTACAAGTCTCCCTATGAGTCTGCATATTGATTATATACCTTGAGAAGCAAATTGTTGGGAGGATAGGCTGTTCATGGTGGGAAGACAGTTAGGCAACACTACTTTTTATTTGGTTTTGAACCTTGAATATTAAACTTTGTGTTTGACTAATTATTTTTTACTACTTACTTTCTTAGTTGTTTACTGTAGTCTTAACTCATTTCTTCTAAATCTTAATTATGTCATGTCTAACTCAAACCTTGGAGGAAGGAAAAATTTTAATTTTTTTTTTGTCAAAGTAACCGATGAATCTCTAGATGCCCCTCTTCGACATGATCAGTGATTTTTAGATTACCTTCTTTCCTTGTTATAACATTGCCACTGCCCACCCAACCCAGAACGATGGTTGGGCCACTTTAACTTACAAACATCAAAGAATTAAGAATAAATGAACTCAAAACTTCCACAGGAAAATGAAGGTTCTCAAAATGATCTTTATTTCCATTTCCCATTCCTTCCTTGACCTGAAAAGAAGATTCTCATGTGATTTACGTGTCTATATATAGTTCCACTGTTTGTGGTTTACTAATTACAAGGTGTTGACGTATTACCCCTTTGGTTTTGTTTAGATTTGATTCAACTATTAAATATAAGTGTGAAACTTGTGACACTTAAGATTCCGGAGTATTCTAGAGAAGTCTAGATATTTCCGGAATAGCTCGGAAGTATGTTGATGAATGATTAACATATAAAAATGTGTACCTTTTCGGGTATAAATAATTAGTAGTGGGGACACGTTAGATATTTCATAGATGGGTTTTAGTTAGTGGGTTTGGTTTGGTTATAGTATTATTCAGTTTGTCTTTTGGACTTCGTTTTGCCACTTAGGATGAAATGAAAGCTTGTGTACGTAAAAGTGATTTATGATCCGTAAAAATACCCTCTTTCCCCTAATTTCAGGATAAGGTGTCCGCCAACTTTCAAGAAGGAAAGGGGAAACCCAATTTACCCCCCCAGAAGGGGAAACCCTCTCTTTTTCCTCATTTTAAGGAAGGA